>OY720109.1:9605513-9947981 GCA_963082835.1 Leptogaster cylindrica
AACTAAAATAATCTGCAACCGGATGGTGTGCATATATTAAAATGCCCACGCTCAGTTCTCGTATTTTAATCTTATTTATTTATTTTGTTCATTTTGTCGACTCTAAATGGTTATCGAAGGATTCTATACATCATTCGTTGAGTCTATTTTTAATCGTGTATTTCTTTTCTTAATACATTTTAAATTGATTCCAGCTTTTAGAAAAACGAATCGAAAATTTCAAAAGTTCATCCGAAAATATCTGCACGACAAATCCTGACAAAGCACAACATGTTCGGAGTGAATTAGACAAATTGCAGACACGTTGGGAGGATCTCAAGAGCCAAGTGAAATCAACCAGAACCACTTTGGATACGACAAAGGATTATTTCGAGAGCTACACTCAGGTGAGGGATTTTTCAACAAACCTCAATATCTCAATTTTTGCTGAATATTCTTTTAAAAAAAAAAATAATAATTTTAAAATAACGCAGTGGAAAATTATTTCAAGGCAAAGTTTGTTTACGTCTCCAGATACAATTTTTTTTCAAACAAGTAGAAAATTAATCCGTGCGTTACGCAAAATTAAAACGTGTCTTTTTTGAAAATATTGCCTTTACAACATTTTGGTTGTTCACTAATAAAACATTGTCGATTCTATTTATTTACAGATCGACACAGAATACAGAGAATTGAGTTCATTTTACTCAAGCATCATTAATAAAATTCCATTTCTTCAGAATCCTGTAGAAGCTTCAAATCTTGTAAATGATATTGAGAAAAAAGTTGCGGGAGTAGAACCGTCTTTAATAGACAAACTAAAGAAATGTGAATTGGTTTCACGCAATATTTATAACGATGACAAAACGAAAACTCTTCGAGCAGATATTACATCATTATTCCAATCCTTTGCGAAACTCAAATCAGACATTGGTGTTGTAGAAGATCGTCTGAAGAACGAGGAAAAGCTGAAGGCAAAGAGAGAAGCGGAGAAGGATGAAGTTGATCAGGAAGTAGTTGAGGTGCGCAGGCAGACGAAAGTAATTGAATTACTTCAGGAGATTAAATATGCATCGCCAAGATTTGTGCGACCATTGAGGGATGCAACTGTGAAGGAGGGCGAAAAATTGACCTTGGAATGTGCAGTGGTGGGCGAGCCAGAACCTTCTATAGAATGGTTCAAGGATGGCATATCAATTCAAAGTAATCCCGATTACCGAACAAACTACATGAAAGGGGTTTGCTCATTGTCCATCGAGGAGACACTTGCTGCCGATTCTGCCAGATTTTTGTGCCGTGCTTCGAATATGGTAGGAACAAGTGAAACTGCAGCAACCCTTTCTGTAAAGGAGCATGCTGAGAATCAGGGAATGACACAGCCCAAAATTCTGAAATATCTGCAAAGTGGTGTTGCCAGGGAAGGAGAACCATTTGAGTTTTCATGTTTGGTGACAGGAAATCCCCTTCCTACAGTGCAATGGTTCAAGGACGATAAATGCATTGACGATTGCCAGGATTACGTCATCACCTTCAACAATGGCGAAAGTATTCTCAGATTTGATAGCGTTTATCTTGAGGATCGTGCTGTCTATACATGTAAAGTCACTAATCCTGTTGGATTTGAACAGTGCTCGGCAAGTTTGAGTGTTGAACGTATGTATTCTTTTGGTTTTCTATTTTTGTACAATTTCTTTCTATCAATGTTGAATAATATCCTTTCAAATCAATTGCTCGTGTTTTGTCTATCATTTAAACTAAATTTGTTTTATTATCATCACGTCTTCTAATTTTGTAGCTTTGGAGCCAACAGAAGAACCCAGATTCAAAGTGCATTTATCAAATGTAATGGCAAGAGTTGGACAAAAGATCAAATTGGAATGTGTTGTGACTGGAATTCCGACACCGGAACTATTTTGGACCCATGACGGAAAACTGTACACAGGACGAGACGTAAAAGTGAGTTAATCACATTTCAGAAAAATATATGACATTGTGTGGGCAAAGAAAAAGCTCTTGACATTATTTGCAATAAATTTAATTTACGCAAAAATTTCAACCCAAACAAACACAAAAATAAATACTATTGCGATGTTCGGACATCAGAATTAATTTGTGAACACACATTTATCTTCGTATTTTGTCGGTAAAGAATAAACTGCACTGTATTTTGCAATATCGTTTGCACTTGTCACAAATCTTTCTGAGTTGCATTTATTTTGTTTGCGCATTTTGGCAATGCAAAAATAGAAATAGGTCCACATAAATTGTGGCCTCGAAGTAAAAACTCACAAGAATAAATATAATTTCTCGATTGCAGTATGAAAATGAATGTGTAACGCTGATCATACCAGAAGCATATCCAAAGGATTCGGGATTATACGTAATAACGGCAAGGAATTTGGCAGGGGAGGCGTACAGTTCGTGTAATGTGACCGTCAAGGGACGGTTGCCCAATGAAACTTCAGATTCGGAAATAGCTAGCGATTTGGAACCGATTAAGCCATCGGTCCAACTCCCCCTAAAAGATATCGCTGTGTTTGAGGGGAAATTGGTTCGTCTAGATTGCATTATTGTGGGTCAACCAGAACCAGAAGTTATTTGGTACCACAACGATCGTCCCGTCAAGGAATCGGCAGACGTTCAATTGCTCTTCCAAGGGGATCGGTGTTCGTTGGTTATTCAGGAGGCCTATTTGGAGGATGCAGGTTCGTACAAAGTGGTCGCGATCAATTCAGCTGGAGAGGCCTCAAACAGTTGCACTCTAAGGATAGCTCCGTTGAATATTACTGAACCTCCAGCAACAAGAATGCAAACTGAAAGGATGCAGTACAGTGAATCGCAGCCGAAATTCGAGAAATTCCTCAGTGATGTTCTGGCTGCAGAAAGTGATACAGTCGAACTAGAATGTATAGCAAATGGCGAACCAAAGCCAGTCGCAAAATGGTTTTTGAGCAACAAAGAGATCTTGGAAAGTGATCGTGTGAAATGTGTGTCAGAAGTGGGCGGAGTTTTTAAATTAGTAATTAAAAATGTCTCATCGGAGGATAAAGGGGTGTACACAGTAAAGATTTCTAATCCACATGGTGAAGCCAAGTGTTTCTCCCATTTGAATGTAAAAAGTGTAAATGCTGCAGAACCTCAACGACCACAAATGGAGATCGAGGAGAAATTAATTTGTCCGACATTCAAGGAATTATTTTCAGATAAAACTGCACATCCCGAAGAAGTGATTAAATTCGAATGTATTGTTGTTGGTAAGCCAACTCCGAAGATTAAGTGGTTCTTCAATGATCAACCTGTTCACGGTAAAAACTTTTTGGTGTCCACAAGTGGTGATCGTCAGGTCCTTACGATCCCTTCAGCTAGTCCAGAAACGGTGGGAAAAATCGCTTGTATAGCAGAGAATGAAATTGGCAAAGCAACTTGCGTGGCTCATTTGTGTTTGATTGGACAAGGAGTTCAACGGTCTTCGGCCGACGTTCAAAGCATGAGTGAGGAACACAACACGGAATCATCTCGAGTGACTATAAAGAAACAAGTGTACACGACAACGTCAACTTCCCAAGTCAGCACAGTTGAAGGCAACATGCCTCAAATTGAAATGAATGGATCAATATCAGCAATAAATCAAGCCTTTAGTCAAATAGGATCGAACGCACCAGAAATTGTGGAATCTCGTCATTACGAGGAGTTCCAAAAGACAAATGACGCACAACAGAAATCGATTGTTCACAGCCCATCAATAAAGCCAGAAGAAGTTCTTCAACAAAAGTCAACAAGAAAACAAATTGCTCCGAGATTTGTAAGTCCTTTGGTTGGGAAAATTGTTGATCAAGGAGCTACGGTCACTCTCGAGGCAATTTATGATGGTTTCCCATCACCAGAAATTAAAATTCAGAAAAATGGAGAAGATCTTTTCGAAAATGATCGCATTAAAATTGTAAATAAATTGAATAGAGTTTGTGTAGATTTGACGAATGTTGGTGTTCGGGATGCAGGACGATATTCAATCACAGCTTCAAATACATCAGGAGCTTCCACAAGTACAGCGGATGTAGTCGTTAAAAGTTAGTGATAATTTCAAAAATATATTTATATAATTTATTTAATTTGCGTTATTTCTTTCAGAAACAATATTTCCTCCAGTATTTGGACATCGTTTACAAGCACAAGTTGCTAAGCGCGGTGAACGAGTTGTAATGGAAGTGGAAGTTACAGGCACTCCTGATCCCACAGTAACATGGTACAAGGACACTCAACCCTTAAAGGATGTAATGACATGGTCCTATAGAATTAAAACTGAGGGCAACACGCACACTCTAGTTATTGAAAAAGGTATTGTGAATATAAAATTCTTTATATATTTTACTACTCGTAAGTCGTAATACAATTTTGAACACTTTATTTTTTAACTTTGTTGTATTTTGAAACTGTTGCGTTAATTGTCAAAATTAATTTCCCTTCAATGGAGTGTAGTTATAAATTGAATACATTCTGAAAAGACGTTTATAATGTCTATCGTTATTTCAGTTCAGATAAAGGACTCTGGCAAATACATGGTAAAGGCAACAAACGCAGGAGGAGAGGCGCAGAGTATTGCAGATTTTGCTGTTTTGGAGCCAACCCCTGAGAGAATGGTTGAAGTTGTAAAAACTGTGGTGTACGATGACTTGAAGGATTTCAAAACCGAGGTAATTTTATTATATAAATTTCAATCAAAAAGCACATCTCAAAATTTCACAATTTGAAATGAAAATTCTTAGACAATAAAACCAGAATCGAAATCATTTCATACAACAAAAACCGAAATTTCAACATCTTCGGATTTGCACGGTTCTACTGAAGCTAAAATAATTACCGAACATCGGTGTACAACTGAAGCAACAATGCGTCTTGAGCACAAGCCAACATTTTTAGATTTGCCGGCAATGAAAAATATTACACCAGTTTCGGAAACGGAACAAAAAAGTGTATCAACGAACACGCATCAAAGTCAAGTGAAAACCGATTCAACGCAAACAATTGCTCCAGATCAGCCCAAACCGATTCCATTGATGGAAAGTGCAGTTGAATCTTCATCAATAAGCAAAAAAACTGCATTTGAATATTTCAAGAAAATTCAATCTGAACCGCTGCCAGCAACATTGCCATCTCCTGAGGATAAGTACACGAAATTTGAGGATGCGACTAAAGAACCACTCTTCACCCCTATTCCTCTTAAACGAACAGAAGAAAAAATCATAAAAACTGAGGTAGCAAATTCAGGTTTCCAAAATTTAAACCTTTTGCCTGGATCACCTCCAGAAATGGGATTTGCACCCAAACCCAAAATGCCTCAAAGAGAACATATTTCTGAAAGGATAAGAAAACTTGAAGAGTCTCAAAAAACTCATGCTGAAGCCCCATCCGGTGGGGTACAAGTTCTTCCAAAGATTTCACAAAAGCAAGAATACTCATTTTTAAAGGAGACCAAATTTGAATCATCCTCATTTTCTGAACCGATCTTTAGACCTGAAGCAATTCTCCCAGTTCCGCCGCCAGTGAGAGAAAGAAGCGCATCTCCGCGACCATCTGCAGAAGGGGTACAAATGGAGAAAATGTGGACATCCCCCAAACCATTTGAACACGAAAGTTTCTATAAAAGCGTTTCTCAAGAGTCATCACTGAAAACATTTACTCCTTTGGCACGTGAAATGTTTGCTAATCCTCCAGAAGAGCCGAAACCAAAGTCCATTCAAAAAACAAGGAAAATTTTCGAATCAACAACAAAAGAAAAACCAAGTTGGACACCAAACCCGGTTGTCCCGGAATTTAAGTCGCCAACTTTAGTGAAGCAAGCAATCCCAAAACAGGAACCAGAAATAGCAGAACCAATTTATTTGAATGGTTTGCCATTGGCACCTGGAACTCCGCCAGAAATTTGTTTTGCTCCGAAACCAACTGAAGAACGAAGACATTCTTTGGTGGAAACAATTGAGCAAACTTTAGAGCAAAATATATTGAAAGGACCCAGCAAAGTCCTTCCGTGTTCTGTTCGCACAATGCCACCACCCAAGAAAGAGAGTTTTACGCCGCCCGCCCTGCCACCGAAAGATTACCATATACCAGCTCCATCAGTTCCGCTGAAACCGGTCATAGTGGAAAAACCGCTGGAACCTTTTCCATATGTTCCTCCCCCAATTTTTGAGCAAAAACCAAAACCACCCCCGCCAGCGTTCCCATCCAAATTCGTAAAGGGCGAGTTCCACGAGAGCGATCACCATAGCAATAAATGGAAATGTAGTGGCAACGAAGCTGAAGGACCCGTGTACAGAACAGTAAAACCTCCTGAATTTGTACCACCCTCAAAACCAATAGAACAATCAACGATACACCCAATAAGCTTGGAAGTAACAACCCCCGAGTTTAAGGTGCGGCCAAAAGTTAGTGGCTACGCAGCAGATACTGAAGAATCATCGTACATTCAGAAGGAGTCCTGCAGTGTCCTGGAAAAGAGACAACTATTTGAAACAAAACAATCCAACGAATATTCCAGCCGTCAATATTTCTCCAAGCCTTTCGCTCAACCTGCACCCCAAAGTGCATTTGTTCAACCATCTGGAAAGGTTCGATTGAGTTTGATGTTGTGATTCCCCGTTTTAAATAACAACCAAATTTGTTTGCTGAACTAAAATCTTTGTTGTTAGTTAGAACATAACTTAAAAAAATGTTGTTTAAGTTAACAAAAATGCACGTGTTTTCTATTTTTACAACTTCCCAAAAAAATTTGACATTTTTCATAAATGAATGTTATTATAATTTCAGAATCTGAACACATCTTCAGTTATTAAAAACATCTCAATGAAAACAACACAAATGAGAACATCTGACGAAAAACCATTGGAACCGTTTCCATTCGTTGCAGAGCCCCCGAAACCAAAATCAGCTAAAGTTCCACCCCCGCCAAGTCCTTCAAAATTCGTAAAAGGTGAGTTCGCTGAAAGGGACTACAAGTGCGATATTGATGAAAAAATTCAGTCAGCATGGAAAACTTGTGATTCTGATGCTGAAATCAAGGGATATCGTCCTGTGAAGCCTATTCTAACTCCTACAGGCAGACAATCCAATTTATCGGAGGATTTCCGTTCTCCAGCGCCACCTTCTGAGTTCGATATTCCACCGAAAATCGATGGTCCACCACGCCCAAAATTCGAACCAATAAAGCAAGAAGCTCCAGTAAAAACTCAAACACAATCACATGTTTACAAACCAAAGCCTGTTTCAGCGAAATTCATTGGAACCAATCAAAACAGTTTGCCACGAAAATCGTACACCACCCAATACTACACTGCGATCGCTGGTTCACCCTTCCATCACGCATCGATTGCTACGGAAACAAAAAACACTATGCAAATGCGAGAGACGAATGAGACGAGTCAAAGAGTGGTCAATATGTGCCAAACTCGCAGAGTGATCCAATTTGATAAAGAAAAGAACCAGCAGATGAGCTCCGAATCAATTTATGCTCCAAGTCCAGCTACAACAGCATCGCCAAGACCTCACGTATCCTTCCCGCCGACCCCAACGAAATTCATCCCTGGAGAATTTCGTGAAAGCGACTATGAAAGTGAGGTGGAAAGTGCTCGTATTCGGCCAGTTTGGACGCCAAACTTTTCAGACTATGGCGAGCCGCGCTATCGCCATGTGAATCCTCCTAAATCCGCGCGATCATCCAGCTTGCCGCGATCATATGAAAGGGTTATATCGCCGATGGAGTTTGATCTGGCGCCCCCCGAAATGCCCAGCAAAATATCAATGGACAAACCAGGCTCATACTTTCAAAGGAGTCAAACGCAAACTATGGACAGACACTATCAGACCCACACTACCCAAACAACCAAGGACGACATGAATCTAAAGGTAGGATCGCCACCAAAATATGGTTATATCCCGGAATCTGTTCATAATCAAGCCAAGGATTTCGGTTCAACTTTCCGCCAAAAGTCTAGTCAGTTTGTCAATGACGTGTCAAACGATCTTCGAACCAGTCATGCCTACCGTCCAGGATTCAAGCGTGCCCCCAGCGAAGGAGCCAACAAACCACAAATGTACCGTGAGGATTCTCGAGTCTCACAATATGGTAAGTACTCAAAAAACAAAAACAACCTTTTTCAATACAATTTCAACAATTCCCAAAATGGCAAATGATTGCCAATCTCCTTCACTTTATAAAAACTAACTCAAAATGGACCAATCCAAACGTAGGTACCAAACACATTGATCCTGACACAGGACTAATATACTTCAAATATGATTTTGGCTACGAATTCGGTATAATCTTCCCAGGCGAGGGAAGGCGAATCGTTGGAGGTGTACGTAACAATTCCCTAACAGATTCTGCCCGCAAAAAACATCCTTTTGCTAAGCAAACTGGGGATATTATAATTCCTGTGCAGCATGAAAGATCTACCCCAAAAAGTTTCAGACAAAATGGATTCACTTCTGAGAGTGAATTTTCCGAAACGGAGTCTGAAGCTCATGCAAAAAAACGTTACAGTCTCCCAGTTGATATCAACATTGATGATTTCCACAAAAGTGAAAGGTTCCTCTCATCCCCTAGATCAGGTACAGGTTTAGGTGTGACATTTTGTAGTTAATTTAGTTAAAAAAAAATCATGTTTCGATTTTCTTTTTCGTTTGATGAAGAAAACGTTTTTGTGCAAATCCATTTGTAACTTACTCTTTGAAACATTTCCATTTTTAACATTTTTAGTCTTCACGTGTTCATAGAAAAACAAGGATCTTCACTACTTTACATCAGTATCTAAACATTAAAATAAACTATTTCAGTTTTACAAATAAATCTAAATCAAATAATTTAAATAATTTAAGTGTTTTAATTTTAAAAGCTTCTCATTTATTTAATTGCTTTGTTTTTTAAAACAGGTTCGAAAATACAAATGTTTGAAATTACTTTTGCATAAATTCACCCAAAATTAATAGTTTTTGTTTCGCTTAAAAATAATTCTTTCAGTGCTCATAAAACTAAAATCTTGGTTTTAATGAATTTTAATTCCAAGCTATACTAAAAACTATTTTGGTTTTTTGTTTTCAAGTTTCAAAAGTCGTGTTGGTTTTTGTGTGATTTTTAAGTGTTTATTATTTAATTGCATGGTTGTTACAAAAAAATGCATTTTCATAAAACCGTAAGTAACAACCTTCATAAAATTTCATTTGAAATAATGTAAATATCATTTTTAATAACAACTTTGATATAAAATTATTAAATCCTTTGGACCGTCCTTGCAGTTCCTGAATATCATCAAACTGTTCCAGTGAACGCCAGTGCTAATCGTGATGATCGCCCAAAGCGACCTCCTTTATTTATAACGGTAAGCTTAACAGCAAATTCGATTCCTGATTTTGATATGAATGATATATTTTAGCCATTAAAAGATATCGCAGTCGTAATTGGGCAAACTGCACGTTTTGAGTGCATTGTTCAGTGTGATCCCCATCCGACTATCGTTTGGTCGAAAAATGGCTTCCCTCTGCAGCACAGCAATAAACATTTCATTGAATTTAGAAATGGTGTTTGTCGATTGACTATACCCGAAGCCTATCCAGGTAATAAGTATGTTTTTTTGTAAACTAGACCAATTAATTATATCCGTTTTTTCAGACGATGCCGGAACGTATTCTTGCACCGGAACCAACCAAATCGGTTCGGCTACAACTTCCGCAGAACTTTTGGTTCCCGGCAACAGACTCGGAGTTAGATACTAAGTGCCATTTAAACAAAAGTGCTAATTGTTCTCAAGTTTTGCTTCATTTCCTTTTTTTTATTGTAAGCTGACATTTTTGAAAATGACTATTGGTTTTTTAATTTAAAATCATTGAGTATTATGATTTGTGTATTCTTATTGCAATATTTGAAAGTAAATAAAATCATTTGAAATAAATTCTAACAAATTATAAATCATCCTGAAGAGCTAATTTTTATTTTATTGTTTGTTGTCTTATATAACAAAAAGTAATGGCGGACTTTAACTACTGAAAACAGAAAAAATATTATAATAAAATCATTTTCTGAATTTTGTACTAACTTAATTCTTTGTTAATATATTTAGTACATTTTTAGAACAATTATAACAAATTGTTTCCGATCAACAATGACAATCAGGCAGTACTGCAAAAACGCACAAACACACCTGCCGGCAAACCGTTGAACTAGAAATGTTTATTTAGATAAAAATAGAAATATGCCAAACTTTCAATGAATTCGTCATTTTGTAAAATGTTTTTGATTCATTTACATAGAATCACCAAAATAAATTTAGAAATGAGAATTTTCTGAATTAATCGAAGTAACAAAAAAGTAAATTCAATCATTCAAATGTTTTTGTTTACAATTATTACGAAAATCCCAAAAGTCAACATCCTTTTATCTAATCTAAAAAAAAAAGCAAAGGATTGAATAAAGCTGACGTTTGTATTTCGGCATCCCTGACATTGCACTTCTTACGCGAAGATAACTCGCATTCCCCAAATTCATTTAGCAAGTCTTCGGATCCTGCGCACTCGAGATTTTCTCTCTCCACAACTACAAAGGCGAAGAGGGGAAATATTCCAAAAATATCTCACTAATATTCATAAAGAATAATCGAGCACTGTTTCCAAATTTCAAAATCTATAATTAATACATTGTTGATGGTTTTTTTGCATCCAGAATGTGTCTTAATTTTATAACATTTGCTTTCGTTTTTAGGTTATTAAGTTTTGCCCTTCACCGCTAGAAGTAAATGAATGTACTTTTGTTGTTTCCGTTATTGAATTGTTTGATGTTGTAATTAAATAAGTCGACGTATTTAAAATGCACTAAATACATTTATTGAAAAATTATTTAAAACCACTAATTTGCACTTAATAAAATTCACAAATTTAGATTTTATTACCACTACACGTGCACTCAGGCATAACGCACCTGTTACTAATTGCACAAAATTAGTTTTGGTTCCTTTGCAGTGAATTGAATTTCAATAAACACGTAAAGTGCATGAAATGCGGAAAACTTTATTTAACAATTAATCATAAATAAGCATTCGAGGGTTTGAGTGAAAAGGCGGAAATCGAATTGTTCAAAGCAACAAATTCAAGGACATTAGAAATTTTTTTGGCACTGCTCGTAGGTAAAAACTAATATTTTTATCTTTGATGAGAAAAACGTGAAAAATAATAAACATTGTGTAAAAAGATAAAGAAACAAGGTTAATCATTGTAACAGTTAATTTTTAAATGACAGTTCAAAAACGCAATAATTAAACTAATTTAAAATAATTTGAGAATGGAACTTCTTTGAATGAAAAATTAAATTGGAATCATAATTAAGAGATGATTAATAAACAACTCCTGCCAATTGTTTTAATGAATGAATATTTAGTCAAAAACATAAAAATGTATTTTGAGAATTGTTTAATGATGTTTTCAAATGTGTCTCTAAATATAAATTTAATGTTCCATGAAATTTCACTAACAACATTGTCCATGTCAACATGAAGCAATATTTCAACTAAAATTGATTGACTGCCAAAAGTTGCAATTAAGAAGCTAATTTCCATAATTGCAATTAATCGAGTGCAGCTGTTATTTTTTTTTTATAATATACCACACTGAAAAAGTTGCCAAATTGAGATCTTCCATTTTAAATCAATGTCAAAAAATCAATTGTTCGTTAAATAATAGTAAATTTGTTAAATTTTATTTTTAAAACAATATAATTAATCGAGAAAATGAGTTATGTACATTGTTTTCAAGGATTCTAATTGAATCAAATGCAGCTGCTGCATCCTATTGAGAAAACAATAAAATTTGAGTTAGATAAACAAACAGTATTCGACAAGCGAGGTTAATAATATATTTTTGATATTAATTCCCAAGGACATCAAATAGTTGAGTGTTTGTTGAATAATTTTGTGAAAACTTGTTACACTTTTTTCATATTTTCATGTAACAATAAAATGTAGAAAAGATGACATTTATTTTCAGTGAAATTTTCAACGCGACCTAAATTTCAGAACGGCGGATTTTGTTGATTCGATTATTTAAAATTACCACAAGATGCAAGCAAAATTTAAAATTCAATAAACATTACAACAAAAATATATATATTTTTTGTGCAAGACACAGCGGGGAAACATGCACTGCAAATAGATGCAATGATTCATTGAATGAGTTTTGCCATCAAGGACGAAATATTTACACGAATTTTTCACCATCGAAAAATTTAAATAAATATAAAACAATACTGGAGTCAGTTTGCCGGGCCAAAATAACAATTTGAGAAAACATTTTAATAAAAATTCATGCCAAAGTTTTTTGCATTAGTTTTGTTTAAAAAACTTAGATAAAAAGCATGCGACAATTTCCAAATTTAAATCATTTTGCGGAGGTGGTTCGGTGTTTCTTTAGTGTACGAAGTGCCTCTGCAGTAATCGCAAGCTTTTGGGATGATGCCCAGGTGGAAATGATCGAGTTCTATTTTAATTCGCTGTTTGCGATGACAATGTTTTATTTTTGACACTCGCAAGTAATTTGAAGTTGAAGTTTGTTGACTAATTGTAAGTAGCCAGGCTCTCTGGTTGCGTTATTAAAACATCAGCATCTAACATTAGATGCTGAGTGCACTTTTAAGAATTTATTTATTGTGGAAATTCTTATTTCACAATTTTACGATGAAATTCTTTATTTCAGAAAACCAAATGTATACTTAGGTAATAATTATTTAAATTATAAATTATAATTTATGCCGTGTTTTTTGGTGCAAGTTTTCAATGTTTAGATTTAAAATAAAGTAAGAAAAGCTCACCGTAATGCTGCTCCTCAGTCCTCATTTTTCCCAGCAAATACATGGATTTCTCATTCACTTAAGTCGATTTACACTCATTTATTTGTTGCTAATTATTTATAGTCACATACTTAGATTATCCTTGAAATTTGTTTCTGAAAAGAAAAACAATTAAAATACTTTCCTTTATTAACTATATTATCATATTAAAATACTGACTTTAAATGGAAAGAGTTGTTTCTACTTTCAAAGGCATCCTCAACTGTAAGAACCGTTAGACCAAAATTCACAATGCGATTTTTAATCAGAGTTATCATCTAGATTATGGTTATGCAGTTCTGTTGAAAGACGTGCACAACTGCATTGCCAATTTGCAAAACCATCAAAGATTTCTTAATTAGGGTTGAAGACATTTTATTCCAACCAAATATCAATCCTTTTGTGATTGATATATTTAATTTAATGTTGTGGATCCATCGGTTAACGGCCAAATCACTACATATTGTGAATTTAATGATAATATTGCTTACCATAACTTTAGAAAGTTCACGTTAAGAGCCTAGAAATAAAAACAAACAAAGTGAATTCATTAAAAAAGAACACAACTAATAACATAATATTAAAGAAATTTTTCTTATATTTTTCCTATTGAATCTCACTTTATGTTAAAATCCCCATAAATATTATCAATGTTTTACAACATTGTCGTTAGGGAATTATAGTATTAAGAACAAGTTAATTAAATATTCTTCTATTAATTTTAATTAAAAGTTAACAATAACAAACACATATTTCACGTCGAAAATAATCCAATGTTATAAATGTGTCTTCAAGAAAACGTAATAAATATTTTTGAATTGTTCCAGTTTAACATTTATAAAAAGAAACACAAATGATTTTTCTTTTGATTATAAATAAAAATAATTGCGCAACAATTTATATAGGTATTGCAATTTTTTTCATAATTTTAAAATTGTATTTTCTTCGTTACTTAATTAAAAATACTAATGAAAAATCTAGAGAAAACAATTCAGATAACAAGAGAAAGTTTTATGAGGATAAAAATAGGCGAAAATTAAGAGTTCGGTATTTTTTAACAATGTGTAAATTTGTGTACGCAACAGATTTACGATTTGATAAAAGACACACAGGATTTCCTTTATTACTTTTAATTTTTGTTGATGCTTTGATCAATGTGGCAACAAAAAAAATTCAAAAATTACGATCATTATAAACAAGGACAGGGAAAATTAATTAAAATTTCAAAGTCACTGGGTCATATGCAACAAGTAATGGAAATTTTTGTTCTACTTTCACCACAATCTGACAGTTTTTTTTTTTTTGATGAGATAATACCAAAAATTAATTAAATAAGTAAATAATGTGTGATAATTATTTATTATCTCAGGAACGGAATCGGGAAAGGAAATTACTTTTGAAAGAACTGATTCCGGACTCATTTTTATTGTTTTGCAAAAAAACAGCGATTAACAATTGGTGAAGTGATTTAAAATAATGTTAACACTTCATTGACCAAATTTTTATCGTTGTTCAATCAGTGATCGGCAATTTCATCTGCCACTTTGTATTTTTAAATAAATCTCTTCACTCCTTGGTATGTTAACCGAAAAATCAACTTAGGCAATTTAGCACATGTGCCAAAAATCTACCCCAAAAATATTTCCCGCCTGCATTGAATATTTTAATTGGCATGAAAATAATTAAATTTGGCATAAATATGTGCACAGTGGGGCGACGCTTAGCACATTTCCTTCTCGAAAATATTTTAATCCAAAAACACTATAGTGTGTTTTTTTGTCACCACATTTTTTTTAAAAAAGACAGTGATAAAAAGTTCAACGGCAAAAATGTGCGTCTACGCAATTGTATTTGGGTCGCATGTGATATTTTTAGATGAATCGTGAGTCGTTAAATTTCAGTATTACTGGAAAAGCTCACACAATTTTACTAAATTTTCACAAAATGTTGCTTAGATATTTCTTTGTGCTAATATAACGTCGCCATTGACGGCATTTTCACGCCAAAGTTTTGAATTTATTTGGCATATTTTGCGCAAAATATTACTGACATATTTTCAAACATTTCAGAACCATTTTAAATGCCAATGCATTTCAATGTAAATTTCAGTTCAATCTGCAGTAGATGTTTAATTCTTTTTGTACTTTGTAAAATCAGTAGAAGAATTTTGCTAGTGAACAAAAGCAATAAAGCGGAAATGGATCTTTGAAACCATATTTGATTGACATCCAAAGCCTTTAATCTATTCCTATAAAATTCTAGATGGATTCCTGAATTTATCTAGACGAAAACAAATGTTCAATAAATGACATAGTTTTGTAAAATAAATTAAGCAAATGTTAAAGTTCATTGTTTGTTTTTGGCACCTTTAAAAAATAATTTCTGTCATGCTTCAAAAATTATATCTATAAGTTTCTTAAAGAATTAAAGCAAAATATCTACTTTCATTATTGTTTAAAATAAAATAAAAGATGATTTCTAAAACATTTTTTTTTAGAACAAGCAAAAGCTCTGTTCATTTCCATTCATAAATTCGAGAATAATTTTATTTTTTTTCAACCACAGACAGAATTATAAGCAAAAATCAAATTAAAATTTATTTTAAGAAACTTCTCTAATCCGTGAAAAACGTGAGCAAAACCGGAAGATGTCTTCCGGAAATATGTAATTTTTTAAAGTCAACCGCCCTAAATAAGTGTGAATATTTGAAAAGAAGTTAATAATTATTTTTTTAATGTTGATTCTTTTTGAATTGATAATGGAAAAATTTTTAATAATAACAATAGTAAAAGTAAAAGTAATAAACTGAAAATTCGTTGAGCATTAATCAGAAGAAATGCGAACACAATTTTAATAATTATAAACAATCTTTGAAGTAAATAAAAATATGCATTCCTAAAATGATAACGAAAGTTCAAATATTTAATAAAACATTTTTATCACTTTCAGATAAGAAAGGAAAACTGAAAACAATTGAAATCGCGACATTAAATTTGCAGCCATTGCCGCGAACTCTCCAGACGGACACAATCAATGCCACTCAGAAATGGGAGACAACAGTTGAGTCCTTCTGCTACATAGCAACAGAAGATCAGACAACACAGTCGGAAATAGGATTCCAATCAATTCCAGGTGCGTACGAATTAAACAAAATTAATTTGTTTTTCCTCTAAAAATTTCATCAAACAAACCTAGGAATGCTCAAAATAACATAAAATTGCACGAAAAGAATTTTAAAAAACAATAAATTTAATCAAACACATCTCATAAAGTATGTCCTGGTTCCATTTACCTCCAGGGGATTTTCACAATCATAGAATCATCGCGTTGCGGGGTTGGTCTGAACCATCATGGGGGTCGTTGTCATTCTTTTCGAATTTCTTATTTCTGGTGCATGAAAGACACTTAAGCCTGCATCTAGACATCTTTTTATTGTTCTATAAATAGCAAATGCATCATATGTTTACTTATTCTTAACAATCCACATGCAGCATGGAATTCTGAATGTGTTTCTAGTTCCACAAGGCGATCATCCAAATGTTACATCTCCAAAATCCTTTTGTGATCACTTTTAATTACAAAAAACAATCACAAAGTTTTTTGATGTTTACAGAATCGAAGCAATAGCGGCCTATTATTCTTAGTTGAATTTGAAGGGGAGTGAAGAGGATCAGATTTTCCCAGTTCAACGAGAAATTAAAAAAATAAAATCTTGCAGCATAAAATATTTTTGCATGATTTTTCTTTGATTTTAATGTGGAAAAACTACCAATCAATATTCATAACAAAGATTAAAACAATTTTGGGTTTTATACTTTCTACGATATTAAAATATTGTTATTATTTTTATACATATTTTTAAAACTAACTCTAAACGAATTTTAAATGATATTGACCATGAAATCTGAGAAATTAATAATTCTAATGTTTCAATAAATAATGCAATAAAATAAGTAGTTTCAATCAAAAAAAAAAAAAAAATACATTAAAAAATAAAAATTTCTTTTTCAAAATTTAGAAAACAAAAAAGTTTACTTTTGTAAATGAGAAATGGAAAATAAAAAATGCTGGTTGTCTTTTAAAAAAATTTTGCTGAAACAATTAATTCTGTGTAAGAACTACATATAAAAGGGAAACAAGGTTTTTAAATGAAGGAAGGTGGCTAAACCTCCGCATATTAAAATAACATTGGTTACGCGTATTTATCAAACGCGGTCATCCTCATCTCAGGTCTTATCAAAACCGAGGCACCTCAGACATCAAAATGCGTAATCTAAGAAAATTTTATTAGATAATAGCAGTCATAGTCAAAAGATAAGCATAATTAGGGGGGAAATGAATATGAATGTTGCAGTGATCTCCACGAAATATTCAGTACAATGTCTGATGGTTTCTGCTACATTTGTAATGTAGACGACAGTTGACGAGTGTCTTACTTACGGAAATCAGTACGCTTCATTTCACCCATTAACGCATAGAATGACGAAGAAGTAAGCCAGGGAAAATCTGAAACCATCTTGGAGTCTTGGCAAAAAGTACGCCAACATTGAAAGAAAAACAGGTAATTAATTCCACTTGAAACAAAGTAAACAACAATTGAAATACGTGCAGGGAAATCAGGTAATTAAGATTCGTCGAATGGTGAATAACAACAAAAACAATTTATTGTGCGATTCTTGGATCTGGGAATATCTGAGTTTTAAGAAATGTCTCTGAATGAAAGTCGTTTATGATTGAAGCCCTTCATATATGCAAAGAAATATGCAAATAAAAAAAACTATAGACACTCGCGAAAGCCACATTCATGCGACAATAACTCATTGGGTCAAACCGCAATTAATCGCAATCTTCGGCGATGATTGTTTAAGTAAAAACAAACAAATCCAGAAGTTATGATATTTGCTTCACCACGAAATATGTGAATTAAAATGGAGAAAATCATTTTGTGAAGTGAACACAGTTGGAATATGCTTCAACACAGGAATTTTGCTAATTAGTTTCTCATTTTAGAAGTAGATTAAAATAAAAAGGTCATATGAGAATTCTAATTCCAAAATATCTTCAACCGAATTCTATGCTGCCAATATGCATTTCTATGTGCTCCCAAAAACTCCCAGTTGTAGCTCACCGATGAGGGATCAAGAAAGTTGAAAAAAAAAAAAGAAAATAAATGATGAAAATTGTTGTTCTTAAAATAAGAACGACTTATTTTTAGTGGAAACAGTCAGCATCCAAAAACCACCCCTCTTCTTTCATTAAATCTCTGCATGTATAGTGTGAAAAGAAATAGAAAATGAAAAATTGTATCTACGAGATAGAGGAGCAATATTTTGGTACCATCAGCATCGCCTTTAGTCAGATCGTTTTTGTGTCATTCTTCGCTCGCACTTCTAAAACGATCGACGTCTTGGTTTCAGTCTCGGGGATTAGGACTTGAAACTGAACTTAATTTTAAGAAATAGTTAAAAATTGCATATTATAATTTTGAGCCGTGGATGGCATATAGTGATTTCATTTATAATTTTCAAATTTGTTGTTAAAGTTATTTACTTTCGACGAAGTGAAAAGATATAAAAAATATTTATTTTCTGCTCATTTCAACGATCAACTTATTTTTGGGATTTAGCCGAAAACGACATTGGATTACATCTCTATATTAAATTGAGTGCTACTTAAAACAAATTATTGTGAATATTTAAACAGTGAATAATACATAATATTGTTTTAAAAATTAAGTGCTCTTTAGAAATATATGAAAGTGTCGCATAGTGAAAATATTTTTTCTGGATATACCCCATTTATGTATAGTGTTACATAATGCAGCGACAAAATTCAAATCCGTACCAAAGTGGTACGGTGCAAAATCAATCCCAGCAATTCATAGCACAGGAACAACAGCAACAATATCAATTTCAGCAGCAACAGCAGCAGCAAAGGATTAGCCGTACTGAACATCATGTGAGGACACAAGTTACGACACAGCAAAGAGGTCAGTCATGAGAGGGTCCGAAAATTCGTCAAAGTGAAAATATTCGTGAAAATTTTTTAAAAAAACTATTCAAAAAAATCTAAGAATTTAAAAAAAAGAAATAGTGCGTTTAATTCAGAATTTTCCGAGTGCAGTTAAGAAAAATCTAGGCTATGACGAACGCAATCAATTTAAATTTTTTCCACCGATGAAAAGTGGTTTTTCCGTAAATGGTCAATTCTTCCATATCGATGTTCTAACCAGTGTCGCGGATTGTTCATGCTGCAGGTTTTTCACCTTTTTGCAATTATTTCAATAACAAACTTCATGACAGCAGTTATTCCTTTTTTGGATAAACATTTGCAAATAGATTTCTACACTTCTCCTTTCCACTGTTGCAGTCGTTAGGATTTTTTTTAATCTTTTTTTACGTATTCAAAGAAATATAATTGCATTAATTAAAAAAAAACGTGCCCATCATCTTAAAACTATAGGATTTACCATAAAAGATTATTTTTTTCATTCGTAGGGAAGCTCGCTTCAATAAAATCTCTTTCATAAAATTGCATAAAATTTTTCTAGAGCAAAATGAAGTCAATTTTGAAAATACAAAATGGCGCATTTAAATGAAATAAAAATTTCTAAATTTTGCAATAAAAATTTAAATTTGCGGATTTTTCAATCAAACAACAGGAAAAAATATCTTAATCCTTGCACAAGGATATAAATTACAATTAAAAATTAACAAAAATCAAGATGTGCTCTGTGCGGCGTTCATTCTCACACTGAGGGTAGTTGCTCCTAAAATGGCTCCCGGTAATGTGATCTTATTGGTTCTCATGTTCCAAAAATAGTATCAAGAATTATCTTATAGAGCGATTTTGAAAGTGTGTTCTCAGCAAGTGATTTTGATGCCAAAATTTATATATCACAACTTCCATGCACTCAAGGCATAGGAATTTTCTAATTTTAAACTGAAATATATATATATTTTTTTTTTAAATTTTCATTACATTTAAAGAGACGGAAAATGCGAAAATAATTCCTAAATGACAACAACAATGTTGAGTAAATGTTTGTGCATAGGACACAAAAAAAAAAAATTATTTTAAATATAAAATAATTCGATGTTTCATCATCATTATTTGTCACCTTTTTATTCTTCTCGAATTTCTTCAAAAATAAATACATACCAACATTTTGCCGGCATAAATCTCTTAAAAATATAATGTTGATGCAACAGGATACGGTGATTTACATCAATCTTTCAATGCTGGTCTTTTTTAAATTCTCCAAGTACATTGTTAGTGAATTTTTAAAAATTTATGGGAGAAAAATCTTCAGTTTCTTCTAGCTTTAAACGAGGTCTCTATTATTACAACTTTGTACCTATATATACCTGTAAACTCAAAATGTAAAAAAGAATTATTTATACACAATACAAATACTGTTTAACCAGATACCTACCTAATATATATAAAAAAAAAAAAAAAAAAACATTAAAAGTACAAAATTAAAATAATATCATATCAAAGTGAAATTTTTATGAAGCTTTATGTCAATTTTCGGTTTTTCAACCGTTTTTGTAGTTTTTTATTATTTTAATGAAATTTACACTGTGAAAGAAAGCAAGTGAATAAGAATCTATTTTTAAGATGATTGATAAATAAAGATGGTGATTGGAATATAATTAATCGTGAGTGAGTCAACAATTATTTTTAATGTTTGGTGAAGTGGTTTCCTATAATAAAATCAATTTCAAATTTATTATTTTAAAATCTGCATTTTTCTAATAAGTGTGCAATCATGAAGTGAACGATTTCATATTGATTTTTTTTTTTAAAGTGGAAAACCGTCAACAAAATCTTTATGTCAAGTGCCAGTTTTTGTAAATCTTTTTACCATTATTTGTTGAATTGATGCACTGAAATTTGCACTTTATAATAATATTCGTTACTTACAAAATTTATTGTTATTTCTTCAAAATAAAAATATAATTTCTTTGTATAAAATTTCTAGTTCATGGAGGAGGAGCAATCCAAATGCAACCTCCGGGTCAGATGTACCAACAAGGAAGCATTTCGCCACCGGTGTTCGAGCAGATATTCAAAAATGCCCGCTTTGCACAAGGCGGAAATGCATTATTCGAAGGGAAATTACGCGGAAATCCGAAACCAGTAGTTTCTTGGACTCGAAAAGGCGCACCACTTCTCGAGTCCCAGAAATTCAAAATGAATTACAACGAAGTTACCGGAGAGGTATCCCTTTGGATAAATCAAATTGGACCCGGCGACGAAGGAGAGTATACATGTACCGCCAGGAATCAATATGGCGAAGCGATTTGTTCAGTCTACATCCAGCCCGAAGGTCAACCTATGCCAGTCCAGCAACATCCTCAAGGATACGATAGATCATTCACAAATGGATATTCGTACAATTCAGTTGAAGAGGAATTCAGAGTGGACACATTCGAATACAGATTATTGCGTGAAATTTCGTTCAGAGAATCGATCACCCGTCGTTCGACATACGAATCTGATTTCAAGCTATCAACCGAAGTTGATCGTAGCCTGGGGCCCATATCTCCGCCTCAGATCAGCACCAAGCCAAGAAATTCGAAGCTAATTGAAGGATCTGATGCTGTCTTCTCAGCAAAGGTTAGCTCGAACCCAAGACCTCGACTGACTTGGTTTAGGAATGGGCAGCGTATTATGCCATCGAACAAACATGAGATTTCCTACTCAAACAATTTGGCGACGTTGCGCATCAAAAATGCATCATCACAAGATGCTGGTCACTACTCTTTACTTGTGGAAAATACTCAAGGATGCTTGGTGTCGTCTGCAGTTCTTGCTATTGAACCAGCCCAAGAAACCGCCTACGAACCCAGACCAATTGATGCAATGGCCGAAGCTGCCGAACAAGGAAAAGCTTTGGCTCCGAACTTTATTCGTGTGTTCCAGGATCAAGAGGCCACTGAAGGCAAAATGTCCAGATTCGATTGCAGAATTACTGGCGGTCCATACCCAGAAGTCTTTTGGTTTATTAATGGACGTCAAGTGCTAGATGATGCAACTCATAAGATCCTAGTTAATGAATCTGGGAGCCATTCGCTAATGATTACAAATGTCAGTCGTTACGATGCTGGAATTGTTTCTTGTCTCGCTCGAAATAAAGCTGGAGAAGTGGCAATTCAAGCTAACTTAACTGTTCTTGAGAAGGAACAAGTTGTTGCGCCGAAATTCGTTCAACGTTTCACCACCGTTACTGTCAGGGAAGGAGAACCAGTAACCTTGACTGCCCGTTCAGTTGGTACACCAATACCAAGAATTACTTGGCAAAAAGATGGTATACAAATGTCCCAAACAAACGAACGTTACATCAGCATCGATGGTGGCGCTACTTGCTTAGAAATCCCACGAGCTAAAGCTTCTGATTCAGGATGGTATCAATGCACAGCACAAAATGTTGCAGGATCCACAGCTACTCGTGCAAGACTCTATGTCGAAACACCTAAAGAACCTGTACAGGAACAACGACGTCTTCATTTACCAAGACCGTCGAGGGTAATTGAACCAGAGTAGGAAATTTAATATACTAAATTTTTCGAAAAGTAGTAATTTCTATTAAATATTTCAGACCCCAGCCCGGACCGGAAATCATTTATCTACGCCATGTCGAACGCGCCAAGCCCCATTTGCGCCCCGGTGAAGAAGACCGTGTATATCCTCCACCACAATTTATAATACCTCTGCAAAATGCTCAACAAGTAGAAGGAGGAAAGATTCACTTAGAAGCCCGTATCGAGCCCGTCGGTGATCCTTCAATGGTTGTTGAATGGTTCTTAAATGGTCGACCCATGGCAGCAAGTATGATCTAAAAGACAATTATATACGATTAAGATATATATTAATTTTTCTTTCGTTCGTAGGCTCCAGGGTGACATCCATTTTTAAATTTGGATTTATTGCTTTGGATTTGTTAAGTGTTTCTCTTCACGATGTCGGTGAATACGTTTGCCGTGTATCAAATGCATCTGGTGTTGCAGAATCTCGTTCGATTCTAACTGTCACTGAGCGATCCGCAATCGAAAGATCGTCTCAGCATCCAAGCAGCTTGGGCTACATTCAACAATTAGAGGATTACTCAAAATATCAACGTCAAGAGAGCATTGAAGAATCAGTCAATCAGAAGCCCGTCTTCATTCGACCACTACAAAATCTAGGAGAATTGGAGGAGGGAAGAAATGCACATTTCGAAGGTCAACTAACCCCCGTTAGTGATCCAACGATGCGCGTTGAATGGTATAAAGACGGACAACCAATAACCGCGAGCTCGCGAATCACTGCAATCTTCAATTTCGGTTATGTCTCCCTGAATATTATGCACCTACGGGTTGAAGATGCTGGTTCGTACACAGTTCGTGCGGTTAACCGACTTGGCGAAGCAATTAGTACATCGACCATAATTATTAAAGCAAAGAGTATTGTCACTGCCGATTTGGGAATTCCCGAACAACAGCGCTACATCGAAAAAGTTGAAGAGCTCGAAGCATTTCAGAAGCAACAACATAAAAGATATGTTCAAGATGTGCCAGAGAGTACAGCTCCTCCACAATTTAAGTCTCCTATAAAAGATCAATTGAACATAAAAGAGACTGGCTATGCACATTTCGAAGCCCGTCTGGAACCAGTCGGGGATGCAACGATGCGTGTTGAATGGCTCAAAGACGGTCGTCCTCTTGAAGCCAGCTCACGAAGCACAACTTTCTTCAATTTCGGGTATGTTGCCCTAACGATTAAGCAAATCACTGTTCATGACGCCGGTATTTATACTTGCCGTGCGTACAATGCTCTCGGACAAGCCACAACAAATGCGAAGTTGACTGTCGTCACAAGAAAGGATATTGTAACAGACACCCAGCATCCTGGTGGTCTGGAGAAGGTTCAGCATTTGGAAGACTCTTCCAGATATGCTCGATCCACCGAAGAGGAAGTTCGTGTTACACAGCAGCCTCGATTCTTAGGACCACTAAAGGGAACGAATAAGATTCTTGAAGGACAACGAGCTCATTTCGAAGCTCGTGTTGAACCTCAGAGCGACTTGTCAATGAAGATCGAATGGTATCACAATGGGAAACCAATAATGCCAGCTAATCGTATACAAACTTACTACGATTTTGGTTATGTTGCTTTGGATATATCCTCAGTCCGCGCCGAAGATGCCGGAGTATACACGGTCATTGCACGAAATAGCTTGGGTGAAGCTCAATTGTCGGGAACGATGGTCATAGAAAGTAAGTATACAACATTTAAAACAATAAAATTCACTGATTTCATATCTTCAAATGTATTTTTTTTTTTAGCTCGTTCCAGTATTGACACATCCAGCATGCACCGGGGACTATACGAAAAAACCAAGAAGCTGGAGGAGACTAAATTCATCGAGCCTCAATATGATATTGAAGAAATTTCTAAATCGAAACCAATTTTCGTCCAACCGCTGTCGGACCCGAAATCGATCCATGAAGGAAAGAACATTCACTTGGAATGTCGCCTGGAACCAATGGGGGATCCCACAATGAGAGTTGAGTGGTTCCACAATGGTCGTCCTATAACTGTTGGATCTCGATTCAGAACATATTATGATTTCGGTTTCGTTGCTCTGGACATTATTCAGACAACAACCCTTGACTCTGGAGAATACACTGTACGGGCCACAAATCACTTGGGCTCTGCTCACACTTCGGCATGCGTGAGAGTCATCGGCAGATCTGATATTGTTACTGAAACTCAAAATGAAATGTCCTTGGAACACATTCAACAGCTCGAAGATTCATCTCGCCGTCGTCAAGATGTTACTGACGATATAACTGTTAGACAGGCTCCACAATTCACACGTCCTTTGCACAACATTGAAACTGTTGAAGGAACGAATGTCCATTTGGAATGTCGCTTGCAGCCTGTTGGCGATCCATCAATGCGTGTGGATTGGTTTGTAAATGGGCATCCTGTGAAAACAGGACATCGTTTCCGGCCGGCTTATGAGTTCGATTATGTCGCTATGGATCTTTTGGGAGTATATGCCGCCGACTCTGGTGTATACACATGCCAAGCACGCAATGAACTTGGTGAAGCAGTCACATCCTGTTCAGTAAGAATCATAGCAAAGAAGGATTTGGTTTTGGAAAGTCAACATCCATCAGGTCTGGAGAAAATACAATATCTTGAAGATACATCGCGTTATAAGCGAAGTGAGTACGTAGATGAAGAAATTGTTAACATCAAACCAAGATTCCTTACTCAGCCAAAGAGTTTGCAGAACATGCGCGAAGGTCAACATGCTCATTTTGAGTGCAAAATTGAGCCAGTTACTGACTCAAATCTGAAAGTTGAGTGGTATAAAAACGGACGTCCGATTACAGTTGGCCATCGCTTTAGGCCAATTCATGATTTCGGTTACGTCGCCCTTGATATTATTGACCTAATTGCTGAAGATTCCGGCACTTATACTTGCAGAGCTGTCAATTTAGTCGGCTCGGATGAAACTCAATGCCAATTAGTATGCAGGAGCAGTGAACAAATTGTGACGATAACCCAGAATGAAGCAGGGTTGGAACAAATCCACTACTTGGAGGACAAATCCCGATACCGCCGTACTGAAGAAATCGAAGAAACTTCAAAACAAGCTCCAACATTTACAACATCTCTGAAGAACATTGAAATCCGCGAAGGACAACGCGCTCACTTCGAATGTCGGTTAATCCCTGTATCTGATCCAACCTTGAAAGTTGAATGGTACCACAACAATGTACCACTGAAATCAGGATCTCGTTTCACTGAAACAAACAATTTTGGATTCGTTGCTCTGGACATTATGTCCTGCCTGCCAGAGGATGCAGGAACTTACACATGCCGTGCAATTAACGCAATGGGTGAAGCTGTGACATCAGCCATTGCACTTATCCACACCAAAAAATCAATTTACACTGAATCGCAACACGAAAGCGCTTTAACTCGCCTGCATCACTTAGAAGATTCGTCAAAGCATCAGCGTCACAGTGCACAGGAGGAAGTTATCACCCAGGCACCGGTCTTTACGCTGCCTCTAAAGGACATTAGAGTTGCTGAAAATCAAGCTGTTCACTTTGAAGCCCGTTTGATTCCAGTTGGTGATCCCAAATTGAAGGTTGAATGGTTGAGGAATGGAGTTCCGATCCAAGCATCGAATCGTCTAACTACGATGCATGATTTTGGATATGTTGCCTTGAATATGAAATACGTGAACCCTGAAGATTCAGGCACATACACTTGCCGAGCAATCAATGAGCTTGGACAGGCTGTCACTTCAGCAGCAATGATTGTCCACAGTAAGGCATCACTGCAAATGGAAACACAAAATGAAAGTGCTCTTCAACAAATTCGTCAATTGGAAGATACATCCAGATACCAAAGAAGAGAGGAAGAGGAATATGTTGTTAAGGAAGCACCTCGATTTATCACTCAGCTCTCAGGACCTACAAATCTACTCGAAGGACAGAGTGCTCACTACGAGTGTCGTATTGAACCATATCCTGATCCTAGCTTGAAGGTTGAGTGGTTCCACAATGGAAAACCATTGACTACAGGTCATCGATTCAGAACAACTCATGATTTTGGATTTTCCGCTTTGGATATCCTGACTGTATATGCTGAAGATAGTGGTGAATACACATGCAAAGTTACCAATAAAATCGGGCAAGCTCAATCTGCTATTCGGCTTAACGTCACCTCAAAGTCCTCAATTATCCAGGATACTCAGCATGAAGGAGCGCTCGAGAAGCTTCAACATTTGGAGGATGAATCGCGATTCAAACGCAAGACCGAGGAAGATGTTTATATGGCAGAAGGACCACAATTTGGCAGACCGTTGCGCAATGCCACTGCTCCGGAAGGACAGCCAATTCACCTGGAAGCCACCCTTACTCCTGTTAATGATCCCACAATGCGTGTCGAGTGGTACTGTAACGGACGCCCAGTCCAAACTGGTCATCGTTTTAAGACCACCTACGATTTTGGATTTGTCGCCCTTGATATATTGTACGCTCACTCTGAGGACACTGGCACTTATATGTGCAAGGCTAAAAACGCTGTTGGCGAGGCAGTAACAACTTGTGCTGTAAACGTTGCAGGTACACATTTTATTTATTTAATGTTTTTAGGAATAATTAACTTTTCTATACTTCATTCATTACAGCAAATGCCGGACTGTATCTCGATACACTGGACGAACAACGCCTCCAAAAGATTCGCCAACTTGAGAGCTACGAAAAGCCGAAAGAAGCTGAGGTCGAGGATAAAGGACAAAAGCCTGTGTTCCTAACTCCACTAACAAGCTTAGAGCACCTTAAAGAAGGAGATCACGCTCACTTGGAGTGCCGTGTTGAGCCAATAAATGATCCAAACCTGAAGATCGAATGGTTTGTTAATGGAAAATCTATCCGAGCTGGACATCGTTTCCGAACTACTCATGACTTTGGATATGTTGCATTAGATGTCTTATATGTCTACGGAGAAGACACTGGAACCTACATGTGTAAAGCCACCAATCGACTTGGAGAGGCAGTAAATACTTGCAGCATTAGAGTTTTAAGCAGACGCAGCATTATTTTGGACACTCAACATCCAGATGGCTTGGAGAAAATCCAAAAACTAGAAGCTAAAGCTTCTCAAACCAGACCAGAAGTTCAAGAACTTCCACTCAGTCCACCAAGCTTTGTTACTCAACTCCGTGGAACCACTGAAATTTACGAAGGACAAACAGCTCACTTCGAGGCCCAAGTGCAACCCGTTCACGATCCTAACTTGCGTATTGAATTTTATCATAATGGCAGACCACTACCATCAGCATCTCGTTTCCATATTACCTTTGATTTTGGATACGTTGCTCTTGATATTCAGAAGGCTGTACCAGAAGATGCTGGTGAATACTCTGTGCGTGCAATGAATGCTCTTGGTCAATGCGTATCATCGATCAATCTTAGAGTTATTCCGAAAGGAAGCATTATTACCGAACCACAACATCCAGAAGGTTTGGAGAAGATTAGACAATTGGAACAAGCGCAACCTTTCAAACGTCAAGAGGTTGCCGAACCAGTTACCCGTCAACGTCCTGTATTCACTCAACCTTTGCAAAATATTGACCGTATCGCTGAAGGTCAAACCGCACACTTTGAATGCCGACTTATTCCTGTCGGTGATCCAACACTCAAAGTGGAATGGTATCGCAATGACAAAGTGGTTGAGGATAGTTCACGTATCACTAAGCAACATGACTTTGGTTATGTCTCATTGGATATATCACATATTCGTGAAGAGGACGAAGGTGTTTATATGTGCAGAGCCACAAATCCTTTGGGAGAAGCTGTAACAACAGCCTCGATGCGTGTTGTTACTAAAGCTAGCATTCAACTTGATACTCAACATGAAGAGAGTGTGAGGAAGATTCAACAACTTGAGCGGCCATCAGCTCCACGACGAGAAGAACCTGAGAAAGCCTTTGACAAACCGATTTTCACTCAGTTACTGACAGGTCCTTCGGAATTGTGGGAAGGACAACATGCTCATTTTGAAGCACGTGTTGTACCCGTCGGAGATCCAACGTTAAGATTTGAATGGTATGTAAACGGTGTGGAACTCAAAATGGGTTCACGTTTCCGTACAACACATGACTTTGGTTTTGTCACTTTGGATATTAATTCTGTGGTGAAAGAAGATTCGGGTGTATACATGTGCAAAGCAATTAATAGAGCTGGCGAAGCTGTTTCGTCAACTGCTATGAAAGTTAAAACTAAAGCATCAATTTCTGGAGAGCCGCTTTTACCAGAATCTTGGGAGAAGATCCAACAGAAAGAAGCTGCTATGAACCGTGTTCCAGAAATGTTTGTCGACACAACACCGCAGCAGCCACCAGTTTTCACTACTCATCTTCTCAGCTACGATAAATTACAAGAAAATCAGCATGTTCATCTAGAAGCACAAGTTGAACCGCGTGCAGATCCTAATCTCAGGATTGAATGGTTCAAGAATGGAATTTCATTGACCACTGGAGCTCGAATCCGCAGTACATTTGATTTTGGTTTGGTAACTCTATCCATAAATGGACTGCGAGCTGATGATTCAGCGATTTACACTTGTAAGGCAACTAACTTACTTGGAGAAGCCGTATCAACATCGACATTGAAAATCGAAGATAAGCATTGGTTGTTGGGTGACACTCTTCATCCAGAATCTTTGCCGCGTATTGATCAACTTGAAACTCCACGTGTTGCACACAAAGAGAGACCAGAACCAGTGTTTGAGTCTCCTGTATTTATCACTCACTTAAACAATATCGAATGCAAGGAGGGCGATAATGTTCACTTTGAATGCAACGTGGAGCCGTCTAAGGATCCTACAATGAAAATAGAATGGTTTGTTAATGGAAAACAATTGCCAGCCGCTGCCAAGTTCAAGAGCACATACGACTTTGGTTACTGTGCATTAGATCTTTCGCACTCGTACGCTGAAGATTCCGGTATTTACACCTGCAAAGCTACGAACAAAGTTGGATCAGCAACTACTTCCGGAACACTGAAATGTACCAGCGGAAAGACAATGTTCTTAGAAACTCAACATCCTCAGGGTGAAGCTGGATTGGAAGCCATTCAAGAAACGGAAGGGGCACTTGCTGACAGATACAAGCGTGACGTTGGAAAACCTGAAAAGGATTATCCTAAACCAATTTGGACAGTTCCCCTGCAACCGGAATTCCGTCTATCGGAAGCACAACCACTGCATCTGGAGGGTAATGTTGAACCCAAGGAAGATCCTAATTTGAAGATTGAATGGTATTTCAACGGAAAAATGTTAACGCATGGTTCTAGATTCAAGATGACAAGCGAATTTGGTTTCGTTACTATGGATTTGATTGAGGTGTACGAACGTGATCAAGGAATCTACACTTGCAAGGCATACAACAAGGCAGGTGAAGCATTCACAACTACCACAATCTTCTGTACCGGAAAGGAATCCATCATCGATAAAACTCAACATCCTAAAGGTGCTGAAGGCCTTGAACAAATTAAAGATTTAGAAGAATCTCTTCGCAAGGGAGATGAAAAGCCACAAAAGGATGAATTAGGTCAAGCACCGAAATTCACAACTGAATTCAGCCCAATTTTGGATATCAGCGAAGGACAAATTGCTCACTTTGAAGCTAATCTCATTCCAACAGGAGATCAAACTATGATTATTGAGTGGTTCTACAATGGAAAAACACTGGAGGCTAGCCACAGAGTGAAAACGATCTACGCATTTGGCTTGGTAGCTCTAGAAGTTCTTGGAACAAGGATTGAAGATTCTGGCACATATACATGCCGAGCCACGAACAAATGGGGATCTGACGAAATAAGTGTTACATTGGGATGCATTGACAGACTGAAGGGAATGCCGCCTAAATTTACTACTCACATTCAAAAACTGGATGGTTTAAAAGACGGGCAATCTGCTCACTTTGAATGCACACTGATCCCAGTGGGTGATCCAGACCTCAAGGTCGAATGGTATCATAACGGAAAACCAATTCGTCACTCAACTAGAATCAAACCAGTGTCTGATTTCGGATACGTTCTCTTGGATATTGCGTATGTTCAAAGTCATGATAGCGGCGAATATGTCTGCCGTGCCTACAATAAGTACGGCGAGGACTTCACACGCGCTACAATTAACTGCTATGGAAAGGGTGGTGTCTATTATGATAGTTTGCAACCAGAATCTCTTGCTAAAATTAGAGAGCTCGAAAGTCAATATGGTGTCCAACCCACCGCACCAGGATCTCCAACTGGGGAACCACCGAAATTCATTACACAAATTGGAGACGTTACCAAATTGGTTGAAGGACAAAGTGCTCACTTCGAAGCGCGTCTTACACCAGTTACAGACCCTGAATTGAAGGTCGAATGGTATTACAATGGCAAAAAATTACCACATGGACATAGATACCGAACTTTCCATGATTTTGGAATTGTTATTTTGGATATTTTGTATTGCTATGAAGAAAACTCCGGAGTATACGAATGCAGAGCCGTCAACAAATACGGTCAGGACTCCACGAAAGCTACGCTGAAATGTACATCGAAGGCTAATTTAATCCTGGACTCGCAGCTGCCGCGAGTAAGTATTTATATCATAGTTGTATTTTACTGTGCAGTACTCTTATATTTCAATACTAATTTCTCTTATTTTTTTTATAACAGGGCATGGAAGGAGGCTTAGAAAAAATTCAATCATTGGAAGATTCAATGGTCCGAACTCACGATGAGCGTGGCGAAGAGTTCAAAGGCAAAGCGCCAGTCTTTACAGTACCACTATCGAATATAGACAACCTTCGTGAGGGTGAAAATGCACACTTTGAAGCACGTCTTATTCCCACAGATGATCCACGACTAAAGATAGAATGGTTCTGGAATGGAAAACCACTACGAGCAGGATCTCGATTCAGAACATTCTGTGACTTTGGATTTGTTATCCTGGAAATTTCACCAGTTTATCCAGAAGATTCTGGGGAATATTCGTGCCGTGCAACCAATGAATATGGAGAGGCTGTAACAACAGCTGTCATGAAAGTACAAGGAAAGCGCAGCATTATCTTGGAGTCCCAACTTCCGAAGGGAATGGAAGGAACTATTGAGCGTATCGCGGAATTGGAAGGCCTCGGTGTTGGTGCTGGAGAGTTCGTTCAAGATGATGATACTGGAAAACCTCCAGAGTTTATAACCACACCATCCGATTTAATGCTTGGTGAAAATTCTCTGGCACACTTTGAATGCCGTTTAACACCCATTAACGATCCAAGTATGCGTGTTGAATGGTATCATAATGGAAAAGCATTGTGGTCCGGTTCCCGCATTAAGACCATTAACGATTTCGGATTTGTTATACTAGAAATCGCTGGCTGTTATCAGCGAGATTCAGGACTGTACACTTGCAAGGCAACCAATAAACACGGAGAGGCAACTGTTTCGTGCAAACTTCAAGTTCGTGGTAGACAAGGTATCATCATGGAACCACAATTGCCATCCAACTTCCGGACTGGCACTGAAAGTATTCAGAGGCTTGAAGAAACATTGCACAAACGCGAGGAGATCCTTATTGATGACGAGCAACCGAATCCACCAAGATTTATTGAGGAAATCAAAGACAATTTGGACATTCAAGAAGGAAACGCAATTCACTTTGATTGCCGTGTTGAACCTGTTGGGGATCCATCAATGCGAATTGATTGGTTCCACAACGGACGACCACTACCAACAGGATCAAGAGTTCATATGCTGAATGACTTTGGTTTTATTGCTTTAGATATTGATTACATTTATGCACGCGATTCAGGGGAATACCTCTGCAAAGCAACCAACAAATGGGGTTCAGCGACCACAACTGCTAAAGTTACTTGCAAAGCTAAGCATGGCATTATATCAGAATCACAATTACCGGATGGCATGACAGCTGAAAAGCTGAAGGATCTTGAACGTGGCCAAGTCAGTGAACCGAAGAAGGAAGATGCCGTTTATGGACCACCCAAATTTATCACAGAGATTGCTTCGTGCACTGTTGAAGAATCCGAAGCAGTTCGATTCGAATGCCGCGTCGAACCAAAAGAAGATCCCAATTTGCGCATCGAATGGTATCGCAACGGAAAATTATTACCATCAGGACACAGGTTTAGAACAATCTACGATATGGGCTATGTCTCTCTAGATATTTTATACGTATACGGGGAGGACTCTGGGGAATATATTTGCAGGGCTGTAAACAAACATGGCGAAGACAGAACTAAAGCAACAGTTTCATGCAAACGTAAATATATTTTCGATTTGCAAAGAATTACTTTTTTATATATTTTATAAACAGAATTACCATCAATCATTTTGCAAAGTCAAGTACCAAAAGGAATGCAACGTACAGAAGCGCTAATGCAAATGGAGGCTGCTATCAAGAAGTATACATCGGAAGTCCACCTCACTGTAGATGATTTGTTTGATCAGGACAAGAGGCAACCACCAAGGTTCGTTACACAAATCAAGGATCAAACAACACTCGTTGAAATGCAGTCGACCAAATTCGAGTGTCAATTAGCTCCTGTTGGAGACCCAAATATGAAAGTGGAATGGTTCTTCAATGGAAAACCTCTACATCACAGTAAGAATTAAATCTTAAATTTCCTAAAATTTTCTAATACACATATATTTGCAGAAAATCGCTTTATGCCGATCTACGATTTCGGTTATGTTGCTATGAACTTCGGATGGGTATATCCAGAGGATAGTGGAGAGTATGTTTGCCGTGCCACAAACTTATACGGTATGGACGAAACAAGAGCTATAATCAAGACCGCGGGCAAACCAGGAATTATTTACGAATCACAATTACCGAAACACATGAAGAGTATCGAACGAATCAGAGAAATGGAAGCATCCTGGCAAGTGTAAGTTAAAAAAATTCTATCACTTTGTATGTGTGTATATTTTTGAATTATTGTGAACTATAGAGCACCAGAAGAACCAGATGCAGATGAGAAACCAAAATGCGCACCAACCTTTGTAAGCAAACCAGAGCCAGTGACCATCCAAGAGGGTGATTGCGCGAGATTCTGCTGCCGTGTGACAGGGCATCCACGTCCTAGAGTAATGTGGTTGATAAATGGTCACACTGTAGTTCATGTAAGTGCTCAATATTGACATCAGTTAACAGAAATTTAATCGATTATTGCAGGGATCTCGGTACAAACTTACGTACGATGGCATGCACCACTTGGATATTCCGAAAACTCGTCAATACGATACTGGAAAAATCGAAGTGATCGCTCGCAGTTCAGTCGGAGAAGCAATGGCTGCAACTGAGCTAAAAATTGTTCCTCGAGGCGATGACTATCGCGGTGTTCTGAAGAACTCACCAAGACGTAAGTTTAAGACAAATTCTAAAAGGTCTATGCTATTTATAAATCGTTCACTATTAACAAATAACACATTTTTATATGCTACACAATCCCAGCCACACAAAATAAAACCATATATTATATTTTCTCAAAACATACAGCTTTTTTTTTCAACATCCCCACCCCCTTGAAAGTGAAATCCCTTGCATATCCCTATATAGCTTTTTCTAAGAGCAAATGGCAGAAGGAGAATGCATTAACAAATCACGCTTTGGGAGTAATATTCAACGGGTAATTTTTGATAAAAGGTGATTTCTACTTTTTTTTCAATATTTTCAATAATAATTTTTTATTGGTATTTATATATATTTTTGTAATTACTGTTATTATTTAACTAACAGACTGTTTATAATCATATTTATATGCTTAAACTATCATTTTAGTTGTAAGATACTTTCTCAGTCTTAACCAAGTTGAGTCAGTCTGACCAAATAAACCAAATAACAATATTTTGTTTAATTGTTTCGAAAATAACAATGGTTTGCAAATTATAATTGATATTTTTCTTTAGCATGGTATGATTCAGATTTGCTATCATATCAAAAAGAACGCACTGAAACCGAACTAGAGAAGATGTTCGAGGAACGTAAACAATATTTAGCTGAACAAGGAGTAATGCTAAAAACTACTGATCACTTGAAGCCGAAACTCCATAAGGGTCATGACACTGAATGGCAACAAGCTGTTAAATCAAAGAAATCCGAAAACTATTACAACAAGCTTCAAGAGCTTGAAAGTGAGCAACTGCTTAAGGAGACGAAATTACGGGAAGATCACCATCAATATGCAATTCCTGGGAAGAAGGTCGTCGGTAGCTCCGTAACTAAAGGAATGGCTCAAACCTACGATCAATCCTTGTAAGTATTTACATATGATATGATTCCATACATATATTAAACAAAACAAACAGAAACAAAAATTGTTAATGAATATTATTTCTTGCAGAGATCAATCGGAAGAGGTACAAATCCAACGACCAATGGCCCAGATTAGAAAACCACCACTCGAACCATCGGAATCATCTGTTCACGGACGTGAAGTTCACGTTTCAAGGCAGTCACAAACACAAAAAGTATCCAAAGGCGATTTAGAGATAACTAGAAAGATCACAGCTACAGAAACCACTGAAATGGAACACAAAGGTACCACTCAAGAGCGTGTTGTTGAAGGTCATATGAAACCATCGAAGCCACCATTCTTCACCAAGAAAATTCAACCATGCCGTGTGTTCGAAAATGAACAAGCTCGTTTCGAAGTCGAATTTGATGGCGATCCTCTGCCAAATATCAAATGGTACAGAGAAAATTATTTAATTCAGAATTCTCGTGATTTCCAAATTCATACATTTGGTACAAAATCGATCCTTGTAATTCGTCAAGTTTTCCTTGAGGATTCTGCTGTATTTGCAGTAATTGCAGAAAATCGCGGTGGAACTGCGAAATGCAGTGCTAATTTGGTTGTAGAGGAGAGACGTGGTCAAGGAAAAGCAGGTCCTGCTCCACCCAGTTTCATTCAAACAATTCAAAACACCACAGTTACTACAGGACAATTGACTCGATTCGATGCCAAAATTACTGGAACAAAGCCAATGGATGTTTATTGGTTGAAGAATGGCAAGAAATTAACTCCAAATATCAAGTACAAAATGTTGGAGGAGGATAACACTTACACTCTGTTGATCCTTGAGGCAACACCAGATGATGTCGGAAAATATGATTGTGTTGCTGTAAATAATATCGGTGAAGCACGTTGTGATGCTGAATGCTATGTTCAATCACCAACAAGACCACAACAAAAGGAGAAACCCACGGCACCGGGAACAGAAAAAGAACCAGTACTAGTTGAACCGCTTAAAAATCAAACCGTAACTGAAGGACATCCAGTTATCTTCAAGTGCAGAGTGATTGGCAAACCGAATCCAGCCGCACAATGGTTTAGAGGTGAAAATATTATCAAGCAAAGCCGTTACTTCCAGATGTCCCGAGAAGGTGAATACTACAATCTAAGGATTTCGGAAGCCTTCCCAGAGGACGAGGGTACCTACAAATGTGTTCTAACTAATAAAGTTGGCAAAACTCAAACACAAGGAACTTTAAAAGTTCTTGCACCCGACACTCAAGAATCTCTGCCAACTATAACTGCATTGAAGGACGTCACTATTTTGGAGGGATCTCCAGCTCAATTCAAGACAACAATAACGGGTAAAACAAAGGCAACCAATGTACAATGGTTCCGAGAAGGCGCCCTCATCCCAGAATCACCAGATTTTCAGGTAATTATAATTACATTTATAAAAAATTCTACCTTAACTATATTTATAAGTTTTATTCAATATGTACATTTGCATTTCCAAAGATTTAGTCTTATACTTATTAACATAACTTAAAATTGTCAGAGAAAAAGAAACAAGAAATGCTTAAAATAAACCATCTTCAATTGCCTTCAATAATATTTATACAATATAAATTTATGACACCAATTAAATTACGAAATGAAACATTAACGTTCTGAAATATTACAAAACGTTTCAAGTTCCGCGTGGTAAAAATAAATTCATATTAAAAATTTATTTTACGAGAGCACAGTAAATATTTCATAACAAATGGCATTGCATATTTGCAGTAAAGAATGCAATAACAATTTGCCGAAGAGTTTAAAAATAAATTCGTCATGTTGATTGAATTAAGTATTTTTGCAACTCGCTTAGAAGGTAGGATTTGCAATTCAAATCAAATATTTGTAGACATCAATTGAATATGATATATGAGCGCATATTTCTCTCATTGCAATTCCAATTTGACATTAAAAATGCGTAGATGTCGCACAATGCTGCAGGACGCTTTATAAATTGCATACACCTGCATAATTCGAAAACACTTTTGGCACTGGGTTCCAATTAGATTTCGTGCATCAAGACAAGACATTTTTTCTAAATAAAATTCACTGAGTCATAAAATCAAGAAAGTGCAGAAGTTGATTCAATTGCAAAATATTGGGTCAAGGGAAAATGAACTCGCAAAGTTCAATTGTTGATGGAATTGCAATAAAAATACAATACATTAAATTACAGCAATTTTTTAATGGCAATAAATATTAATAAATTTATTTACAATGTAATTCCAGATGATTTTCGACGGAAACAATGCAGTTCTTTTGATCGGCACCACCTACGAAGAAGACTCCGGAATATTCACATGCCGTGTGACTTCATCTGCTGGACAAGTGGAATCTTCAGCAAAATTGACCGTTAAAAGTAAGAACTAAAAACCTTAATTATAGAAGCAATAGGAAAGTTTTTTTTGAATAGCTGACTTGCTAAAACATCATTTAGAAATTTGCTTGCGAAGTACTCAGCTAATAATAAAAACCAAAACAATTTCAACTATTTGAAAAATACAAAAAAAAAATTAATTTCTATTTTTAATTGTACTTATTTCAATCTACATTTGATGTAGATAAACTAGTCGCCATAAAAAGTCTTAAGCAAGAAAAACAATTTATTCATAAAATTATTTTTAATTTCGTTATATCGCATCACTTAATTCAAAGATGTTATTGTGTAGCTTTATTTTATTTATATTTTGAAAATTAAAGAACGCTTTGTTTAGAGAAAAAAAACGTAATGCAAAAATATAAAAAAAGGAAATAATAATAATAACAGAAAGAAGGATGTTCCCCTAATGATAACTGATTGTTTCGAATAAGTACTAATTAAATGTTTCAAACTATTAATCTACTGATTTTGAAAAACTGGATAGAAAAAAATCTTTAAAAAAATATTGTAATCCTGATTAAAAAAAGAAAAGTTTAATAAATTTATTTCATGTGTAAAATCTCAAAAACTCTGTAGTTTATTATTAGATTCGAATAATTCTATTCTAATGTTTGATGTAGGTGTATTTTTTTTTTTTTTTTTTTTTTTTGAAAAAACATTTTTTTCATAAATATTTTGAAACAAAACCATAAATTTTGTAGGTCGGAAACAGCAGAACTGATGCAATGTTGATAAAAAACAATAAAATAATGTGCATCATGTCCTGATGTATTTTCGACATTTCTATCCCAAAATAAGAGTGCCGTGCGCCGAGTGCCGTGTGCACGCAATACAACCAAACGAAACGAAGAATTATGCTATGTGAGCAGATGTGTTAACCTGAGGATTATCGGTGCACAGACGATATTCAATAAGATAAATGTGATGATGTTCTATTTTTGACGAAATTTCTCGAAATTTGACTCGGAGTGTAAAAGCCTCTGAAAATATATTTCGAAAAAGCTTGAGTACCGTTTGATTGTTATCCTGTTTTCTGTTTCATGGATCAAAGCGTAACGACATTGTATTACTTGTGCTCCTAATGGGGATGCTAAATATAGCGTGGCAATTTTGTACACCTTTTCACCAGCGAATCAACTTGTACAGAGGAATATTTTTATTTTCTTGAAATTGTACAGAAAAATAAAAAAGTGATAAATACCAAGCTTTATTACTTAATTTCTTTATTGAGTATCAATATTAGTACATATATAAATAAATAACTTAAATAAAACTAAAAGTATTGATTTATAGTCAGACGCTGTGATTCAGTAGATATATTTTTGGATACAGACTTTTGGCGATATGTATTTCTTATGAGATATTTATATCAACGCGAAACACTTGATTTTGTATTAAAGTTAATTAATTGTTTGTCACTGCCGATTATAATGGAATATTATTCAATTTATTAATTATATTAAGAAAACAATCAGTTATCATCTCCGCATCCAAATGCAATGAAATGTTGTACACTGTGAAATATATAAGAAAACTTTAGTAATAGTTTTCCATTAATATAAAAAAAAAAGTTTGTTGCATGAGTTTTTATTTTGTTGCTTTCACTAATTATGTGAGATAATTATTCGCTTCTTAATGTCAATTGTTTTCACATCCAATCCGTATTTCCCGCTTTTCATTAATTTATTTTAATAAATTTGTAATAATTCGTGCTTTTGCTACATTTCGAAGCAAATCACCGATGCTTTTATAAAATAAAATCTCATGCAACATATTTTGTTCCACGCACAAACTATTCAATTTTGTTATCCTTTTTGTTTTATGAATTTACCAAACAATAAAAAACAACACATAAAAAAATCATTTAGGTAATAACTATTTAATTAAAAAAAAATGTCACACTAAACTATTTGTTTTTTATTTCACCTTTTTTTGTTAGTTATTTTTAACAAACACTTAACTTTTGTATTTTTCCTTTCCATCCCTTTTTATTATTTTTTGTTCTCACTACTTATTTTGTTCAATATATTTGTTGCATTTAAAATCAAAAAAGAAACACTACCGTTTTTTTTTTTTCGTTGTACTGAACGAAGTTCCAACTGAACGCGACGAAACCAGGTAAGATACTGAAAAGAAAATTTTTTTTGAACGAAAATGAAAACCGTTCCCCCATCCAACATTTGCAATGCGAAAACTTAATTTTGTATCTAAACGTGGAACCATACCAAATGACGTGTCAGTGTACTGCGAGTCTATTTGCGGAAACATGAGGTATAGTTAACAACACATGCTCACCTCGCTGTATATTCGGTGATTTATTCTGTTTTCAGTTCGTGACGAATTAACAATTAGAAAATATATAAAATCGTAATTCCCATTCACTTTTCTCAAATGAATCATAAAGGTATTTTAAAAAAAAAATATTTTAAATAAAAAAACAGAGATATTTTTCATGTCATCGCACGCACCTGAGGACAAATCAGCAACTCGTTAAATTATACGAATATATAAATTCTCAGATCTATTTTTCGATATAATTTTCAAGTTAAAAATATTTTAATTAAATTTCAAAAATGTTTTTCTCACCTCGAAGCGTCAACTTAATTTTATTTTGATGGGAATTTCACGATAGATCCACCTGCATGTCGAAGGATGAATGACCTTAAAAGGATCACTGTTACTGAGGTCGAAATTAAAGACGACTTAATTGATTAGTAATGCTGTTGATTCAAATCAAGGAAATTAGTCATGTAAATCATCTATTTTATTTTGCTCTTCAAAACAAACAAACTGTTAACAGAATGAATTTTAGTATCTATAAATAACACTTCAATCTGTTTGGATTTTATCCGGTGATACATATTCGATTTTTAAAGTCCGAAAAAAAATCTCCCACTGTCTGAAGTGTTGAACAAAAGAATTATTTTGAAATATCACTTTTAAATATATTTTTTCCATGTACCATTTAATTGAACATTTGTTTTAACGTCGTTCCCATTTCTCGAGTTAATTTATTTGAATTTTTTTCGTACGCTTTTTTTTATTTACCTAAAATTTATTTGCAAAGTGCGATAAATTACAGAAAAAAAATTCAAAAACTATGCTTACCTACTGGAATTTATTTATTTATTTTGTATTCAACCTTTTAATATACTGAAATTGGAAAACCGGAAACTAAAGTACAAGTTGTGAAAGGTTTTTCAAAAACAGGATCTCGAAATAGAAAACTTCTGTGTAAATATCGCATTTCTTAAATACTTGAAAAATTATATTTTTAAAAAGAAACAAGATAAAGAGGTCAAACCGTTTAAGAATATATATAAATTTTAATTAAACTATGCAATCACCCTCGAAATATAGATACCATCGAAATTTAAAATAACTTCAACAAAAAGGTAAGTAAGAATCATACAGGAGTCTTTGCATGAAACCTTTCGTTATCGTTGTTGTTAACTTTTTAAAATATGTTGTAATGCTTTCCATTATATGTAAGTGATAAAACAAGAAAAACTATATCTTTAAGTTAAAATATTGCAAATTAATATTTCTAGAACGTAGAACGGTAGGATATCCTCTACAAACAATCGATTCCCTCGAAGATGAGTACACGTCATCTTCCAAAGAAGACAGTGGTTCTGACACGCAGCAAAAGCCATCAAAAGATGATGGGTTTCTACGACCAGTAGTTCCACAACAGTACAGACAATTTCCACAACAGCAAACGGAACACATTTCAAGATCAAGAACAAGGAAGAAGCCACGAAGTAGAAGTTTGCAACCACAAACAAATACAATTCCCTGGAGGAAGAGTAGTCGTCCACGTCGAGGACGGTCTCTAGATAAACAACCTTTCTATCCAGGATTCAAGCCGGAACCAATCAAAGCTTGGGTTGAAGAAGAAATCAATTTGAAACCAGCACAAATTGCCAAGAAAGTTATACCAAAACCACATGTTGAAAAAGTCATTTTGAAAAACGTGCGACAGCAAAGAGATCGCGCAATGCTGTGGCTAACTGGAGAAATTGAAAAGGTTATTGCTGAAAAGCCTACTGGAGAAGTGATTCCCTGGAAGGAAATGCGAGAGAAGTTAAGGGCTGTGGAAAAAATTCAAAAACAAATAGAGAAGTTTGAAATCGATCATGTCGATCTCAGACATGTTGAGGAGTTGAAACAAACCACTTCATCACTTCCGAAAGTGATGTCGGGCACGATCGATCAAACCGAGCTAATGGATCATGTAGATCACGAGGACCAATCCCAGCAATTAATATCATCCAAAATTGAAATACTACATCTTCAAAAGGATGCTTCAATTACAGAAATCACTCAACAAATGGATAAATTAATGAAAGCCACTGTTCAAGAAGACAAAATTCCATGGAAAGAGATGAGAGAAAAACTGAAAACTGTGGAGAAAGTCCAGAAACACATACACAAGTTTAAACTGGATCAAGTTGAATTGAAATCGACAAGACAATTCAAACAGGAAGAGCAAATTTTAAAAGAATCGTTTACTGGAATCGAAGACATTATTGATGAGGATACTAAAGAGTATTTGAAGACCTTGAGAAGACTGGAGCAGGAGGAGCGAGAACGCCAAAGTGTTTTTAAGCAACCATTTGTTAGTGCCGAAGATTCAAATATTTTAAGAGTAGATCAAAGAGAAGAAATACTAAAGTTAACAAAACAGGAACAAGCTGTCCACTGGCGAAGAGATCGAAAAGATATTAAAGATCTTAGTCAACAACAATTGGCACAATTGGACGAAACCGAACGAATTCGTCGAGAAGAAGAAACACGGAAAATTTCTGTTCAAAAGAAAATGGGTACAATTGATCAACGGGAAACTTATCGAGGAGAATTCCAGGAAGTTGAAGACTCAAATATTTTGCGAGTAGATGAAAGAGAAGAAATACAAAAATTAACTAAACAAGAACAAGCTGTCCACTGGCGAAGAGATCGAAAGGACGTGAGGGAACTCAGTCAACAACAACTGACACAATTGGACGAAACCGAAAGACTTCGTCATTTAGAAGAGACCCGGAAACTTTCGGTTCAAAAGAAAATGGAAACAATCGAAAAACGCGAAACTTTCCGAGGAGAATTTGTGGAAGAAGAAGATTCCAATATTTTGCATATAACAAATCAAGAAATGATTGATATACAAAGGCAACAAAAAGTAGAGCAACCAGTCCATTGGAGAAGAGGAAGGAAGGAAACTGTTCAGCATACAGAAGACTCTTCTATGCTCTCAACACAAGACATTGAAGAATTTGAACAACAAAGGGTACCAGAAGAAGAGAAACCGGTATTTTGGCAAAGGGGCAAGAAACCAAGTGCTGCTAAAGTACCAGAAGAAGACGAACAACCAAAGGAGGATAAAAAAGAAAAAACAGTACCGTGGTTACGCGGAAAATCTCCCAAAGAAAAAGTTGAAGAGAAACCAGAATTCCTTGATTATAAATTAAAACCAACAACAAGAAAAGTTCCTGAGGCAGTTCAAGAAGAAAGTCCTTTTGAGGAACATGTTATTTCAAGACGTCCTCACGAACAGGTCATTTCAGAGCAACAAGAACAACCACAATTGCTGCCATGGCAGACTGCGAAAGAAGATAAACCATTGCACAGAGTTTCAGCAGAAGAACAATTACCAATGCAAAAAGCTACTGAAGAACAAAAGCCGCATGAAGAATTCTTATTAAAATCGCCCAAGAAAAAGGAAGAGATCCCGCAGAAAACGGAACCTCAGCTGATGCCGTGGCAGATTCCAAGAAAACAAAAACCAGAAGAAGTGCAAGAAGAGCAAACTTGGCCCACTGGCAAACAGAGACCTGCTCCCACAGAGGAAAAAGAAGATATTGCACTTAAGCCAGTTCCTAAAATTGAACAGAAACTAATTCCTGAGAAGGTGCCACAGGAGCATATGCCATGGCAGAGAGGAAAGAAAGAAAAACCAGTACAAGAAACTGAAGAAGAAAAAATGTGGCCCACAGGTAAACGGAAACCCCTGCTTGAAGAAGATCAAGCTCCAATAACACTGAAACCTATTCCGAGGGAAGAAGACATCAAGGATGAGCAACCCACTCCAACACCTTGGAGAAAACCACGAGATGAAAAACCAATTGAGGAATCTCCTGAAGAAAAGCAATGGCCAACTGGTAAGAGGAAACCAATTCCTGAGAAGGTTGTGGAAGATCTAAATCTAAAACCAGTACCGACATTCCAGGACAAAGAATTACCTCAAGAAAGTGTTCAGTTAAAGCCAGTGCAAAAGAAAGAAGTTCCTCAGAAACCAGAACCAGAGAAAATGCCGTGGCAAAAACCAAGACCACAGAAAAAGGATGAGAAAGAACCTCAAGAAATACCTAAGGAAGTAACCACTCAGCCAGAAGCAAAGATTATACCTGAAGCCAAGAAAAAATCAGTTATACGAGAACCAGAAGCACTTGAGCAAATGGAACAAGTTGTTCTAAAACCAGTTCCTCGTCAGAAACCAAAGGAAATTAGAAAACCTGATGAAAAGGATTCCAGGGAAGAAAAAATAGAAGAAGTAGTATTAAAGCCAGTTGTAAAACAAAAGTCTGCGCAACCAGAAGAGGAGGTTGAGGAGGTTACCTTACACCCCGTGAAGAAAGAAGACTTTGAAATAATTGAAGATAAAGAGATAATATCCGCAGACAAAGTAGAAAAAGAAGTGATCAAAAAACCAAAAGACAAGAAAGTTAAGCAGCAACTTGTTGAAGAACTACCGCAAGAACCGAAAGAAAAAGTTAGCGTAGAAGAAAATCTGAGTGAAAAGCCAAGGAAACCAGAAGATCAAGAGAAACCAGAAGCAGTTCCATGGAGAAGAGGAAAACCAAAGCCGAAAGTTGAAGAAAAAGTGGAAGAAGTTCATCTAAAACCAATACCAAGGAAAGAATTGGAGACAGAAAAACCCGAAGAAATCCACTTGAAGCCAATTCCAAAGAAAATGCCTGAACTTGTAAAACAGGACGAGAAGGCGATTCAGATAGAACCTCTCAAGAAAGGGGAACTTCCAAAACTTCCTGATGTGTCAAAACCAGAATTAGAAAAGCCAGAATTTATGGACATTCCTAAGCCTGAAATCCTTCCAGAAGAAGAACCTAAAGTTCCCTGGCGGAAGAAAGATAAAAAGAAGCCAGAGGAAGAAGAAGTACCCGAAAAAGGCTGGCCAAAAGGAAAGCGTCGATCCAGAGAAGAAGAACCATTGGAGGAGGTCAAACTTAAACCCATTCCAAGGAAAAAGGTGGAAGAACAAACAAAACATGTTGAAGAAGAGACTATTGTGAAATCTGCACTTGAAGAAGAAAAACAACAGAAAAAGAAAATTAAAAAGCCTAAAACTAAACAAGAAACTGAAGAAGAAGAAGCAGTGCTGGAAGAACCTCAATTAGAAGAAGTGGCTGAAGAAGAAACACAAAAAGAAGTTGTTTCCACAGAAATAATAAAACAGAAAAGGAAAGTACGTAAACCTAAACCAAAAGAACTGGTTGCTGATGAGAGTATAGAAGAAATAATTCCAGTGGAAGAACCAACTGAAGAAGAAATGATACCAGCTCAAAAAGAAACTGAAGAGCCAGTGAAAGATGAAGTTGAAGTGGTTGAACAAAAACTTCCATGGCGACGAGGTAAAGCTAAGATTGAAAAGCCAAAAGAAGAAAAACCACTCACAGAAGTTTTAGAAACTATGAAACTTCGTCCTGTAAAAGTGCAGCCAAAACAATTGCAGGAAGAAACGATAGAAGAAATCAGTTTGAAACCGATTCCTATAAAAGAAGTAATTGAAGAAAAACAGGTACCTGAAAAGAAGAAAAAAGTTAAGAAGCCTGTTAAGGAAGACTTGCCAGAAATTCCTGACATTGAAAAAGTTGAATTAGAAAAACCCGAAGAAATTGAATTTACTAAACCTGAAAAACCTGAGAAACCGGAAGAAGCTAAAGTTCCATGGCGACGAGCGGAGAAGAAAAAACCGGAAGAAGAGGTTGTTGAGGAAAAAAGTTGGCCTAAAGGCAAGCGACGTCCGAAAGAGGAAGAACCAAAAGAAGAGGTACAACTAAAACCAATTCCCAAAAAGAAGCCGGAAGAAAAAGAATCAGAACCAATACCAGACAAAATGCCAAAGATTCCAGAACAAAAACCAGCGGACCTGCCAGAATTTGTGGATAGCATTAAACCTCCTAAAAAACCAAGAGTTAAAAAACCAAAACTTCAAAAAGAAACACCATCTGTAGATGAAGTATCTGAGGAAACGGTGGAGGAATTAACCGAACCGATTCCACAGTTCGAAGAAACTGCACCAGTAACAGTAACACAAATAAAAGATATCGCTTTGGTTGAAGAGGTCACTCAACATACTGCAGAAGAGACTCTCTTAGAGCCGGAAATTACAGAAAAACAAAAAGCTCACAAGAAGAGAACGAAGAAACTGAAAGATGTCTCTCTAGAAGAACAACCAGACACATTAGTTGCTGAACACGCAGCGGCGCTCGAAGTTATAGAAGAACAAGTCAGAGAGATTTCTCAAAAGGTCATCAAACTGAAGAAGATCGAAGAAAAACCAGAACAAGAAGAACAAAAACCAGAAGAAATTGAAGAAGTGACTAAAGAGTTCAAGAAAGCCATGGACCTCAAAATAACTTCAAATATTGTTAAGAAGGAAAGAAGAAGAGTTGTAATAGATGATAGTCAACCCTTACCAGAGCTTGAGCTTATTACACAAAAGCGAGTTCAAGAAGTCATTGACAAAGTCGCTGATGAGCATATCATTGAAGATCAAAAACTTCAGGAAACAATTGATCAAACTGTATCGGAAGTGGTTACGCAGGAGAAGAAAGTGGTAAAGAAAAAGAAGAAGGAAGTTATACCACCTAAGTTTATTGAGAAACTTATACCAAAGAGATGTGTTCCAGATGAACCGACAATTTTGGAATGTAAGGTTGAAGGTCTTCCATTCCCAGAAATAAAATGGTTCTTGAATGATGTTGAATTATTTGCATCTGAAAAATATGAAATAACTGTTGTGGAAACTGTCGCCAAATTGAGGATATCTAAAGTAACGGTTAATGATGCAGGAGTTTATACTTGTCAGGCCAAAAATGAGGCCGGAGTTGCAACTTCAAGGGCAAACATTTTGCTTGGTAAGTGTGATTTCTATAGTATTTTTCATAATGTAGAAAAACATAGACAATAACTCATACATACATTCATAACATTCCACTTCAAATTAAACAATCAATGCATATTGTATAATGTATACTGTATAGTAAGCCCTAAAGAATGCACAGAAACTGAAAATTGTTACGATTTGATTCCTACAGTAGCACAATGTTGATATCCATAGATTCATTTTAGAAATAAATGCCTCCAGTTATCCAGGCTGATTGGATACTGAAAATCACTAATTGCTCGTGTTCCTTGTAAAATATCAAATCCCTTAAGTTGTCCCCTTTAAAGTTTAAATTGGATCTAATATTATATATAAATAAAGATGACCAGAGATCCGCAAAGTAAGTGAATCATAACTGAGCAAATCAATTATTGCTTTTCACTAACCACCTTCGCAAGAGAACTTGCGAATACGTTCCAAATACAAATCGAGTACTTTGGAATGATCAGTAGAAATGTGCCGGTCGCGGGTTAAGGATTGCTGCTTTGGAGCAATCTGGAAAGGGAATTTTTTCCCATTTCAAAAGGGTTACGATATATGGAATATTTGAATGCACAAAATTGTTTAATTTGAGGTGGAGAGCAAAGCTTAACAATTAATGAAAAATTAATTCAAATAAACAATTGTAGAGAAAGAAAAAGGAATCGCACCAACATTTGTCAAGCCATTGAAGATCGATTTCAATGAAGTAGAAAATAAAGCAACAATTACATGCAAAGTGCATGGATTACCAACACCTCGTATTAAGTGGTTCAAGGGTACGGAGGAGATAATTCCCTCGGAAACTGTGACGACATTCTACGATGAAGTTACAGGAGAAGCTGCCCTTGAAATACTGCATCCATCTCCGAATGAGGCTTTAATATACACAATTCAAGCGGAAAATCCTTTCGGCCGAGCGATCGGAAATGCCAACGTACTGAAGTGCATGGACAAGACCTTGGACAAAAAGGATCTTCAAAAGGCACCAACTGTAACACCGTTGACTGCAAAGGTTGTTCGATCCGGTGCCACTCTTGTCCTGCAATCGAACTACGAAGGTAGTCCGACACCGGAGATAAAATGGTTTAAGAATGGAACAGACATTGTTGTCAATGACGAAGTGACAATAGAAACAAAAGAAGGAATCAGTACTTTGGTAATTAAAAACATGAACAGAAAACGCGCAGGAAAATATGAAATTTGTGCCCTTAATACCCTCGGTGAAGCAAAATCGTCAGGATCTGTTGTAGTTTCAGATCTTTCTCAAGAAGAGGAAATCAAACCGCCTCGATTCATACAACCCCTAAAACCAAAGTTCGTCGCTGAAAATGAAGTTGTCATATTAGAAGCGATTGTCGAATCGTATCCTGTTTCGTCTTTTCAATGGTTTGTCCATACAACACCGATAAAGGCCTCAAATGAGATGAGAATTGTAACAGATGAGAACAAATCAGTTCTAATCATTGAGTCCTTCCACAAGGATCATGTTGGCTCCTACACTTGCAGAGCAGAAAATGTTGGTGGATCAGTTACATCAACAGCAACTGTTAAATTGCTGGAGGAAACAGAAATGGAGGAAGTAACTGAATTGATATCGCCACGATTTGTTGAACAATTGATTCCACTACATGTTATGGATGGTGAAAAACTTATTCTAACTTGTGAGATTGTCGGTCAACCTACCCCCAAAGTTGAATGGTATCGTAATGACGTCAAAATGATGGAAAGTAAAGACGTTGTTATGTCACAAGATTCTAAAGGTTTGTGCGCATTAACAATTACCGAAGTATTCCCAGAAGATGCTGGTGAATACACTTGTGTTGCCGAGAATAAAATTGGCAAAGCGAAATCAACGGCTACAGTAAGCATTCAAGGTAAACCATCTAAAAATTATGTTTTTTAAATTGAAAAAAGAAAATAATAACCCATTAGTTTGAGAATTAAATTGGGTGATAAAAATACCAAATAACATTTTTAATTACACATTCAAAATGAAATTAAATTAATATTGTTAAAAATCTTCTCGAAATCGGATTTAGGTGATTGGTAATAGTTTAAGAATCTGCACATTCTAAACTAAATACTATCAGTGCACTTTTCGCTTAAAACATACACCAATTTGATTTTTATTTAATAATTAATTATTTTACATAAGTTTGCAACCCACATTTATAATTGAAAATTGCTTACAGCTTTCGAATATGTCCCCGATTCTGAAATCACAGGTCAAACGATTTCGGAAGATGATTTACTAGACAAGGTAAGCGTATTCGAATTTTCCTAAAGCAATACTAGCAAATAAAATTAAATAACTTAATTATAGACGTTGTCGATAGACGATGATATTGCATTTGCTGAATCACCTCCACGAATTATTAAAGATCTACCCGAAAAAATCACCCCGAAAGAAGGAGATTTAGCGAAATTAGAAGTGAAGGTTGCCGGAAAACCGAAACCAAAAGTAAAATGGATGAGAGATGGCGAAGAAATATTTGCATCCGAAGAATATCAAATTGAAAACTTCGAGGACGGAACATCCGTTCTTGTTATAAATAATGTGTATCCTGACGATACTGGAAATATTACATTTGAAGCACTTAATCCACTCGGAGTTGCTGAAACTACAACACAAATTTGCGTTGAAGGTATTTCTAGAGCCTTAATGGCTAGTTTAGCAGAAAATTTTTATAAATTTTTTATTTATCAATTTAAATTCTTTCAAATGTTCTTAATATTTTTTTCAGCAGCAACCTTTCCTTGTTTCCCAAAAAATATATTTTACAGACATTTACACAATTACACAAAACTAAATACAATCAAAACAAAAATTTGTATAAGAATGAAAATTAATTAATATAAATAATACCTTTTTTAGAAATTGTTGGAACGAAGGAATACAGAAAACCAGAATGGGTTACTCACATGGAAGAAATGCAAGAGGCTCTCAAAGGTAAATTTTCAATTATTTTAAACATATATGTTCATATCAATGTAATTATTTATGTACGTGTTCAAAATTATTAGGGCTAGGTTAAAGTATAGAAAAGTATACGCCATCTTTGAAAATTGGTTAATTTTACTTTTGGATTTTTCTTATGTTTTTTAACTTTCAAAATTCAAAATTTTATCTAATACAATATACGTTAAAGTGTTGTCGCTTTTAACAATTATTTAATAATAAATTTCCATAATACTCAATAGAAGACAAAGAGGATATACTATAGTTAACTTATTGGACAGTGACTAAACCCAATTGTGTGCAGAGCTTTGTGTATCCTTGTGTTGCTTTTGTTTGTTTTGTATTGTGTTTAACATACACTCATACGAAAATATTAAATCCCAAAGTGACTAAGGATTCAGTTCCTATGTAAGTAAAGCTACATTGTTCATTAGATGTGAGAAGGATTTCCGCAACAGTAACATTGCTTTTGTACTAATTTTCAGCTGCTAAATGCTCGCCGTCATTTATAATAGAAATTAAAGATCAACGAGGCACCGAAGGAGAAACCATTAAATTTGAATGTCAATTTTCAGGGAATCCGAAACCAGGTATTGTTATAAAAAAAAAAATTGGTTAGAAATTGAATTTGACACATTCAACGTTATTTTAACCACAGTGGTTTTAAATTTAATTAGATTACATTTTTAAAATTTGTAAATTTGTTTTTGTACTTACCAACTTCAGCATAGTTAGTTCAATCCTTTATCCTTTATTTAAGTAATGATTATGTATCAGAGTACAATCTGAAAAATTTAAAAAGATAATTACTTGCTGGAAAAGGTAAATTTTACAAATATGGAAATAGAAAGAAAAATTGTTCAAAATGTGTCAGATTTAAAATAGAAATCATGTGCATAAAAAATGAATATTTAAAAAAAAACATCCGCGAATTTCTTGGACTTTTTAGATATATTATGGTATCAAGGCAATGTATTACTAAAAAATTCCGATCGGGTTGAAATCTTAATCGAAGAACACAAGTCCTCGTGTGAAATTCGTGCAGTAACAAAAGAAGATGTGGGTTACTACGTTTGCAAAGCAATAAATGAAATTGGGATGAATGTAAGCCGGGCTAAATTTGATTTGGCAGCTACATCTGCAAAGAAATCTGAAGATATCGATGTTATCGGAAAGAAGAAACAGAGAAAAATACGAAGTAAGAAACTGATCAAAAAACCAAAAAAAGACAATGTCCATATCACAGCTGTTGAAATTATCCCTGTTCAGGATGAACTCACTGTGGAACTAGTTCAGCCGCAGGAAATAGTAATTGTAAAGAAGGAAGAAACAGAAGAAAAAGAAGAGTCAGAGGAAATATTAGAAACAGTGGCTAACATTAAATTGAAGATATCAAAAGAGGTCATTAGTCACGAAGACATTTTAGTAATAAGACTATACAAGGAAGTGGACGAAATCCTGGAGTGTGTCGAAGAAGAAACTCTGGAAGCTGGCGGAGAATCCTTGAGAGATTTAGCCACAATGGGATTTTTGATGCATCATGGTGTCACTGTGAATGAAATAATTTACATGTACGAAAGCAATGTTTTCACGTCCTTAAAAAGCCCCAAATCCCAAGCAGCGCTAGTTGAACTCGTCGAGCGTGAAGGTCACGAGGATTTGATTGCTCAAATTTTGACCGAAGAGACTTCAGATGACGAAAATATTGTCGCGGCAACAGTCGGGTTCAGAGCGTTTATCCGGATGTTGGAAATAACTAAAATAACAATCGAGCAGGTCATAAGAAAGTTCGTTAGGGAAGATTTCATCACACAGGACTGGAAATTAACGAAAGAGGTAGAATTTACGGCGGTTGAAATTTTGTTAGCACTTAGATATTTACAAAGAATTTTAAATTGTAGAAAATAATAGAAACCTCCGAAACCGTAGGTACTTATGAGACGATTAAACATATTAAGATCGGTAAGTATTAAAAAGAATTCATTTGCTTTTTCTTGCTGCTCACTAAAATGCTTACAAACATTTCAGAGCAAACAATTTTTGAAGAACGGACAATCATTGCGAATGAAGGTCCGGAAATTGATTACCAATAAGATTGACTTATTGCATCTCGCTTTGTTTTACTGTTATCATATAAGCTTATATTTAGAAACAATTTATTTTCAAATTAATTGTTTATTAGTAATTACTGCTGCTTATGATATTTTTCTGTTTGTTTAAAACTTCTATCAAAAGAAACATTTTACACCAAGCAAAAAATATTTAGGTAAGTAAAATGTAAATATCCAAAAACAAACGTGTTAGTCACAAGTCATCATGTATATTGAAAGCACCTACACATCTGTGGTTAATGTTGTACCTGCAAAAGCCTATCATATTAATAACACATTATATTCTAATAAATCTAACACACTACATAAAATACATTACATTCGCAGAAACCCAAATAATTGAAGAACATCATGAAATCACGGAAAAGGTATTAAATAAAACGGATATGGTAAAAACCAAAGTTTCGGATGATACAGAGTTAATAATTAAAAAAGATACAAAACTAAAACAAAAAACTAAATCAAAACTTCAACTATTAAAACCTAAACACAGTGTTGAAGATATTGAATACGAAGTTGTGGATAATTTTGAATCACTTGAACCACATAAACTGAAATCTCTACCGTGCAATGTGCCAGAACAAAAAATAGAAGTAATTAAAGTTGATACAGCTGCTTTTACACTACAGAAACCATCTGACACATTTAATGCTCAAACAGAAATTCTAACACAAAAATCTGTAACAACTGAGGAAACAACCGTAGTTGAAAGGGAAGAAGAGAAGAATTTTGAAATTCAAAAAATTGAAAAAACTGCTCAACGTTCGGTAAGTAATGAACAAAAGTCCATCGAAGTTTTTGAAGCTGAAGTGACTGATGATGTAACAAAATTGAAGCCTTTACAAATAGTCACAGCAATTGCTGAATCAGGATTGCCTTCATCAAATGAAACTGTCATTGTGGATCAGCCAACTATTCAAGAATCCACTCACGATTATGAAAGCGAGAAAATTCCAAAGGAAGAAGCAAAGAGCTCCATATTACCATATGAAATTCAGGAAACCATTCAGCAAATCGCGATTCAACAAGAAACAGAATTTGAAAGTGTTGATAAAACCATTTCAGTTCAAGCACATCCGACAATTGTTCCACTTCAAAGTATCGAGATTGAGTTTGTTGATAAAAATGAAACCGTCCAAAGTGAAGATAAAAAAATAAACGTTATTGGAATTCAACCAAAATATTCAATTCCAGTGAATGAATCAATGGAAATATCTGAAACAATAACAGAAGATAGGCCATCCAAATACTATCCTGAAGTTATAGTACCAACTGAATCTGCAACGCGCAATGTTGTTCTACATCAAGCCTATCTGACTGAGGAAGTTAAGTCCGAAGACAAAGGAGAAAATTTGCTAATAGAAAAAGTGGCTAAAGAATTTCAAGCTCAATTTGGATTTACGGAAAAAATTCCAGTACAAATTTGTGAAACATCGACTATTGAGTCGGAAGTAAGTTTGCCAGTTGAACAGATGCCATCCAAAGTAGCGCCTACAGACACTTTCGTGTTGCAAGAAAGCATCGTAACATCTGAAATAAGTCCGCAATTACCAATATCAGACATTGCAGATGAAATTACCAGAGAAACAACAGAAGCAAAGGTCGAACTTGTGAAACATCATCATATAACGTCAACAACAGTCGTTTCAGGCGAAGTTCCCGAGACGTTTGAAAAGTTTGAAAGTTTGCCAAGAAAAACAGCAATTCCAGAAATGATAGAACTCGATTCAACAGAAATAACAGAACATATTTTACACGAAAGTGAAAAACCATATTTGCCAACAGAAAAAATGCCTCAACAGATTGCTGAAGAACTGGTCACCCCTTACATTGAACAGATTGTTGAGGTGAACGAAGTGCTAGATACTTCAGTCGGTAAGGATTTCTCCAAACCAGTGGATAAGTTCAACGTAAGTGTTAATTTTGAAACAATGAAGGTAGCAGGCACAATTGAAGTAGCAGCACAAGAAAAAGTGGACGATTTTAAGGTAAAATCTGTACCAGCACAAGAAACCGGTGTTTTAAATATTGTTCCTAAGCATCATATATCCGTGGACAACCAGGAAGTTGCAGAGAAAGAAAGTTTGCTTTCGTTAAAACGCGAGGTCGAAATAATGCCTTTGGTTTCATTAAACACTGAAAATTTCAAAGCTCCGCAGGTTACAGAAACATCAATACAATCCCCGGTTGACGACATATCCCCACATAAACTGGACGAGACATTCGCTGATGTATTATTACTAAAACACGAACAAAACATAACTTCAGAACAAACAATTTTAGAGAGTACATCAGCACTGACTACAACAACTCAACCCAAATCCCATACAAGTCTAACCTCTTTCTGTACAACTGAATCTGTAGAAGTTTCGGAAACTAAATCCGAAATGACTTCTTTGCCTTTGGAGCCAGAAATTTTCACTAAAGAATTAGGCAAATTACTACCAGCTGAAGAAATGAAATCAATTGTTGTAGAAGAAGTTCAACCTCAATCAACAACTGGAGATTTCTCAGATAGAAAAACCGAACTATCAAAAGCTGCGTTCACATATTCGGAGCATGGAGGTAAAGATATATCTGAACAATTAGCGTTTGAAGATATTGGAAAAATTGAACACCAACAAATAACTGAACAAACTGCAATTCCCTCGGTTGACATTCAGGAATCCCTGCACGTTACTCTTCCCGAAATCAATGAACGAGAAGACGAATTAAAGACGAAGGATGTAGAACATAAAAAAGCTATTCCTTTACCAACTCATGCTCTAAAGTTGAATGTAACTAGCACTACAGAAGCGGCTGAAGCAACTGAAGATTTTCATGAAAGCAAACCGAAGGACGGAGAAGCAAAGACTTCCTTCGAACATATCGAAACTGTTATAACGTCTGAAATTGCACCATTGGAGCAATTGGAAGAATATAGGGCAATCATTGACAAAATTGATCAACAACCAAATGTTACACTGACTCTTGCAGAAAACCAAATTGAAATAACTTCGCTTCAACCACAAGAAAAAGAAGACAAGATTGAACCATTTAAAAGAGATGAAGAAGGCACGGCTGACGTGCGCATTACGGACGGTATGAAATCTGTGGTAACTGAAGAAGTCATTCCGAATACAAACGTGACATCATTCGACGAACCAACCCCGAAGCTGAAAACTGGTAAAACTGCGAACATTGGCTTGAATGAGTTGATGGTGCAGGAAACAAACGTATTGGAGCAAGAGTCAATTTTTGAAACAAAGCCGGAACAGAAGGATCAAGTAACAAACGTTCGCGTAACTTCTGTAGAAGCTGTTGTGGTATCTTCAAAACAAATATTGGAATTAGAAGATGCACTACAAAAGATGATTCTACCAGAAAGCAAAAAAATACAAAGTGATTACGATACATTAAAAGCCATAACAATTGAGGAAGTAATAACAAATCATACTGCAGGTGACCTAAAACAGGATAAGCCGAAAAAAGAAGAAATTAAAGTATCCGTCGATGAAGTCACTGGAACAGTTGTTTCTGAAACACTGCCATATGAGCAGCCTCTGGAGTGTGTGATTGAAGAACAAGTACAGCAAAAATTAACACCAGCATTTATTGATGGACAATTTATATCTTTGACTACATCCTTAGTTATCCAGGAAGCTGAAGGATTGATTGAAGCCCAACAAATTCCGCAAACAAAAATTGCACAAAAGACTTCGGAAGCAATTAAAGTACCGCTCATAGAAGAACACGAAGCGATATTAGCACCGGACAAGTTAGATTCCTTGAAAATGAAAGAGGAACAAATTTCATCGACATTGGAAAATTTAATTAATGAAAGTACAGTTACCGAAACACATGTCTACGAAAATATTGCTCAGCAAAAGGACTTCATTCTTCCAAATGGAGATGTAGCTCATGTACAGCACGAATTCAACAAATATTACGAAACAAAAACTGATCATCCAGATGAAAAGGAGGGAATTGTTGATGTCTTTAAAAAAGATCACGTTGAAGCACAGAAAGTAATAACTGATACAAATAAATCGGCGCTAATCAAGGAAGTTTTAATACAAGAATCGGCAAATTTATTAGAAGAACCGAAACATATTACACACAAAGCTAAACGATTAACAGATGAATTGAATCTAGAAACAATTGTGTCAGAATTGACTCCGTTTGGAACGTGGGGTTCTCTGGATGATTCCATAAAACAGGAAACAAAGTTGGCAAAAGAAGTTTTAGAACCAGTTCATGCAATAGAAGTTTCTGAAAATTCAGATTATTACAAGGAAGACCAAATTAAGACACAGCCAAGTGAACTGCAATCTGCCACTTCAACAACAGGAACCCACAAATCAATAAATATTGAAGAAACATTCGTAGTTAATCAAACATTGAGTGAATCCGAAATGAAATTTTCAACAAAGGTCGCAGAAATCACATCAACTCCACTAACTTCAACAGATATATCAGAAGTGGTAACATTTGAGAATCTTAAAGATATCACAAAACCCGAACAGCTTCATGGTAAAACAGTTGATGTCACTTTGAAAGGATACAAATCAATCGAAACAACTACAGTGAATCCGTCTGATAATGTGGATAGGATTTCAGAATTTGCTATGCAGACAGCAGAACTTCCGAGTGAAGTTGTTACACAAGGATTGAAAGCTCCAATTGTTGAAGAAATAGTATCTGTTGATGGAGCTGAAGAAACAATAATGACTAAGCCTAAATTTTCCACAATACAACCAGTGTTTCTGGATCATCAAGAAAAACTAATTTCTGAAGTATTTCCGTTCGAAGCTAGTGACAAATATGAATATGGCTTGAAACTTCAAACACAAGAGGCAAAGACTGACTACGAATACACAGAGAGTTCTATTCTTACTACCGAAGCAACATCTTCCTTAAAGGAAGAACAGTTTGACAAAGAAGCAATCTCCTTTATTGGGCAAGCAACGAAAATTATGGACTCACGAACATCTTACATTACTGAAGAAAGAGTTTTAAATGACTCGCTATTAGACATGAAGGAATTCCAGCCCCAATATAGCACAGCTTCGTTTGACATAGAAACTCTAAATATACCTGAAACCATGGAAATAAACCCAGCTGCTAATACACAATTCTACGACGATAAAATTTCTTTACCCACTGCACAAACGGCAATGGTTGGTATTACTAAACTACAAGAAACGCAGACGCAAACTCATCCATTGCTCAATGAGCCCATTGACCAATTTGAATCAGATACGCCGAGCTTACAAAAACCCACAGAGAATGTCGAATCCTTCTTCCCAGTGGCAGAGCAAACAGTAACCATTATCAATGATAATGAGATCCCTACGGAACAACAAAAGACAGCACGTGAGAGATATTCAGATATAACACTTGAAACAACTAACTCGCTAATAATAAGTGAAGCTTATCTCTATGATTCCGAAACTCAAACAAAACAAGAAAGTTATTCCACAAGAGAAACAGTACCAGGTAGAGAACCACATACATCTCTGATTACGGAGTATACACCCAGCTTTGATCAATCCACGGACCTACGAACAAAGCCAGTTACCTACTCTAGTGCAGATGAAATACTGCATTACGAACTACACAAAGTTAATATTGCACAAAATCAAATACCATTACACAGTGGTAAGTACGTTTTCCTATTGTTAAGTATAACGAAATTATGGCGTATAGCTTTCCTATTGTAGCCAGATTACATAAAACACACATAAAAAGTCAAGTTCACAAGTTTAAAAATGAGAACCAAAAACAATAAAATATTACATTTTTTCATACAGATATAACACAAACAAAAACACCACACATTCAAGAACACGCAACAAAACAAGTGGAACATGAAGAACCAGTTGAAGTTGTAGCACTTCCAGACAAAGTTATTATTACTGACAAAATAGGTGCAGACGGTAAAGAGAAAACCATAAAAACAATAAAAAAGACAACTAAAAAGAAAGCCGAACCAAAACAAGAAATATTGGAGTTAAAAACTACAGAGGAAGAAGAAGAGGAACCCATCACTGAGGTTTCAGTTATAGAAATTCCTGCTGCTGAAGACACGACCATTGTGGAAGAACTTCCTGAGCAAATCACTGTAACTGAAACAGTAACAAAGGAGGGCAAACCCAAGAAGGTTATCAAGAAGACTCGGGTCATTAAGAAGAGAAAAGGAGATAAACAAGAGGTTACCAAGATCCAAACAGTAGAGGAAGAGGGAGAGAAACCCGTCACTGAAGTTACAGTCGAAGAAGTGGAACAGACTGAAGAACAGCCCATTGTCGAAGAACTTCCCGAACAAGTCACTGTTGTTGAATCAGTCACTAGAGAAGGAAAACCCAAGAAGGTGGTCAAGAAAACTCGTGTCATTAAGAAAACAAAGGGAGATAAGCAGGAGGTCACAAAGATCGACACCGTTGAAGAAGAAGGAAAGGAACCCGTCACTGAAGTTTCCGTTATTGAAATTCCTGCTCCCGAAAAAATCAAAACCGAAGACACAACCACTGTCGAAGAACTTCCTGAGCAAATCACTGTAACTGAAACAGTAACAAAGGAGGGCAAACCCAAGAAGGTTGTCAAGAAGACTCGGGTCATTAAGAAGACAAAAGGAGATAAACAAGAGGTTACCAAGATCCAAACAGTAGAGGAAGAGGGAGAGAAACCCGTCACTGAAGTTACAGTCGAAGAAGTGGAACAGACTGAAGAACAGCCCATTGTCGAAGAACTTCCCGAACAAATCACTGTTGTTGAATCAGTCACGAAAGAGGGAAAACCCAAGAAAGTGGTTAAGAAAACTCGTGTCATTAAGAAAACTAAGGGAGATAAGCAGGAGGTCACAAAGATCGACATCGTTGAAGAAGAAGGAAAGGAACCCGTCACTGAAGTTTCCGTTATTGAAATTCCTGCTCCCGAAGAAATCAAAACCGAAGACACGACCACTGTCGAAGAACTTCCTGAGCAAATTACTATAACAGAAACAGTAACAAAGGAGGGCAAACCCAAGAAAATTGTAAAGAAGACCAGGGTTATCAAGAAAACAAAGGGAGCCAAACAAGAGGTTACCAAGATCCAAACAGTAGAGGAAGAGGGAGAGAAACCCGTCACTGAAGTTACAGTCGAAGAAGTGGAACAGCCTGAAGAACAGCCCATTGTCGAAGAACTTCCCGAACAAGTCACTGTTGTAGAATCAGTCACTAAGGAAGGAAAACCCAAGAAGGTGGTCAAGAAAACTCGTGTCATTAAGAAAACTAAGGGAGATAAGCAGGAGGTCACAAAGATCGACACCGTTGAAGAAGAAGGAAAGGAACCCGTCACTGAAGTTTCCGTTATTGAAATTCCTGCTCCCGAAGAAATCAAAACCGAAGCCACGACCATTGTGGAAGAACTTCCTGAGCAAATCACTGTAACTGAAACAGTAACAAAGGAGGGCAAACCCAAGAAGGTTGTCAAGAAGACTCGGGTCATTAAGAAGACAAAAGGAGATAAACAAGAGGTTACCAAGATCCAAACAGTAGAGGAAGAGGGAGAGAAACCCATCACTGAAGTTACAGTCGAAGAAGTGGAACAGCCTGAAGAACAGCCCATTGTCGAAGAACTTCCCGAACAAGTCACTGTTGTTGAATCAGTCACGAAAGAGGGAAAACCCAAGAAAGTGGTTAAGAAAACTCGTGTCATTAAGAAAACTAAGGGAGATAAGCAGGAGGTCACAAAGATCGACATCGTTGAAGAAGAAGGAAAGGAAGCCGTCACTGAAGTTTCCGTTATTGAAATTCCTGCTCGCGAAGAAATCAAAACCGAAGACACGACCACTGTCGAAGAACTTCCTGAGCAAATTACTATAACAGAAACAGTAACAAAGGAGGGCAAACCCAAGAAAATTGTAAAGAAGACCAGGGTTATCAAGAAAACAAAGGGAGCCAAACAAGAGGTTACCAAGATCCAAACAGTAGAGGAAGAGGGAGAGAAACCCGTCACTGAAGTTACAGTCGAAGAAGTGGAACAGCCTGAAGAACAGCCCATTGTCGAAGAACTTCCCGAACAAGTCACTGTTGTAGAATCAGTCACTAAGGAAGGAAAACCCAAGAAGGTGGTCAAGAAAACTCGTGTCATTAAGAAAACTAAGGGAGATAAGCAGGAGGTCACAAAGATCGACACCGTTGAAGAAGAAGGAAAGGAACCCGTCACTGAAGTTTCCGTTATTGAAATTCCTGCTCCCGAAGAAATCAAAACCGAAGCCACGACCATTGTGGAAGAACTTCCTGAGCAAATCACTGTAACTGAAACAGTAACAAAGGAGGGCAAACCCAAGAAGGTTGTCAAGAAGACTCGGGTCATTAAGAAGACAAAAGGAGATAAACAAGAGGTTACCAAGATCCAAACTGTAGAGGAAGAGGGAGAGAAACCCGTCACTGAAGTTACAGTCGAAGAAGTGGAACAGCCTGAAGAACAGCCCATTGTCGAAGAACTTCCCGAACAAGTCACTGTTGTTGAATCAGTCACTAGGGAAGGAAAACCCAAGAAGGTGGTCAAGAAAACTCGTGTCATTAAGAAAACTAAGGGAGATAAGCAGGAGGTCACAAAGATCGACATCGTTGAAGAAGAAGGAAAGGAAGCCGTCACTGAAGTTTCCGTTATTGAAATTCCTGCTCCCGAAGAAATCAAAACCGAAGACACGACCACTGTCGAAGAACTTCCTGAGCAAATTACTATAACAGAAACAGTAACAAAGGACGGCAAACCCAAGAAAATTGTAAAGAAGACCAGGGTTATCAAGAAAACAAAGGGAGCCAAACAAGAGGTTACCAAGATCCAAACTGTAGAGGAAGAGGGAGAGAAACCCGTCACTGAAGTTACAGTCGAAGAAGTTGAACAGCCTGAAGAACAACCCATTGTCGAAGAACTGCCCGAACAAGTCACTGTTGTTGAATCAGTCACGAAAGAGGGAAAACCCAAGAAAGTGGTTAAGAAAACTCGTGTCATTAAGAAAACTAAGGGAGATAAGCAGGAGGTCACAAAGATCGACATCGTTGAAGAAGAAGGAAAGGAACCCGTCACTGAAGTTTCCGTTATTGAAATTCCTGCTCGCGAAGAAATCAAAACCGAAGACACGACCACTGTCGAAGAACTTCCTGAGCAAATTACTATAACAGAAACAGTAACAAAGGAGGGCAAACCCAAGAAAATTGTAAAGAAGACCAGGGTTATCAAGAAAACAAAGGGAGCCAAACAAGAGGTTACCAAGATCCAAACAGTAGAGGAAGAGGGAGAGAAACCCGTCACTGAAGTTACAGTCGAAGAAGTGGAACAGCCTGAAGAACAGCCCATTGTCGAAGAACTTCCCGAACAAGTCACTGTTGTTGAATCAGTCACGAAAGAGGGAAAACCCAAGAAAGTGGTTAAGAAAACTCGTGTCATTAAGAAAACTAAGGGAGATAAGCAGGAAGTCACAAAGATCGACGTCGTTGAGGAAGAAGGAAAGGAACCCGTCACTGAAGTTTCCGTTATTGAAATTCCTGCTCGCGAAGAAATCAAAACCGAAGACACGACCACTGTCGAAGAACTTCCTGAGCAAATTACTATAACAGAAACAGTAACAAAGGAGGGCAAACCCAAGAAAATTGTAAAGAAGACCAGGGTTATCAAGAAAACAAAGGGAGCCAAACAAGAGGTTACCAAGATCCAAACAGTAGAGGAAGAGGGAGAGAAACTCGTCACTGAATTTACAGTCGAAGAAGTTGAACAGCCTGAAGAACAACCCATTGTCGAAGAACTGCCCGAACAAGTCACTGTTGTTGAATCAGTCACGAAAGAGGGAAAACCCAAGAAAGTGGTTAAGAAAACTCGTGTCATTAAGAAAACTAAGGGAGATAAGCAGGAGGTCACAAAGATCGACATCGTTGAAGAAGAAGGAAAGGAACCCGTCACTGAAGTTTCCGTTATTGAAATTCCTGCTCGCGAAGAAATCAAAACCGAAGACACGACCACTGTCGAAGAACTTCCTGAGCAAATTACTATAACAGAAACAGTAACAAAGGAGGGCAAACCCAAGAAAATTGTAAAGAAGACCAGGGTTATCAAGAAAACAAAGGGAGCCAAACAAGAGGTTACCAAGATCCAAACAGTAGAGGAAGAGGGAGAGAAACCCGTCACTGAAGTTACAGTCGAAGAAGTGGAACAGCCTGAAGAACAGCCCATTGTCGAAGAACTTCCCGAACAAGTCACTGTTGTTGAATCAGTCACGAAAGAGGGAAAACCCAAGAAAGTGGTTAAGAAAACTCGTGTCATTAAGAAAACTAAGGGAGATAAGCAGGAAGTCACAAAGATCGACGTCGTTGAAGAAGAAGGAAAGGAACCCGTCACTGAAGTTTCCGTTATAGAAATTCCTGCTCCCGAAGAAATCAAAACAGAAGACACGACCACTGTCGAAGAACTTCCTGAGCAAATTACTATAACAGAAACAGTAACAAAGGAGGGCAAACCCAAGAAAATTGTAAAGAAGACCAGGGTTATCAAGAAAACAAAGGGAGCCAAACAAGAGGTTACCAAGATCCAAACAGTAGAGGAAGAGGGAGAGAAACCCGTCACTGAAGTTACAGTCGAAGAAGTTGAACAGCCTGAAGAACAGCCCATTGTCGAAGAACTTCCGGAACAAGTCACTGTTGTTGAATCAGTCACGAAAGAGGGAAAACCCAAGAAAGTGGTTAAGAAAACTCGTGTCATTAAGAAAACTAAGGGAGATAAGCAGGAGGTCACAAAGATCGACATCGTTGAAGAAGAAGGAAAGGAACCCGTCACTGAAGTTTCCGTTATTGAAATTCCTGCTTCCGAAGAAATCAAAACCGAAGACACGACCACTGTCGAAGAACTTCCTGAGCAAATTACTATAACAGAAACAGTAACAAAGGAGGGCAAACCCAAGAAAATTGTAAAGAAGACCAGGGTTATCAAGAAAACAAAGGGAGCCAAACAAGAGGTTACCAAGATCCAAACAGTAGAGGAAGAGGGAGAGAAACCCGTCACTGAAGTTACAGTCGAAGAAGTGGAACAGCCTGAAGAACAGCCCATTGTCGAAGAACTTCCCGAACAAGTCACTGTTGTAGAATCAGTCACTAAGGAAGGAAAACCCAAGAAGGTGGTCAAGAAAACTCGTGTCATTAAGAAAACTAAGGGAGATAAGCAGGAGGTCACAAAGATCGACACCGTTGAAGAAGAAGGAAAGGAACCCGTCACTGAAGTTTCCGTTATTGAAATTCCTGCTCCCGAAGAAATCAAAACCGAAGCCACGACCATTGTGGAAGAACTTCCTGAGCAAATCACTGTAACTGAAACAGTAACAAAGGAGGGCAAACCCAAGAAGGTTGTCAAGAAGACTCGGGTTATTAAGAAAACAAAGGGAGCCAAACAAGAGGTTACCAAGATCCAAACAGTAGAGGAAGAGGGAGAGAAACCCGTCACTGAAGTTACAGTCGAAGAAGTGGAACAGCCTGAAGAACAGCCCATTGTCGAAGAACTTCCCGAACAAGTCACTGTTGTAGAATCAGTCACTAAGGAAGGAAAACCCAAGAAGGTGGTCAAGAAAACTCGTGTCATTAAGAAAACTAAGGGAGATAAGCAGGAGGTCACAAAGATCGACATCGTTGAAGAAGAAGGAAAGGAACCCGTCACTGAAGTTTCCGTTATTGAAATTCCTGCTCCCGAAGAAATCAAAACCGAAGACACGACCACTGTCGAAGAACTTCCTGAGCAAATTACTATAACAGAAACAGTAACAAAGGAGGGCAAACCCAAGAAAATTGTAAAGAAGACCAGGGTTATCAAGAAAACAAAGGGAGCCAAACAAGAGGTTACCAAGATCCAAACAGTAGAGGAAGAGGGAGAGAAACCCGTCACTGAAGTTACAGTCGAAGAAGTGGAACAGCCTGAAGAACAGCCCATTGTCGAAGAACTTCCCGAACAAGTTACTGTTGTTGAATCAGTCACTAAAGAAGGAAAACCCAAGAAGGTGGTCAAGAAAACTCGTGTTATTAAGAAAACTAAGGGAGATAAGCAGGAGGTCACAAAGATCGATGTCGTTGAAGAGGAAGGAAAGGAACCGGTCACTGAGGTTTCCGTTATAGAAATTCCTGCTCCCGAAGAAATCAAAACCGAAGACACGACCACTGTCGAAGAACTTCCTGAGCAAATTACTATAACAGAAACAGTAACAAAGGAGGGCAAACCCAAGAAAATTGTAAAGAAGACCAGGGTTATCAAGAAAACAAAGGGAGCCAAACAAGAGGTTACCAAGATCCAAACAGTAGAGGAAGAGGGAGAGAAACCCGTCACTGAAGTTACAGTCGAAGAAGTTGAACAGCCTGAAGAACAGCCCATTGTCGAAGAACTTCCGGAACAAGTCACTGTTGTTGAATCAGTCACGAAAGAGGGAAAAGCCAAGAAAGTGGTTAAGAAAACTCGTGTCATTAAGAAAACTAAGGGAGATAAGCAGGAGGTCACAAAGATCGACATCGTTGAAGAAGAAGGAAAAGAGCCCGTCACTGAGATTTCCGTTATTGAAATTCCTACTCCCGAACAAATCACAACAGAAGACACGACCACTGTTGAAGAACTTCCTGAGCAAATCACTGTAACTGAAACAGTAACAAAGGAGGGCAAACCCAAGAAAATTGTAAAGAAGACCAGGGTTATCAAGAAAACAAAGGGAGCCAAACAAGAGGTTACCAAGATCCAAACAGTAGAGGAAGAGGGAGAGAAACCCGTCACTGAAGTTACAGTCGAAGAAGTGGAACAGCCTGAAGAACAACCCATTGTCGAAGAACTTCCCGAACAAGTTGCTGTTGTTGAATCAGTCACTAAGGAAGGAAAACCCAAGAAGGTGGTCAAGAAAACTCGTGTTATTAAGAAAACTAAGGGAGATAAGCAGGAGGTCACAAAGATCGATGTCGTTGAAGAGGAAGGAAAGGAACCGGTCACTGAGGTTTCCGTTATAGAAATTCCTGCTCCCGAAGAAATCAAAGCCGAAGACACGACCACTGTCGAAGAACTTCCTGAGCAAATTACTATAACAGAAACAGTAACAAAGGAGGGCAAACCCAAGAAAATTGTAAAGAAGACCAGGGTTATCAAGAAAACAAAGGGAGCCAAACAAGAGGTTACCAAGATCCAAACTGTAGAGGAAGAGGGAGAGAAACCCGTCACTGAAGTTACAGTCGAAGAAGTGGAACAGCCTGAAGAACAACCCATTGTCGAAGAACTTCCCGAACAAGTCACTGTTGTTGAATCAGTCACTAGGGAAGGAAAACCCAAGAAGGTGGTCAAGAAAACTCGTATCATTAAGAAAACTAAAGGAGATAAGCAGGAGGTCACAAAGATCGATGTCGTTGAAGAAGAAGGAAAGGAACCGGTCACTGAGGTTTCCGTTATAGAAATTCCTGCTCCCGAAGAAATCAAAGCCGAAGACACGACCACTGTCGAAGAACTTCCTGAGCAAATTACTATAACAGAAACAGTAACAAAGGAGGGCAAACCCAAGAAAATTGTAAAGAAGACCAGGGTTATCAAGAAAACAAAGGGAGCCAAACAAGAGGTTACCAAGATCCAAACTGTAGAGGAAGAGGGAGAGAAACCCGTCACTGAAGTTACAGTCGAAGAAGTGGAACAGCCTGAAGAACAACCCATTGTCGAAGAACTTCCCGAACAAGTCACTGTTGTTGAATCAGTCACTAGGGAAGGAAAACCCAAGAAGGTGGTCAAGAAAACTCGTATCATTAAGAAAACTAAAGGAGATAAGCAGGAGGTCACAAAGATCGATGTCGTTGAAGAAGAAGGAAAGGAACCGGTCACTGAGGTTTCCGTTATAGAAATTCCTGCTCCCGAAGAAATCAAAACCGAAGACACGACCACTGTCGAAGAACTTCCTGAGCAAATTACTATAACAGAAACAGTAACAAAGCAGGGCAAACCCAAGAAAATTGTAAAGAAGACCAGGGTTATCAAGAAAACAAAGGGAGCCAAACAAGAGGTTACCAAGATCCAAACAGTAGAGGAAGAGGGAGAGAAACCCGTCACTGAAGTTACAGTCGAAGAAGTGGAACAGCCTGAAGAACAGCCCATTGTCGAAGAACTCCCCGAACAAGTTACTGTTGTTGAATCAGTCACGAAAGAGGGAAAACCCAAGAAAGTGGTTAAGAAAACTCGTGTCATTAAGAAAACTAAGGGAGATAAGCAGGAAGTCACAAAGATCGACGTCGTTGAGGAAGAAGGAAAGGAACCCGTCACTGAGGTTTCCGTTATTGAAATTCCTGCTCCCGAAGAAATCAAAACCGAAGACACGACCACTGTCGAAGAACTTCCTGAGCAAATTACTATAACAGAAACAGTAACAAAGGAGGGCAAACCCAAGAAGGTTGTAAAGAAGACCAGGGTTATCAAGAAAACAAAGGGAACCAAACAAGAGGTTACCAAGATCCAAACAGTAGAGGAAGAGGGAGAGAAACCCGTCACTGAAGTTACAGTCGAAGAAGTGGAACAGCCTGAAGAACAGCCCATTGTCGAAGAACTTCCCGAACAAGTCACTGTTGTTGAATCAGTCACGAAAGAGGGAAAACCCAAGAAAGTGGTTAAGAAAACTCGTGTCATTAAGAAAACTAAGGGAGATAAGCAGGAAGTCACAAAGATCGACGTCGTTGAGGAAGAAGGAAAGGAACCGGTCACTGAGGTTTCCGTTATTGAAATTCCTGCTCCCGAAGAAATCAAAACCGAAGACACGACCACTGTCGAAGAACTTCCTGAGCAAATTACTATAACAGAAACAGTAACAAAGGAGGGCAAACCCAAGAAAATTGTAAAGAAGACCAGGGTTATCAAGAAAACAAAGGGAGCCAAACAAGAGGTTACCAAGATCCAAACAGTAGAGGAAGAGGGAGAGAAACCCGTCACTGAAGTTACAGTCGAAGAAGTGGAACAGCCTGAAGAACAGCCCATTGTCGAAGAACTCCCCGAACAAGTTACTGTTGTTGAATCAGTCACGAAAGAGGGAAAACCCAAGAAAGTGGTTAAGAAAACTCGTGTCATTAAGAAAACTAAGGGAGATAAGCAGGAAGTCACAAAGATCGACGTCGTTGAGGAAGAAGGAAAGGAACCCGTCACTGAAGTTTCCGTTATAGAAATTCCTGCTCCCGAAGAAATCAAAACCGAAGACACGACCACTGTCGAAGAACTTCCTGAGCAAATTACTATAACAGAAACAGTAACAAAGGAGGGCAAACCCAAGAAAATTGTAAAGAAGACCAGGGTTATCAAGAAAACAAAGGGAACCAAACAAGAGGTTACCAAGATCCAAACAGTAGAGGAAGAGGGAGAGAAACCCGTCACTGAAGTTACAGTCGAAGAAGTGGAACAGCCTGAAGAACAGCCCATTGTCGAAGAACTTCCCGAACAAGTCACTGTTGTTGAATCAGTCACGAAAGAGGGAAAACCCAAGAAAGTGGTTAAGAAAACTCGTGTCATTAAGAAAACTAAGGGAGATAAGCAGGAAGTCACAAAGATCGACGTCGTTGAGGAAGAAGGAAAGGAACCGGTCACTGAGGTTTCCGTTATTGAAATTCCTGCTCCCGAAGAAATCAAAACCGAAGACACGACCACTGTCGAAGAACTTCCTGAGCAAATTACTATAACAGAAACAGTAACAAAGGAGGGCAAACCCAAGAAAATTGTAAAGAAGACCAGGGTTATCAAGAAAACAAAGGGAGCCAAACAAGAGGTTACCAAGATCCAAACAGTAGAGGAAGAGGGAGAGAAACCCGTCACTGAAGTTACAGTCGAAGAAGTGGAACAGCCTGAAGAACAGCCCATTGTCGAAGAACTTCCCGAACAAGTTACTGTTGTTGAATCAGTCACTAAGGAAGGAAAACCCAAGAAGGTGGTCAAGAAAACTCGTGTTATTAAGAAAACTAAGGGCGATAAGCAGGAGGTCACAAAGATCGATGTCGTTGAAGAGGAAGGAAAGGAACCGGTCACTGAGGTTTCCGTTATAGAAATTCCTGCTCCCGAAGAAATCAAAACCGAAGACACGACCACTGTCGAAGAACTTCCTGAGCAAATTACTATAACAGAAACAGTAACAAAGGAGGGCAAACCCAAGAAAATTGTAAAGAAGACCAGGGTTATCAAGAAAACAAAGGGAGCCAAACAAGAGGTTACCAAGATCCAAACAGTAGAGGAAGAGGGAGAGAAACCCGTCACTGAAGTTACAGTCGAAGAAGTGGAACAGCCTGAAGAACAACCCATTGTCGAAGAACTTCCCGAACAAGTCACTGTTGTTGAATCAGTCACTAGCGAAGGAAAACCCAAGAAGGTGGTCAAGAAAACTCGTGTCATTAAGAAAACTAAAGGAGATAAGCAGGAGGTCACAAAGATCGATGTCGTTGAAGAAGAAGGAAAGGAACCCGTCACTGAAGTTTCCGTTATTGAAATTCCTGCTCCCGAAGAAATCAAAACCGAAGACACGACCACTGTCGAAGAACTTCCTGAGCAAATTACTATAACAGAAACAGTAACAAAGGAGGGCAAACCCAAGAAAATTGTAAAGAAGACCAGGGTTATCAAGAAAACAAAGGGAGCCAAACAAGAGGTTACCAAGATCCAAACAGTAGAGGAAGAGGGAGAGAAACCCGTCACTGAAGTTACAGTCGAAGAAGTTGAACAGCTTGAAGAACAACCCATTGTCGAAGAACTCCCCGAACAAGTCAGTGTTGTTGAATCAGTCACTAGCGAAGGAAAACCCAAGAAGGTGGTCAAGAAAACTCGTGTCATTAAGAAAACTAAGGGAGATAAGCAGGAGGTCACAAAGATCGACATTGTTGAAGAAGAAGGAAAAGAACCCGTCACTGAGATTTCCGTTATTGAAATTCCTACTCCCGAACAAATCACAACAGAAGACACGACCACTGTTGAAGAACTTCCTGAGCAAATCACTGTAACTGAAACAGTAACAAAGGAGGGAAAACCCAAAAAAGTTGTAAAGAAGACTCGGGTCATCAAAAAGACAAAGGGAGACAAACAAGAAGTTACAAAGATTCAAACAGTAGAGGAAGAGGGAGAGAAACCCGTCACAGAAGTTACAGTCGAAGAAGTTGAACAGCCTGAAGAACAACCCATTGTCGAAGAACTGCCCGAACAAGTCACTGTTGTTGAATCAGTCACTAGAGAAGGAAAACCCAAGAAGGTGGTCAAGAAAACTCGTGTCATTAAGAAAACTAAGGGAGATAAGCAGGAGGTCACAAAGATCGATATTGTTGAAGAAGACGGAAAAGAGCCCGTCACTGAAGTTTCCGTTATTGAAATTCCTGCTCCCGAAGAAATCAAAACCGAAGACACGACCACTGTCGAAGAACTTCCTGAGCAAATTACTATAACAGAAACAGTAACAAAGGAGGGCAAACCCAAGAAAATTGTAAAGAAGACCAGGGTTATCAAGAAAACAAAGGGAGCCAAACAAGAGGTTACCAAGATCCAAACAGTAGAGGAAGAGGGAGAGAAAGCCGTCACTGAAGTTACAGTCGAAGAAGTGGAACAGCCTGAAGAACAAGCCATTGTCGAAGAACTGCCCGAACAAGTCACTGTTGTTGAATCAGTCACTAGCGAAGGAAAACCCAAGAAGGTGGTCAAGAAAACTCGTGTCATTAAGAAAACTAAGGGAGATAAGCAGGAGGTCACAAAGATCGATATTGTTGAAGAAGAAGGAAAAGAGCCCGTCACTGAGATTTCCGTTATTGAAATTCCTACTCCCGAACAAATCACAACAGAAGACACGACCACTGTTGAAGAACTTCCTGAGCAAATCACTGTAACTGAAACAGTAACAAAGGAGGGAAAACCCAAAAAAGTTGTAAAGAAGACTCGGGTCATCAAAAAGACAAAGGGAGACAAACAAGAAGTTACAAAGATTCAAACAGTAGAGGAAGAGGGAGAGAAACCCGTCACAGAAGTTACAGTCGAAGAAGTTGAACAGCCTGAAGAACAACCCATTGTCGAAGAACTGCCCGAACAAGTCACTGTTGTTGAATCAGTCACTAGAGAAGGAAAACCCAAGAAGGTGGTCAAGAAAACTCGTGTCATTAAGAAAACTAAGGGAGATAAGCAGGAGGTCACAAAGATCGACATCGTTGAAGAAGAAGGAAAGGAACCCGTCACTGAGGTTTCCGTTATTGAAATTCCTGCTCCCGAAGTAATCAAAACAGAAGACACCACCACTGTTGAAGAACTTCCTGAGCAAATCACTGTAACTGAAACAGTAACAAAAGAGGGTAAACCCAAGAAGGTTGTCAAGAAGACTCGGGTCATCAAGAAGACGAAGGGAGATAAACAAGAAGTTACAAAGATTCAAACTGTAGAGGAAGAGGGAGAGAAACCCGTCACAGAAGTTACAGTCGAAGAAGTGGAACAGCCTGAAGGACAACCCATTGTCGAAGAACTGCCCGAACAAATTACTGTTGTTGAATCAGTCACGAAGGAAGGAAAACCCAAAAAGGTGGTCAAGAAAACTCGTGTCATTAAGAAAACTAAGGGAGATAAGCAGGAGGTCACAAAGATCGACATCGTTGAAGAAGAAGGAAAGGAACCCGTCACTGAGGTTTCCGTTATTGAAATTCCTGCTCCCGAAGTAATCAAAACAGAAGACACGACCACTGTTGAAGAACTTCCTGAGCAAGTCACTGTAACTGAAACAGTAACAAAAGAGGGCAAACCAAAAAAAGTTGTAAAGAAGACTCGAGTCATCAAGAAGACGAAGGGAAATAAGCAAGAGGTTACAAAGATTCAAACAGTAGAGGAAGAGGGAGAGAAACCCGTCACTGAAGTTACAGTCGAAGAAGTGGAACAGCCTGAAGAACAGCCCATTGTCGAAGAACTTCCCGAACAAGTTACTGTTGTTGAATCAGTCACGAAGGAGGGAAAACCCAAGAAGGTAATCAAAAAGACTCGCGTCATTAAGAAAACTAAGGGAGATAAGCAGGAGGTCACAAAGATCGATGTCGTTGAAGAACAAGGAAAGGAACCCGTCACTGAGGTTTCCGTTATTGAAATTCCTGCTCCCGAAGTAATCAAAACGGAAGACACCACCACTGTTGAAGAACTTCCTGAGCAAATAACTGTAACTGAAACAGTAACAAAAGAGGGTATACCCAAGAAGTTTGTCAAGAAGACTCGGGTCATCAAGAAGACAAAGGGAGATAAACAAGAAGTTACAAAGATTCAAACAGTAGAGGAAGAAGGAGAGACACCCGTCACTGAAGTTACAGTCGAAGAAGTGGAACAACCTGAAGAACAACCCATTGTCGAAGAACTCCCCGAACAAATTACTGTTGTTGAATCAATCACGAAGGAGGGAAAACCCAAAAAGGTGGTCAAGAAAACTCGTGTCATTAAGAAAACTAAGGGAGATAAGCAGGAGGTCACAAAGATCGACATCGTTGAAGAAGAAGGAAAGGAACCCGTCACTGAGGTTTCCGTTATTGAAATTCCTGCTCCCGAAGAATTCAAAACCGAAGACACGACCACTGTTGAAGAACTTCCTGAGCAAATCACTGTAACTGAAACAATAACAAAAGAGGGTAAACCCAAGAAGGTTGTCAAGAAGACTCGGGTCATCAAGAAGACAAAGGGAGATAAACAAGAAGTTACAAAGATTCAAACAGTAGAGGAAGAAGGAGAGAAACCCGTCACAGAAGTTACAGTCGAAGAAGTTGAGCAGCCTGAAGAACAACCCATTGTCGAAGAGCTGCCCGAACAAGTTACTGTTGTTGAATCAGTCACGAAGGAGGGAAAACCCAAAAAGGTGGTCAAGAAAACTCGTGTCATTAAGAAAACTAAGGGAGACAAGCAGGAGGTCACAAAGATCGACATCGTTGAAGAAGAAGGAAAGGAACCCGTCACTGAGGTTTCCGTTATTGAAATTCCTGCTCCCGAAGAAATAAAAACGGAAGACACCACCACTGTTGAAGAACTTCCTGAGCAAGTCACTGTAACTGAAACAGTAACAAAAGAGGGTAAACCCAAGAAGGTTGTCAAGAAGACTCGGGTCATCAAGAAGACAAAGGAAGATAAACAAGAAGTTACAAAGATTCAAACAGTAGAGGAAGAGGGAGAGAAACCCGTCACAGAAGTTACAATCGAAGAACTGGAACAGCCTGAAGAACAACCCATTGTCGAAGAACTCCCCGAACAAATTACTGTTGTTGAATCAGTCACGAAGGAGGGAAAACCCAAAAAGGTGGTCAAGAAAACTCGTGTCATTAAGAAAACTAAGGGAGATAAGCAGGAGGTCACAAAGATCGACATCGTTGAAGAAGAAGGAAAGGAACCCGTCACTGAGGTTTCCGTTATTGAAATTCCTGCTCCCGAAGAATTCAAAACCGAAGACACGACCACTGTTGAAGAACTTCCTGAGCAAATCACTGTAACTGAAACAATAACAAAAGAGGGCAAACCCAAGAAGGTTGTCAAGAAGACTCGGGTCATCAAGAAGACAAAGGGAGATAAACAAGAAGTTACAAGGATTCAAACTGTAGAGGAAGAGGGAGAGACACCCGTCACTGAAGTTACAGTCGAAGAAGTGGAACAGCCTGAAGAACAACCCATTGTCGAAGAACTCCCCGAACAAATTACTGTTGTTGAATCAGTCACTAGAGAAGGAAAACCCAAGAAGGTGGTCAAGAAAACTCGTGTCATTAAGAAAACTAAGGGAGATAAGCAGGAGGTCACAAAGATCGACATCGTTGAAGAAGAAGGAAAGGAACCCGTCACTGAGGTTTCCGTTATTGAAATTCCTGCTCCCGAAGAAATAAAAACGGAAGACACCACCACTGTTGAAGAACTTCCTGAGCAAGTCACTGTAACTGAAACAGTAACAAAAGAGGGTAAACCCAAGAAGGTTGTCAAGAAGACTCGGGTCATCAAGAAGACAAAGGGAGATAAACAAGAAGTTACAAAGATTCAAACAGTAGAGGAAGAGGGAGAGAAACCCGTCACAGAAGTTACAATCGAAGAACTGGAACAGCCTGAAGAACAACCCATTGTCGAAGAACTCCCCGAACAAATTACTGTTGTTGAATCAGTCACGAAGGAGGGAAAACCCAAGAAGGTGATCAAAAAGACTCGTGTCATTAAGAAAACTAAGGGAGACAAGCAGGAGGTCACAAAGATCGACATCGTTGAAGAAGAAGGAAAGGAACCCGTCACTGAGGTTTCCGTTATTGAAATTCCTGCTCCCGAAGAATTCAAAACCGAAGACACGACCACTGTTGAAGAACTTCCTGAGCAAGTCACTGTAACTGAAACAGTAACAAAAGAGGGTAAACCCAAGAAGGTTGTCAAGAAGACTCGGGTCATCAAGAAGACAAAGGGAGATAAACAAGAAGTTACAAAGATTCAAACAGTAGAGGAAGAGGGAGAGAAACCCGTCACAGAAGTTACAATCGAAGAACTGGAACAGCCTGAAGAACAACCCATTGTCGAAGAACTCCCCGAACAAATTACTGTTGTTGAATCAGTCACGAAGGAGGGAAAACCCAAAAAGGTGGTCAAGAAAACTCGTGTCATTAAGAAAACTAAGGGAGATAAGCAGGAGGTCACAAAGATCGACATCGTTGAAGAAGAAGGAAAGGAACCCGTCACTGAGGTTTCCGTTATTGAAATTCCTGCTCCCGAAGAATTCAAAACCGAAGACACGACCACTGTTGAAGAACTTCCTGAGCAAATCACTGTAACTGAAACAATAACAAAAGAGGGCAAACCCAAGAAGGTTGTCAAGAAGACTCGGGTCATCAAGAAGACAAAGGGAGATAAACAAGAAGTTACAAAGATTCAAACTGTAGAGGAAGAGGGAGAGATACCCGTCACTGAAGTTACAGTCGAAGAACTGGAACAGCCTGAAGAACAACCCATTGTCGAAGAACTGCCCGAACAAGTTACTGTTGTTGAATCAGTCACGAAGGAGGGAAAACCCAAGAAGGTGATCAAAAAGACTCGTGTCATTAAGAAAACTAAGGGAGACAAGCAGGAGGTCACAAAGATCGACATCGTTGAAGAAGAAGGAAAGGAACCCGTCACTGAGGTTTCCGTTATTGAAATTCCTGCTCCCGAAGAATTCAAAACCGAAGACACGACCACTGTTGAAGAACTTCCTGAGCAAATCACTGTAACTGAAACAATAACAAAAGAGGGCAAACCCAAGAAGGTTGTCAAGAAGACTCGGGTCATCAAGAAGACAAAGGGAGATAAACAAGAAGTTACAAAGATTCAAACTGTAGAGGAAGAGGGAGAGATACCCGTCACTGAAGTTGCAGTCGAAGAAGTGGAACAGCCTGAAGAACAACCCATTGTCGAAGAACTCCCCGAACAAATTACTGTTGTTGAATCAGTCACTAGAGAAGGAAAACCCAAGAAGGTGGTCAAGAAAACTCGTGTCATTAAGAAAACTAAGGGAGACAAGCAGGAGGTCACAAAGATCGACATCGTTGAAGAAGAAGGAAAGGAACCCGTCACTGAGGTTTCCGTTATTGAAATTCCTGCTCCCGAAGAAATAAAAACGGAAGACACCACCACTGTTGAAGAACTTCCTGAGCAAGTCACTGTAACTGAAACAGTAACAAAAGAGGGTAAACCCAAGAAGGTTGTCAAGAAGACTCGGGTCATCAAGAAGACAAAGGGAGATAAACAAGAAGTTACAAAGATTCAAACAGTAGAGGAAGAGGGAGAGAAACCCGTCACAGAAGTTACAATCGAAGAACTGGAACAGCCTGAAGAACAACCCATTGTTGAAGAACTCCCCGAACAAATTACTGTTGTTGAATCAGTCACGAAGGAGGGAAAACCCAAGCAGGTGATCAAAAAGACTCGTGTCATTAAGAAAACTAAGGGAGACAAGCAGGAGGTCACAAAGATCGACATCGTTGAAGAAGAAGGAAAGGAACCTGTCACTGAGGTTTCCGTTATTGAAATTCCTGCTCCCGAAGAAATAAAAACGGAAGACACCACCACTGTTGAAGAACTTCCTGAGCAAGTCACTGTAACTGAAACAGTAACAAAAGAGGGTAAACCCAAGAAGGTTGTCAAGAAGACTCGGGTCATCAAGAAGACAAAGGGAGATAAACAAGAAGTTACAAAGATTCAAACAGTAGAGGAAGAGGGAGAGAAACCCGTCACAGAAGTTACAATCGAAGAACTGGAACAGCCTGAAGAACAACCCATTGTCGAAGAACTCCCCGAACAAATTACTGTTGTTGAATCAGTCACGAAGGAGGGAAAACCCAAGAAGGTGATCAAAAAGACTCGTGTCATTAAGAAAACTAAGGGAGACAAGCAGGAGGTCACAAAGATCGACATCGTTGAAGAAGAAGGAAAGGAACCCGTCACTGAGGTTTCCGTTATTGAAATTCCTGCTCCCGAAGAAATAAAAACGGAAGACACCACCACTGTTGAAGAACTTCCTGAGCAAGTCACTGTAACTGAAACAGTAACAAAAGAGGGTAAACCCAAGAAGGTTGTCAAGAAGACTCGGGTCATCAAGAAGACAAAGGGAGATAAACAAGAAGTTACAAAGATTCAAACAGTAGAGGAAGAAGGAGAGAAACCCGTCACAGAAGTTACAGTCGAAGAAGTTGAGCAGCCTGAAGAACAACCCATTGTCGAAGAACTGCCCGAACAAGTTACTGTTGTCGAAACAGTGTCGAAAGATGGAAAACCAAGGAAACTTGTCAAAAAATCCCGTATTATAAAGAAAACGACCAAGGATAAGCAGGAAGTTACGAATATTGATACTATTGAAGAAGAAGGCCAAAAGCCTGTAACCACTGTTAAAGTCAAGAAGGTTCCAATTAAGGATGTTAAAGAGCCAGATGATAAGAGACATATATCAAAAATAACATTGAAAAAAGTTCCTCGTCCTCAGAAGAGACCCGAAGAACAAGTTATATTAGAGGAGCTTCCTGAACAGAAGGCTATTTTCTTTTCTACTACTGAAGATGGCAAACCTATGAAAACCGTCGTGAAAACACGAGTAATCAAGAAGACAGTTGGAGGAAAGCAAGAAATTACTCGGATAAAAACAGTGGAAGAATACGAAAAAGCTCCAGTGACAAGTGTTTCAGTGGAGCAAGTTGAAACACCTCTTGAAGAAGAAGAAGAATTCGTTCCAATTGAAGAACTTCCAGAGGAAGTTACGGTATCCGAATCCATTGGGGATGATGGGAAGCCAAAGAAAGTAATAACCAAAAAGCGAGTTCTAAAAAAGCCTAAAGGTGACAAAGAAGAAATTACAGAGATCCAAACTGTAGAGGAAGAAGGTTTTGAGCCTGTAACTTCTGTACGTATTGTCGATGTCGACCGAGAAGATGGGCCTTCGGTTGTTTCGGAGAATGTTCTGGAAGAACTTCCGGCTGAAATTACTGTAGTTGAAACATCAACAAAAGAAGGGAAACCGAAGAAAACAGTTGTGAAAACAAGAGTTATTAAGAAAACAAAAGGTGCTAAAAAGGAATTAACCAAAATTCAAACAGTTGAGGAAGATGATCATGAGCCTACTGTGTCAGTTTTGGTTGAAGAAGTGGACAATATTGAAGATATTGTACCTCTTGAAGAAATTCCGGAAGAAACTACCCTTGCTGAAATTACAGACGATGAAAATGTTCCAACACAAAAATTAATTAAAACTAAAGGATTCAAAAAGAAGAAGGGTGATAAGGAAGAATTTGTTAAAATTCACACAATCGAAGAAGAAGGAAAGGAGCCAGTCACTCTTGTTCGTGTTTTAAGTGATGATTATATTGGTGATGTAATAGACATAGCAACACTTTCAGATGAACAAACACCTAAACACCCCATACAAAAACACACATCTCCCAAACACACTGAACATATTGGTAAGACGCTTACATATAACATAAAACTTTTATTTACATTACATACTTACTTTTATTTGTTCTATGCAGCTAAGGATGATGATGAAAAATCTGTTTTCGTCACAACTTTCCAATCTTCACAAGACGAAGAAGGCAATGTTGTAATTAAGTCGAAGAGTAAAAAGATAACTCCTCAAGAAGGTGTACTTATTGAAGAAATATTGAGTGACAATGAACCGGAAGTTAAACCGATTAAACCTCTTGATGTACAAATTGTTGAAGTTGATGATATTACAGGTGAAACGTTGATTCCTAAAATTATAGTACAAATTTTAATTTGCATTCAATTAAATAAGTTTAGGAAAGCGTATAATTTATTGTATTGTATATTTATTATATTATATTGCTCCAAACGGTTAATAACAATTAATTTTTTTACACTTCTTATTGTTTAGAGGAGGGCAGCAAAACTTACACTATCACTGAGCCAGAAGAAACATTTGAAGATACTACACACATTACACCAGATACTGAAAAACTCAAAAAGAAAAGGAAAAAACTAAAGACAGAAGAAGATACTTCAAAACCAGACGAAGTAACTGTAGAAATTTTACCAGAAGAAGTAATAGAGACAAAGGATGAGGATGATGCGGGTGAACCAATCAAGAAGATAGTATCAAAGCGCGTGATTAAAAAGAGAATCGGTGATGAGGAGAAAACAATAGAGATTGTCACAGTTACTGAAGAGGGCAAAGATGCGCCAACTACAGTGACAGTGGTTGAAGACACCAAAGATATTATCGAAAGTGCAGAAATTTCTGAAGTAGATCAAACTATTCCTGTGGAAGAAGTTGCCGAAGATAAACCGAAAAAGAAAAAGAAAAAGATTGTTAAGAAAGTTAAGAAGGACGACTTACAAGATTATATTCAAATGCTTATTGAACAAGAGATTCCAAAAACAGTACTCGAAAAATATGAGAGAGCTGAACTAGAACTTCCTCAAAGGGGAAGAAGATCAACATTGAAACCTGTGGAAGCAGTTGAGATGACTCCAATGCGTATTGAAAGACATGAAGTGAAGGCCACTAAACTAGAGATTTGTGATGCAAAGGATTATCCTCAAATAGTGAAATTGAAAAAGGTATCTCAAAAACCAAAAACTAAGAAAACCCAAGAGGAAGCATTATTTAAAGGATTTAAACTAAAAAGTCGAATTAAACCTGTGCCGTTTGAACCCTATTTGCACCACCTAGAAGTTAAAGAACTAAACACGATACGAGGTAAAGGAGAGTTGTCAAGGAACATAGAAGAAGCTTTAAAAGTAATCAAGAGGAAGAGGAGGAAGTTCAAGGACATCGATGAAATAACGACGCCCAAAGACGAACTTGACTTGGAAGAATATGAGCAGCCAGAAAAAGAAAAGGTAGAAGAAACTCCCAAACCAAAGTTTAAAAGAATCCCGAAAGAAAAAACCGAAGAGAAACCTGACGAGGGCAATAAGATAAAAATTGGCAAAGGGAAGCTTCCAGATGTAGAAGAAGGTATAGATGAAATAAAGCTTAAGCCCGTAACATTACAGGAAAAGGAAGAAGAAATACCAGAAGATAAACCTACTGTTCCACAAGAAAAACCCAAGAAAAAGAAACTCAAAACAAGAGACAAGGAAAAACCTTCGTTAGAACCATTTGAACCATATGATATTGATGAAATCGAATCGTTGCAGGAAGTGTATGAAAAACCTGAAGAAGAACAGATATCACCTGAAGAAGTGATAGCTCCAACTGGAAAGTACGAAAGGAAAAAGAAACCAAAGAAGAAACCGGAGGAATCCACAAAAGAAATTCCTTTAGGAGAACCGAAACCTAAAGAGGATGATGAACAGGAAGATATTAAATTTAGAATACCTAAAGCAGACAGGCCTGAAGATGAAAAGGAACCCATTAAACTAAAACCATTCCAAAAGGTAAAAGTACACAGTTTCGATGAATCACAAAAAGAAGACGATATAGAGTTCGAGCCAACTCCAATTTATGACCAAGAAACGGTGGAACGAGTGAAAAAAATAAAGAGAAAGAAGAAGGTTTCGGAAAAACCGGAATCACCTGCGGAGGAGGTTGAAGAAATCCCAGAAGAATTCGTCATTAAAGTTCAGGAAATTGATCAAACGGTTGAAATTGAACAAGTCGTTGACGATGAAGGAGTAGTTAAAGAACAAAAGATCACACGGCGAACTTTCAAAAAGAAGAAGGGACCAAAGGAAGAAATCATTGAAGTAATCAGTGTGCAAGAAGAAGGACAACCCGAGTCTGAAATAACTGTCATCACATCAGAAGTTCCTGAAGTTTCTGAGGAATTGCCGATTCAGATGCGCGAAGAAGCACCGGCGGAAATTACTGTAGAAGAAATCAAAAAAGTACCAAAGAAGAAAACTGTTAAGAAAGTCAAGAAAACCGACATTGATGAAGATTATATTAAGGCACTTATAGAACAAGAAATTCCCAAAACCGAGTTGGAGAGCTACGAAAAGGTTGATGTTGAATTCAAAGAAAAGCCCAAGAAACCGAAGAAAGAGAAGAAACCGGTTGAACAAATTGAAGAGGCTCCATTAGAAGTTACTATTACGGAAACTGTTGAAGAAGAAAAACCGAAAAAGCCCAAGAAACCAAAGAAACAGGAAAAGAAACCGGACGACGTAGTAGAAGTGATTGAAGAACAACCAGAACTGTTCGAAGTTAAGATTCAGGAAATCGATAGCAAAGTTGAGGTAGAAAAGGTTACCGACGAGGAGGGAGTAGTTAAAGAAAAGACAACAATTCGGAAGAAATTAAAGAGGAAAGAAGGCCCAAAGGAGGAGATTATTGAAATCGTATCTGTACAGGAAGAAGATCAACCTGAATTCGAAGTAACAATTTTGACTTCTGAAGCACCTGAAACCAGTGACGAGACACTTCAGGAAGTGAAACCTGTAAAGAAGAAGAGCGTTAAAAAGGTTAAGAAAGACGACATGGAAGATTATATTAAACAACTAATTGAACAAGAGATTCCAAAGACTGAACTCGAGCAGTATGAGAAGGTTGATGTCGAGGTGAAGGAGAAACCCAAGAAGATTAAGAAGAAAGACATCAAACCCGAAGAATCTGTTGAGGAAGAGTTAGAGGAGATTACTATAAAGGAATCAGAAGTCGAAGAAAAACCAAAGAAACCGAAGAAGAAAAAACCAACAGAGAAAATCAAGGAAATATCAGTTGAAGAAATTGACGAAATTCCTGAAGAAATGACAGTCAAAGTCACAGACTCTGAGGTCACTGAGGAAAAACCCGAACACACTGTTCAAATAACAGAGGAAGTTCCTGAACTACCGGTGACTCTTAAAGAGTTTGAAGAAGCACCAAAGAAGCCAAAGAAAAAGAAGAAAGTTTCGGAAAAACCGGAATCACCTGCGGAAGAGGTTGAAGAAATCCCAGAAGAATTCGTCATTAAAGTTCAGGAAATTGATCAAAAGGTTGAAATTGAACAAGTCGTTGACGACGAAGGAGTAGTTAAAGAACAAAAGATCACACGGCGAACTTTCAAAAAGAAGAAGGGAACAAAGGAAGAAATCATTGAAGTAATCAGTGTGCAAGAAGAAGGACAACCCGAGTCTGAAATAACAGTCATCACATCAGAAGTCCCTGAAGTTTCTGAGGAATTGCCGATTCAGATGCGCGAAGAAGCACCGGAGGAAATTACTGTAGAAGAAATCAAAAAAGTACCAAAGAAGAAAACTGTTAAGAAAGTCAAGAAAACCGACATTGATGAAGATTATATTAAGGCACTTATAGAACAAGAAATTCCCAAAACCGAGTTGGAGAGCTACGAAAAGGTTGATGTTGAATTCAAAGAAAAGCCCAAGAAGCCGAAGAAAGAGAAGAAACCGGTTGAACAAATTGAAGAGGCTCCATTAGAAGTTACTATTACGGAAACTGTTGAAGAAGAAAAACCGAAAAAGCCCAAGAAACCAAAGAAACAGGAAAAGAAACCGGACGACGTAGTAGAAGTGATTGAAGAACAACCAGAACTGTTCGAAGTTAAGATTCAGGAAATCGATAGCAAAGTTGAGGTAGAAAAGGTTACCGACGAGGAGGGAGTAGTTAAAGAAAAGACAACAATTCGGAAGAAATTAAAGAGGAAAGAAGGCCCAAAGGAGGAGATTATTGAAATCGTATCTGTACAGGAAGAAGATCAACCTGAATTCGAAGTAACAATTTTGACTTCTGAAGCACCTGAAACCAGTGACGAGACACTTCAGGAAGTGAAACCTGTAAAGAAGAAGAGCGTTAAAAAGGTTAAGAAAGATGACATGGAAGATTATATTAAACAACTAATTGAACAAGAGATTCCAAAGACTGAACTCGAGCAGTATGAGAAGGTTGATGTCGAGGTGAAGGAGAAACCCAAGAAGATTAAGAAGAAAGACATCAAACCCGAAGAATCTGTTGAGGAAGAGTTAGAGGAGATTACTATAAAGGAATCAGAAGTCGAAGAAAAACCAAAGAAACCGAAGAAGAAAAAACCAACAGAGAAAATCAAGGAAATATCAGTTGAAGAAATTGACGAAATTCCTGAAGAAATGACAGTCAAAGTCACAGACTCTGAGGTCACTGAGGAAAAACCCGAACACACTGTTCAAATAACAGAGGAAGTTCCTGAACTACCGGTGACTGTTAAAGAGTTTGAAGAAGCACCAAAGAAGCCAAAGAAAAAGAAGAAAGTTTCGGAAAAACCGGAATCACCTGCGGAAGAGGTTGAAGAAATCCCAGAAGAATTCGTCATTAAAGTTCAGGAAATTGATCAAACGGTTGAAATTGAACAAGTCGTTGACGATGAAGGAGTAGTTAAAGAACAAAAGATCACACGGCGAACTTTCAAAAAGAAGAAGGGAACAAAGGAAGAAATCATTGAAGTAATCAGTGTGCAAGAAGAAGGACAACCCGAGTCTGAAATAACAGTCATCACATCAGAAGTTCCCGAAGTTTCTGAGGAATTACCGATTCAGATGCGCGAAGAAGCACCGGAGGAAATTACTGTAGAAGAAATCAAAAAAGTACCAAAGAAGAAAACTGTTAAGAAAGTCAAGAAAACCGACATTGATGAAGATTATATTAAGGCACTTATAGAACAAGAAATACCCAAAACCGAGTTGGAGAGCTACGAAAAAGTTGATGTTGAATTCAAAGAAAAGCCAAAGAAGCCGAAGAAAGAGAAGAAACCGGTTGAACAAATTGAAGAGGCTCCATTAGAAGTTACTATCACGGAAGCTGTTGAAGAAGAAAAACCGAAAAAGCCCAAGAAACTAAAGAAACAGGAAAAGAAACCAGACGAAGTTGTAGAAGTGATTGAAGAACAACCAGAACTGTTCGAAGTTAAGATTCAGGAAATCGATAGCAAAGTTGAGGTAGAAAAGGTTACCGACGAGGAGGGAGTAGTTAAAGAAAAGACAACAATTCGGAAGAAATTAAAGAGGAAAGAAGGCCCAAAGGAGGAGATTATTGAAATCGTATCTGTACAGGAAGAAGATCAACCTGAATTCGAAGTAACAATTTTGACTTCTGAAGCACCTGAAACCAGTGACGAGACACTTCAGGAAGTGAAACCTGTAAAGAAGAAGAGCGTTAAAAAGGTTAAGAAAGACGACATGGAAGATTATATTAAACAACTAATTGAACAAGAGATTCCAAAGACTGAACTCGAGCAGTATGAGAAGGTTGATGTCGAGGTGAAGGAGAAACCCAAGAAGATTAAGAAGAAAGACATCAAACCCGAAGAATCTGTTGAGGAAGAGTTAGAGGAGATTACTATAAAGGAATCAGAAGTCGAAGAAAAACCAAAGAAACCGAAGAAGAAAAAACCAACAGAGAAAATCAAGGAAATATCAGTTGAAGAAATTGACGAAATTCCTGAAGAAATGACAGTCAAAGTCACAGAATCTGAGGTCACTGAGGAAAAACCCGAACACACTGTTCAAATAACAGAGGAAGTTCCTGAACTACCGGTGACTGTTAAAGAGTTTGAAGAAGCACCAAAGAAGCCAAAGAAAAAGAAGAAAGTTTCGGAAAAACCGGAATCACCTGCGGAAGAGGTTGAAGAAATCCCAGAAGAATTCGTCATTAAAGTTCAGGAAATTGATCAAAAGGTTGAAATTGAACAAGTCGTTGACGATGAAGGAGTAGTTAAAGAACAAAAGATCACACGGCGAACTTTCAAAAAGAAGAAGGGACCAAAGGAAGAAATCATTGAAGTAATCAGTGTGCAAGAAGAAGGACAACCCGAGTCTGAAATAACAGTCATCACATCAGAAGTTCCCGAAGTTTCTGAGGAATTACCGATTCAGATGCGCGAAGAAGCACCGGAGGAAATTACTGTAGAAGAAATCAAAAAAGTACCAAAGAAGAAAACTGTTAAGAAAGTCAAGAAAACCGACATTGATGAAGATTATATTAAGGCACTTATAGAACAAGAAATTCCCAAAACCGAGTTGGAGAGCTACGATAAAGTTGATGTTGAATTCAAAGAAAAGCCAAAGAAGCCGAAGAAAGAGAAGAAACCGGTTGAACAAATTGAAGAGGCTCCATTAGAAGTTACTATCACGGAAGCTGTTGAAGAAGAAAAACCGAAAAAGCCCAAGAAACTAAAGAAACAGGAAAAGAAACCAGACGAAGTTGTAGAAGTGATTGAAGAACAACCAGAACTGTTCGAAGTTAAGATTCAGGAAATCGATAGCAAAGTTGAGGTAGAAAAGGTTACCGACGAGGAGGGAGTAGTTAAAGAAAAGACAACAATTCGGAAGAAATTAAAGAGGAAAGAAGGCCCAAAGGAGGAGATTATTGAAATCGTATCTGTACAGGAAGAAGATCAACCTGAATTCGAAGTAACAATTTTGACTTCTGAAGCACCTGAAACCAGTGACGAGACACTTCAGGAAGTGAAACCTGTAAAGAAGAAGAGCGTTAAAAAGGTTAAGAAAGACGACATGGAAGATTATATTAAACAACTAATTGAACAAGAGATTCCAAAGACTGAACTGGAGCAGTATGAGAAGGTTGATGTCGAGGTGAAGGAGAAACCCAAGAAGATTAAGAAGAAAGAAATCAAACCCGAAGAATCTGTTGAGGAAGATTTAGAGGAGATTACTATCAAGGAATCAGAAGTCGAAGAAAAACCAAAGAAACCGAAGAAGAAAAAACCAACAGAGAAAATCAAGGAAATATCAGTTGAAGAAATTGACGAAATTCCTGAAGAAATGACAGTCAAAGTCACAGAATCTGAGGTCACTGAGGAAAAACCCGAACACACTGTTCAAATAACAGAGGAAGTTCCTGAACTACCGGTGACTGTTAAAGAGTTTGAAGAAGCACCAAAGAAGCCAAAGAAAAAGAAGAAAGTTTCGGAAAAACCGGAATCACCTGCGGAAGAGGTTGAAGAAATCCCAGAAGAATTCGTCATTAAAGTTCAGGAAATTGATCAAAAGGTTGAAATTGAACAAGTCGTTGACGATGAAGGAGTAGTTAAAGAACAAAAGATCACACGGCGAACTTTCAAAAAGAAGAAGGGACCAAAGGAAGAAATCATTGAAGTAATCAGTGTGCAAGAAGAAGGACAACCGGAGTCTGAAATAACAGTCATTACATCAGAAGTTGCTGAAGTTTCTGAGGAATTGCCGATTCAGATGCGCGAAGAAGCACCGGCGGAAATTACTGTAGAAGAAATCAAAAAAGTACCAAAGAAGAAAACTGTTAAGAAAGTCAAGAAAACCGACATTGATGAAGATTATATTAAGGCACTTATAGAACAAGAAATTCCCAAAACCGAGTTGGAGAGCTACGAAAAAGTTGATGTTGAATTCAAAGAAAAGCCCAAGAAGTCGAAGAAAGAGAAGAAACCGGTTGAACAGATTGAAGAGGCTCCATTAGAAGTTACTATCACGGAAGCTGTTGAAGAAGAAAAACCGAAAAAGCCCAAGAAACTAAAGAAACAGGAAAAGAAACCAGACGAAGTTGTAGAAGTGACTGAAGAACAACCAGAATCGTTCGAAGTTAAGATTCAGGAAATCGATAGCAAAGTTGAGGTAGAAAAGGTTACCGACGAAGAGGGAGTAGTTAAAGAAAAGACAACAATTCGGAAGAAACTAAAGAGAAAGGAAGGTCCAAAGGAGGAGATCATTGAAATCGTCACAGTCAAAGAAGAAGATAAGCCAGATGTTGAAGTCATGGTACTTACTTCGGATGCTGCTGAAATTTCGGAAGTACTTCCACAGGATGATGATCATTTGGTTAAGAAGAAGAGTGTTCGCAGAGTTAAAAAGGATGATATTGATGACTACATAAAACAACTCATTGAACAAGAAATACCAAGAACTGAGTTAGAAGTGTATGAGAAATTTGATGTTGCAACTGCGCAAACTAAAGAAATTATTGATGAGTTGCCATTAAAGAAAAAGCCTTCATCGAAATTGAAGATGGATGAAGAAACATTTGAAATAAAACCGCATGAAGAAAAAGAAGACGAATCTCCGTATGATATCAAGGAAGTCGTTGTTACTGATATTCCACAAACAGAACAAGAACCACACAAAGAGGAAACTGAACATATTCCTACCAAAAAAACTAAACAGAAAAAACAAAAAGATATACCCAAAGAAACACCACAAGTTCCAAGTAAGTTTTTATTATATATAAACTTTTGGCGTGTATCCAGTCCTGCTTGAATTGGTTGAGTGATTGCTTCTAGTAATTGCAAATAATGTTACAAAAACATGTGTTTAAGACACTGAAAATCCTTGTTTCAAGTACGCCTCCAAAGAGTCGTATTCCGAAGTCTCATCAACTTCTCTGTTCAATGTTTCACAAGTGAAAATTCAAATTTGTGCTTCTGTATTTACTTCATACGCCCTTAAAGTGTCAATAAAAATATTTTAGTATTCTTATAGAAAATGGTACCTATAGTTCCAGATAATATCAACATAATTAATTGACCATGCTTTCCACAAATAATTACAAACTTCATGAGTTTTCAAATACTTTTGGTATTATACTAATACAAACATAACATAAATAGACCAGATTGCATTTTTATACTTCCCAAAAATACCTAAAAACACTTCGAAAGTTATCTTAACTCAGATGTTGGCAATAATTATATTTTCAATCAGTGATCAGAAAATATGTATAGTATATACTTATATAGTTTTTCATTGATGAATTACACAAAAATAACAAGGTAAAAAATACTCCCAATTACTTCATACCTTAGTCATTTGAAAAACGAAATTTTCAATTGACCACGTACGTACTGCATAATAGTGTAGGCAATAGTTGTTGATAATATTTTTTTTTTAATTTGTCCATTTTTATCTACATAATTCAAAGAAAACAAAATATAAATTTTCGCTAATCAATAAACGTAAAGAGTAAATAAAGTAAATAAACAAAAGTAATAAACAAAATTATTTCAACAAAACGTACAACTGTACAAGGTACAGTTTTGTTTTGAAAATTCGACATGATCTTTGTTTTGAAGCCAATTCTTTCGTTAAGATGACTTGGAATCTAACTCCCTAAAAAACTTTTACAGAACTAAACAATGATACTTTTGGAAAGCTATATACACCACTTTGTTCTACTTTAAAGCACATCACTTCAAAGTTTTACTGATATACTTGTAAATCTTTCAAGGTGAACTGGAAACGGAAGAGGTATATGAAATAAAGGTAACTCATAAAGAACAAGAGGAAGCAGTTCCCAAAGAACTTGTTGAAGAATTTAAGCCAGAGGAATTGGAGGATAAAATTCAGCACGTTGTTATTAAGGAATATGAACCAGAGATTTCGGAAGTCTTCGAAACGGAATCGATTGAAGAAACTAAACATCCTGAAGAGGTTACGGAAGTTAAAAAGAAGAAGAAGAAACCAAAAAAGAAGGAAGACAAGGATGATATTATTCAAGCACTGATTGAGCAAGAGATACCGAAGACACAGTTGGAGAAATATGAAAAAGTTGAGCTAGATAAAAAGCCGAAACCAGAAAAGCCAACAGTCGATCTCGTACCAATTAAAATTGTAAGAAAAGAACAAAAGCCAACAAAAGTTGTTATTGTTGAAAAATCAGAATTGCCTCAAGTTGTAAAATTGAAACCATCAAAGAAGAAGGAGAAACCAGTTGAAGAAGAAAAAATACAGAAATTCCAACTGAAAAGTAGAATTACGTATGTTGAGTACCCGACCAAAGCACAGATACCGAAGTTGACAGAAATTGGAGCTGTAAGAGAGCAAGGTGAACTCTCGAGGACTGTCGAGGAGGCTGAAGAAGTGCTAAAGAAAAAGGTCAAGAAATTCAAGCATATTAAAAAACCGAAGGATGATTTAGAAAGGCCAGAATTGGAGAAATACGAAAAGTATGTTAGCAGCTCAGAGGAAGAAGGTGAGAAGAAACCGTACAGACCGGCTGACAAGAAGGCACCAAGGGAGGAAGATGAAGATAAATCAAAACTGCCTATTGGAAAAGGTAAGAAGAAGCCTTCTGAAGAAGAGAAGCCTGAAGACATTAAATTAAAGAAAATTCCGGAGAAACCTAAGGGAGAAGAAGAAGTACCTCAAGAAAAACCAAAGAAAAAAGAAGGAACCATCGAGGATTTGAAGGAAGCACCCGAAAAACCAGAATACAAACTAGAACCGTTTGAACCATTAGATTTTCCAAGAGAAGAATATCCGAAAGAAGACCTTCCTGAATTTGAAAAACCAGAAATGCCAGAAAAAGAGAAAGTGGAGAAGAAGCAGAAATATAAACGAAAGGAAAAAGTGAAACCGGAACCTGAAACTGAAGAACATCCAATTATTCCAGGCGTTCCTAAAAAACCGGAAGAACAACCGGAAGATGAAATTAAGTTTAGAATTCCTCAGAAAGACAAGCCAGAAGAAGATAAAGAAGAATTCAAGTTGAAGCCTTTCGAGAAACCTAAAGAGGAAACAGAAGAAGATGTGAAGGTTATCCAAAAAGAACCAGAATCCATACCAGAAAAAGCTAAATCTCCTGATAAAGAAGAGGACTTTAAGAAAAAACCGAAATCGAAAAAGAAGTCTAAGCCTGATGAGAAAACTGAAGCTCCAGAAGAAAAACCTGTTGATGAGATGCATGAGGTAACAGTTCATGAAGAGGTTCCTAAAGAAAAAATTGAAGAGATCAAAGAAATAACAACGAAATTAGAAGAAAAGAAAAAGAAACCAGAGGAATATAAAGTAACCATCGCGGAAGAAGAACCAATCGTTGAACCTGAGCAGCCAGACGAAGTCGCTATTATACCAAAGGAAATAGTCGAAGAAGTGCAAGAACCTGAGGAGGTTGTTGAATACTTTGTAAAGGTAAAAGAGGAGGAAGAAAAGGAACTCATCGAAGAAGAAAAAGTTGTAACGGTAATTAAAAAGAAGAAACCTAAGATAAAAACTGAGGAAGAAAAAGAACCGGAGGAGTTCACGGTTAAAATAGCAGAAAAACAGGAAGAACAAGTTGCAGAAGATACTGAAGAAGTAAAAGAACACGTTTTTACTATCAAAAAGAAAACTGATAAGCCAGAAGACGTTGCAGAAATAACAATCAAATTTGAAACACCGAAACCAGATGAAACACCTGAAGAGCACGCAACAATAAAAACAAAGAAGCCTAAAAAGAGCAAGCCTGAAGAAGCCGTTGCTGAACTTAAGGTTAAGGTTCAAGAGGAACAACCGGAAGAAGAAAAAGAAGAAGAACAAATTATTCAGGTTGTTACAGATGAAATTGAGAAAACCGACCAATCTTATGAAATCAAATTAAAAGAAATTACACCAAAAAGCAAAATAAAGATGCCAGATAAAGAGGAAGACGTTACGATTAAAGAAGAGAAAAAAGAAGAAATTCCTGAGGTAGAAAAAGAAGCATATGAGGTAAAAGTTCTCGAAAAGACTCCCAAAGAGCCCGAACAAGAATTAGTGCATAAACTAGTAGAAGAAGTTCTTCAAAAGAAAGTTCCTGAACAAGTTGAGAAAACAGATACAATCAAAATAAAAGAGAAAGAACCAGAAGAAAAGGCAGAAACATATGATATCAAGATCAAAGAAGAAGAGTCTCGCGAAGATGTGATAGTCGAAGAAATCAAAGTTGTAGAAGAAACACCTGAGATGGAAACGGTCGTTGAAGAAGACAAACATGAAAAAGTAACAGTTAGAAAGAAAAAACCTAAGGAAAAGGAAAGCAAATTCGATGCAGAAATCAAGGAAGAAGTTCCAAAGGAACAAGTTGTAACACACGAAGTTAAAGTTACTGAAGAAAAGCCAGAAGAAGAAGAAATTGTCGAAAAAGTTAAAGAAGATAAGATCTTTATTAAGAAAGAAACGCCGGAAGAACAATTCAAATCATACGAGGTAAAAGTAAAAGAAGAATTGCCGAAAGAAGATGTTCCCAGAAAAGTGTCACTTGTAGAAGCAAAACCTGAAGTTAGTAAAGAAGAGAAAACTGAAGAAGTTCAAGAAGAAGAAGTAAAAGTGAAGAAATCAATTACAAAAGATAAAGAACAAAAATACGAAGTAAAAGTAAAAGAGGAAATTCCGAAAAAGGAAATTCCACAGGATGTTAGAATAATTGAAGAAAAACCGACAGAAAAGGTTGTTGAAGGCACTCCGCAGGAACAAGTTAAAACTAAGAAGAAGGCGCCGAAAGAGAAAGAAAAAGAATTTGAAGTTTTAGTAAAAGAACCTATACCTGAGGAAGAAAAGGTAGATGAAGTTGAATTGGTGCAAGAAAAACCTGTAAAAGAGGAAGTCACTGAAAAATCAGAAGAGCCTGTAATAATAACAAAAGAAAAGTCTGTTGAACAAGAAAAAGAAGAAGAGGAATATAAGATATCGGTTAAGATACCTGAAGAAAAACCATCAGAAGTTCAATTTAGGATCAAGAAGAAAGACATGCCAAAGGAACAGACTGAAGAAGCAGTTATTACTTTGAAACCAGCCAAACCGGAACCAGAAGACGTGGAGGAAGAAATTGTTATAAAGAAAACTAAGAAACAGGTAATCGATGAAGAACAGGCTGAATTTAAAATTACTTTGCGACAGGAAGAACCTGAGGAACTTACCCCTGAGGAAATCCCCGAAGAAAAACTTATCATCAAAAAGAAGAAGCAGGCTGTTCCGGAAGATGAACCAACAGAAGTTAAAATTTCATTAGATAAAAAACCGACTGTTGAAGATACAGAAGAAGTTATTGTTTTAAGAAAAGAAAAGAAACCAGCAGTTCAAGAAGATGAAGCTGAAATCAAAATCACTCTCAAACAACAAATGCCGGAACAGGTAGATCAAGTAGAAGAAGTACTTATAAAACGGAAGCCTTCAGAAGAAAAACCTGAGGAAGAGGTACAGGCTGAAATAACGCTAAAACCGAAAAAACCTGTTGAAAAAGATGTAGAAAGTGCAGAGTATCTTACTTTGAAGAAAAAGAAACCAATTGTGGAGGAGGAGGAAGCAGAGTTCAAACTAATCCGAAAACAGGAAATCGAACAAGATATTCCTGAAGAATTTACAATTAAGAAGAAGACCGTAAAAGAGAAAACCCCTGTTGAAGATGTTGAAGTTGAAGTAACCCTAGCACGACAAAAACCAAAGGAAGAAGTATCGGAAGAGTTAAGGATAAAGAAGAAGAAGCCCAAGAAGCCTGTCGTAGACGAAGCAGCAAAGTTGGATGTTAAGGTTGAAGAAATCGTTGAACAGGAGGGTGTCGAAGAAATTATAATTGAAGAAGAACAAGAAAAGCCTGTCGAAGAAAAAGCAGAAGAAGAGCAACCAGAAGAGATAATAATTAAACCCAAGAAGCCTGTTGCAGTGAAACCAACAGAAGAAATACCATCAGAAGAAGTAGAAGTTGTTCTTAAGCCAGTAAAGAAAGACGAACCAGTAGAAACAGCTGAAGAAATTATCCTGAAAAAACCTCTCAAAAAACCAGAAGATGATGAGGAGGCTGAAATTACAATACGTAAGCCTGTTATAGAGGAGCAAATAGAAGAAGAAGAACAAATAGCAGAATTCAAAATTAAACCAAAGAAAAAGAAGGGCACAAAGGTAGAAGTTGAAGAGGACGAAACATCAGTAGAATTTAAACTTCCCAGGGAAAAACCAAAAGACGAAACGGCTGAAGAAGTCACGGTGCGTAAAAAGAAGAAACCAAAGCGTCCGATTGAAGAAGAAGCAGATAAGTTAACAATCAAGAGAACCGTGGAAGAGGACGTCGAACCTGTTTTCGAAGAGGAGGTTATTGAAGAAGCTGTCATCCAAAGGAGAAAATCCAAGCCGCGTCCTTCAATTATTGATCTGGAAGAAGAAGAGTTCAATGTTTCCTTACCACGTCGGAAACAAAAGACTGAAGACGTTGCTGAAGAGGCAACAGTAACTAAAAAACGACCACCAAGACCAAAAACTGAAGATGAAGCAAGTGCTGAACTGAAAATAAAACGGCTTGAAGAAGAATACGATGAAGGTGAAGACATTGAAGAATTTGTTATATCAAAAGCACCAAAACCAAAGAAACCTTACGAAGTTGAAGAACATGAACAAGAAGTTACTATCAAAAAACTTAAGAAGACCAGAAGACCGTCAAGACCAGATATTCCAGAGTACACCGACGTGGAAAACGTTACATTTAGACCAAAGTCAGTATCAACCAAAGAAGACATTGAACAGGAATTCAAGATTGCCTTGGATTCGTACGCTGAAGAAGAAATATCAATGTCAGGAAAAGTGAAACTGAAGAAGACACGACCAAAAACATATTCGGAAGAAGCTGGCGAAGCACAAATTCGTATTATTCAAGATTATGACGATGGTGAGGGACCAATTATTGAAGAGATAATTGATGACAGTGATGGTGAAGATAACACAATGTACGATGTTGAAGAACCTGAAGAATACTTTGAAGCAGAAGAATTACCTCCAGAAACTGTAGAGTTTAAATTGAAACCGAAAAAACCAAAACCAAGATATTCTGTTCAACACGAGGATGATGAAGAGATTCTCATTGGTCTACGCAAGAAAATACAGCAAGAGTCAGTTGCTTATGATGAGGATTCGTTAACGTTTAAAAAGAAACGAAAACCTTCGCAAACTTATGTTCAAGGTCTATATGTTATTTCATTTATATATTTGAAAGTGCTTATTCTTGAATTATATTTTACGCTATTATAATTTTTAGTTCAATATTTAATAAAATAATGCTTATATGATAACAGAGCAATAGCGAGGTAATTTTTCATAATATTAATTGTGATTCTAACAATAAGTTCAAATTTTAGTTGCATTCATAACAATCTATATTGCGATGTTTTTGGTTTTCTTTTTTTCTTTTTTTATTAAATTTACTTCAGTAATACCACACAACTAATTTCCATTTTGTGTTTATCTATGCAGAAGAAGCATCTCTGAGTCTTAAAAAGGAAATGCAAATTGAAGGTATGGTAGAAATGTGTATAATCAACTATAAATTTTTATAATTTGCTTGTTTTATCAGAATCCGATGAGGAAGACATCATGTACTCTATTTGCACTTATATTGCTGACAACGATGAAGCAATCAATCTTGTGGAAGGCGAACGTGTTCATGTTGTAGGGCGTCATAACGAGGATTGGTGGTATGTGAAGAAGCACTTGACAGAGGAACAAGGATGGGTGCCGTCCCAGTATCTAATGGACGCTGAAAGTTACGCAAATTATGTACAAAAGAAACTAAACGAGAAAATTGATAAACTTCCTGTATTCGAAAGTAAGTATATAACTTTAAATATAAATGTTGGTGATTGTCTACAAAATTTTTGTACGTTGTGATTAACAAAGGACCTGCTCCTGATGAGAAATCAATGGCCCCTCGATTTATTGAAAAACTTCAACCGATACACACTCCTGATGGTTATACAGTACAATTTGAATGTAAAGTGGAAGGTATTCCACGGCCGCAAATCGCATGGTTTAGACAAACAGCAATTATTAAACCATCGCAGGACTTCCAAATGTATTACGATGATGACAATGTAGCAACCCTAATTATTCGAGAAGTCTTCCCAGAAGACGCTGGAACATTTACATGTGTTGCGAAAAATGCAGCTGGTTTTGCATCGAGTACGACTGAACTTATTGTTGAAACTCCATTATCCGATCATGGATCCGATGCTACTGGACTTTCACGAAGAAGTTTGTCCCGAGAATCTTCCTTGGCTGACATTCTCGAAGGTATTCCCCCGACATTTTCCAAAAAACCACGAGCACAATGTGTTGATGAAGATAGCCATGTTATATTGGAATGTAGATTAGTTGCAGTTCCCGAACCGGAAATCATTTGGAAATTTAATGGAAAAGAAGTTATTAGCGAGAAAAACGTTAAAGTGGTGACCGAATCCGATATGCATATGTATTGCAGTGTTGTACACATTACGAAAGTGCATCGATCTCAAGAAGGAACATATGAAGTTATAGCAAGAAATCGTGAAGGGGAATCCAAACTTCCAATTATTCTGAAAGTTAGAACAGGAGAAAAGGAACCTCCACAAGTATTAGAACCACTAAGGAACATGATCATTCGGGAAGGAGATAGTACTGTACTCACTACTCAAATAGTAGGCAATCCAACGCCAAAGGTTGCATGGTATAAGGATGGAAAACCCATCAAGGGTGTCATTAAGTCTGACAAGGATACCCACACTTTGACCCTAATTTCACCAACCCTAGCCGAAAAGGGTGAATACACTGTGAAGGCAGTTAATCCGATGGGATCTGTAGAAACGTCTGCATATCTAACCATTGAAGGTATACAATTTTCACATATGTTTCGTGTGTAATTAACACATTTGTTTTGTATTCGAATTTATTGTTTTAATTGTTCCACCTTGATAGTCAATGTTATTTTCATTTTAATGAAATCAATTTTATAAAAAAAAAAATAATAATTAACCCAAATTCTAATGTATGTTTTTACCAACCTATAGAGGCTGCAGGGGGCAATGCTGAACCACCGATGTTTGTGGAACGATTCGAAGAACAATCTGTTCCACAGAATGGTACAATAACGCTTCCGGCAAGAGTTGTTGGAAACCCAGTTCCCGAGGTCAATTGGTTGTTCAACAACAGTCCACTTTACCCATCCGACAGGATTAAGCAATTATACGACGGTGAAAATATCGAACTGACCATTGAACATGCCAATCCTGAAACTGATTCCGGAGACTACAAATGTGTTGCCAGCAATCCAATTGGTAAAGCATCACATGGAGCCAAAGTTATTGTTGAAGTTGATGAAGTGGTCTTCACAAAGAAACTAAAGAAGAACATTAGTATTGAAGAGTCTCAATCGTTGACATTGGAATGTGAAACATCGCATATAGTTTCAACAAAATGGTTCCATAATGGTAAGGAGCTTAGTGGTATGGATCATCGTGTTGTAGTCGAGGATGGAAAAACCCATAAACTCATCATTAAAAATACAGCGTTGCGTGATGCTGGTGTTTATAAGTGTACTGTGAAAGGAAGCGAAACGCAATCAACTGTTGAAGTTCTTGAACGTAAGCCAGAATTCTTGCGACAATTACAAGACTATGAGGTTACAGAGAAGGAAACAGCATATCTAGAAGTTGAGATAACATCAGAAACCGCAGACGTAACTTGGCTAAAAGAAGGTGTTCCTCTATTACCAGAAAAACCAGAAAAGCTTGAGTTTATCAAGGAGGGACGAGTGCGAAAGCTGTTAATTCGTAATGCTTCCATTCATGACGAAGGAGAATACTCCTGCGCTTTAGATGACCAAGAATGTACAGCTGAATTGACGGTTATTGAATTGCCACCGGAAATAGTGAAAGATATGGAAGACGTTACAGTTACCAAGGGTGAGAAAGCATCATTCGTGGTTGAACTTACCAAAGGAGATGCATTGGTGAAATGGTACAAGGATGGAAAGGAACTTAAGATTTCCGAACGTGTTCAACTTAGCATTGATGGCAAACGACAGAAACTCAAGATATACAACGCAGAACCCGACGATGAAGGACAGTACTCCTGCAAAGTGGGTGACTTGGTTTCCATAGGAAATCTAATTGTAGAAGAGCCAATGGTCGAATTTACACTTAAATTGCCAGAAGTCACGTTGGCAGTGAAGTCAACGGATGCTGAGTTTACAGTGGAATTGACACAACCAGATGTTGAACTAACATGGTTCAAGAATGGCAAGAAATTATCGCCCAGTCCAAAGCACACAATAAATGTTGAAAAAACGATTAGAAAACTGGTTGTGCACAAAGTTGATGATGACGACGAAGCGGAATACAGTTGTTCAGCAAGAAACGTTTCAACAAAATCAACACTTAAAGTTCAAGGTAAGAATTGGTTTTCTATTGATAAGAAAAATCATTACAAATAATATGCATTACAACAGAAATACAAACACCTCCCGTTATAACGTCGGACAAAGATCAAACCTATAAAGTCAAAGAGGAAGACGATGTGACATTCACTATTAAGTACACAGGAACTCCCCAACCGGAGGCTACCTGGACAGTTGGTAAGACGATTATCAAGAAGACGAAGAAAACAGAACCAAAAATTGACGAACAATCGGCGAGTTTAACAATCCGTAAAGTAGTCGAAGAAGATGGCGGCGATTATACTGTAAAATTGAAGAATCCAAGTGGAGACGCTGAGGCGTACTTGCATCTCATAATTACAAGTAAATCATTTATGATTTTTTTAACGCAATAAACGTTATAATTGAATATTTTAGAACCGCCATCCCCACCAGGGGCACCTGAGCCGATGGATATTATGTCCGACTCTCTTACACTCTACTGGCGAGCTCCTGAGGATGATGGAAATGAAGAAATCGAAGAATACATTCTTGAATACAAAGATGTGAAGGAAGAAAGGTATGAATCAACACAATTTGCATTTCTAAAAGTCAATATTTATACATGTTTTGTATCGTTTCCAGATGGACTCAAATAACAAAAATTAAAGACACTACATTCACGATAACAAAATTGAAAACAAAATCTGAATACGTATTTAGAAGTATTGCTGTGAACAAAGTTGGTCCAAGTCCACCTTCACCACAATCACCAACCATCAAAATTGCTCCCGAAGAGAAGAAGGAGACTCCAACTGTACAAGAAGGACTGCAGGACATAACATCAGAACTAGGTAAAAAGATTACTCTTTCATGCATCTTTAGCGGTACACCAATACCGGAGGTTGCATGGTTGAAGAATGGCAATCCAATTGCAACTTCAACAATGACATATGAAAACAGAGTTGCAAAATACACAATTGAGAAAACAACTGAAGAGACAGAAGCTTCTTATACTTGTGTTGCTGAAAACGAAGTTGGCAAAGTTGAAACATCCTGTCGTATAACAATCAAAGAGAAACCAGTTGTTAACATCGATGAAAAGTTCCTGTCACAGGCTCTGAGATCAGGATCTCAATTCGATGTTCCTGGAACTGTAAGAGGATATCCGCAGCCAAAGATAACTTGGTTTAAGGAAACTACTGAAATCACAACCTTAGAGCGAACTACGATTGAGACAACCAAAACAACCACAAGGATTATAATAAAGGAAGTCAAGAGAGAGGACTCCGGAAAGTACAAAGTGGAGGCTACGAACAGCGCCGGAAAAACATCTGTTGAACTGACACTGAAAGTCATTGACAGACCGAGCAGACCGAATTCCATTGACGTTAAAGAACAGAAGAAGGACGCTGTTGTAGTTGAATGGGAACCGCCCAAGGACGATGGCGGCTTGGAAATTACTGGATACACTCTGGAGAAATGCGATCCAACCAATTTGGTTTGGATTAAGGTTACAGACGTTACAAGGGATATAACATCTTTCTGTGTACAAAAATTGAGCGAAAATGCTCAGTACATGTTCCGTGTAATGGCAGCAAATCCCGTTGGAGAATCCGAGCCAATAGAGAGCGAGCCGCTAACCGTCAAAAGGAAATACGGTATTTTAAACAAATTTTATTTAATATAGATAAAATTTTTGTTCTAAACTTTCCACCAAACTTTTACAGAAAAGCCATCACCTCCTCGGGGACCTCTTGAGGTGTCCGGAATGAATGAGAAATCATTTGTTCTGTCATGGCAACCTTCCGAAAAGGACGGTGGAACGAAGATTATTGAATACATTGTTGAAATGAAGGAGGTGAGGAAGACCAAATACTCATTAATTGGAACAACAGCCGGACACACAACTTACATCACCGTTGATAACGTTGTGAAAGACACAGCTTATCAGTTCAGAATTTATGCAAGGAATGAAGCTGGAACGAGTGAACCATTTGAACCAGAAGACACCATTATTGCAGGCAGAAGGATAAGTGAGTTCTCTATTATTTCATGATTTCCATAAATTGCTTTACTAATGCAAATAATAATTGAAATTGCTTACGCTAATTTTCAGTTAGAGCAGGAGAAGATCTGTGTGAGTAAATCTATGAATTTTTGTAAACTTTTTATTTTATGGGGAAAATGATTACATATTCAATTTTCTATACAGCACCTCCTTCGGCACCACAAAACCTTCGAGCTCCGGATGTCTCTAGTCGAAGTGTAACTCTGGACTGGGAAGTTCCGGCCCACAATGGAGGATCGGAAATTACAGGTGCATTAAAAAATCATTGAATTCGTTAATTGAGACTCTATTGAAACTATATTATAATTTTCTCCAGGATATGTTGTGGAAAAGAAGTCAACAACGTCAACGAAATGGACGAAAATAGTGACTCTAGACGGACATTGCCTGCAATACAAGATCGACAACCTCAAGGAGAAAAGCGAATATCAATTTAGGGTGTTTGCAGAAAATTCCGTTGGCCTGAGTCCTCCTGCTGTAACTGAAACCATAGCACTCAAAACGCATGCAAGTAAGTGGCTCTACAAATTACGGAAATTGAGAATATCCTTTTATCCGAATCAATTAATTATTGCAGCCGTTCCTTCTCCACCCACTGCTCCGCTCGAAATCAGGGCAATAGCAGCTAATGTTAGTGTCCTGGAATGGGGTATCCCAGAATCAGATGGAGGTGCGCCACTGTTGGGATACAACATTGCCATAAGGGACATTAAAAAGACAATGTGGATCGAAGTTGGTCGGGTGCCGCCAGATGTGCAACAGTTCAGGATCAGAGACTTACAGGACGGCCATGAATATCTCGTCAGGATATTTGCAAGGAACGAAATTGGCCTTAGTGAACCCCTCGAGTCAGAAGAACCATACAAAGTTGAAGCGACAGGTAAGATTTGATCCTTGTGCGAGGAATTACTGAATAAAATCGTCATAATTCGCAGGTGAAGATATGCCTGATGAACCACGAACTGAAAGGTCCCGTTCATCGCAAAACACATCATCCTGGCTGAGGGAACATAACATGGATGCTGATATTTCTTCATATGCCCGAGCGAAACTCTTACGAAAGGACGAATATTTCTTCCGCATTTGGGCAAAAGCAAAGAAATTATTTAAAAAATAATTTAAGAAAACTACATACATTTTACCAACCTTTCATAGGGTAAGATATTAAATCAATAATATAATTTCATTAATTAATAAATAACGATTCCTTTAATCATCATAGTTCTGGTGCGAGCGAATATTTAGATTTAAGTATTTTCAATTATTTTGTAATAAAAACATATTCAATTTCTGTAATCTGTGATAAAGTACTTAAAAGCTTTTTTTTTAAAACTATATATACTTTATAATAAACAAGTTTTGACATTTTGAATACAATACATATAAGGGAGACAAAAATATAGGTGCAAATATTTTTTAATTTGTTTTCAAAATGTCATCTTTTGTTGAAACTTGAAAAGTAACAATTTGTATAATCGTGTGTTAAATAAAAACTATGTTAGAATAAACTTTTGCATTTTATTTACTTACTGCAACTGGCAGTTACAAAACCGTGTAACCGTGTAACTCAATTCAATTACGCCAATTCCAACTGTAATAAGAAACGCGACACATAATCCTCTTGTTTCACTTTATACATTTAAAAACTACAAAACCATGTTATCAAAATGGTACTAATTGAATATACTGATTGGATGAAGGTAATGAATCTTGTTAAGCCGTGTTTACATTTGCAATTGAAACTGTTCGCAGTAGTATTCTTCTTAAATTAAAATTAAAGGAAGCTGTAAAAGTCTAAACTAAACCACAGACAATACACTGAACTCTAACTCAATAAAGCTTATTTGACAAGTAAAAAGATTGTAAATCTATTACTATTCACTAGTTGGATAATGTTTGTTGGCCCTCTGTCGGTAGAAACGACAGAAGACTTAATTTCTATCAGAGACGCACACCATCCCTCATCTTGTGCAGCGAACTCTTGGAATTTTGTAGATGGCAGGAATATCGAGAAAAATCTAAATCAACAAAATTTAATTATGTATTTTCACTTAGCTTGACTACAATATTAATGTAATCTGTCATGAAAAAGTTTATAATTTATATAATACATGGAGATCAGATATTGAAATTTTTTTTCAATCATTTATGCATTTTGCTGTCGTTTTTCTGGCTGGCGCCATTTTGTGATTATTTTAGTCGGTTGTCATGTCTATCAAAGTTCAAGGGCTGGAAACATATAATACATTTTAATAATATGAGATAAATTGGAGAAAATATAATTATATTTTGCATAAACTTCGTATGTGTTGTAGATTGTTTGATTTGTCTCATTATTGTTCAGAGAGTGGAGTTAGTTTGTGCAATATTTGCAAACACAAAGTAATCCGACTAAATGAATGACGTCATATTAGTAAAATTCAAGGTCCCAAACTACTGAGGTAAAAGGGAGAATTATAAATATAATTTTGATAATGTGAAAATAGTTTTGTATAGCACAGTGATGTTTTCAAAGTGTTTTTCTATATCAGTGGGGATTGCTAAAAAAAAAAATTCCTGCATTTTCAGGTGCGTGAACAAAATTGTAATATGTCGTCCGTGCAGCAATTTTGTTTGCGTTGGAACAATCATCAGCCGAATTTCATTTCTGTGTGCTCCTCGCTATTGCAGAATGGAACCCTCGTGGATGTAACGTTAGCTGCCGAAGGTAGACAATTGCAGGCGCATAGGATTGTCTTGTCGGCGTGCAGCTCATACTTTCAGGTAAGGCAAGAATCACTCCCAAACAAATGTGGTTCAACGTTGTTCGAGATGACTGGATGGTTTTCCTGAAAAACTTTCCTGTGGATATGCCGTAAACAAAGTTTTTATTTACAAACATTGCATTGTTACTCACTCTTGAGGTTCTTATGCAACACCATTGAGTATTTATAATAAGCGATTTTCTATCGGAATGTCTTTAAATGCAGTGCATTATTTCATTATTCATTTAAGTGAACATCCTGTGACATCTTCAATACAAACAATGCTTTCAATTTCAAATAAAAATATATTTCTAAATTTCATTTTTAGTCACTCTTTGCATCGAATCCTTGTCAACATCCTATTGTAATACTAAAAGATGTAGATTTTAACGATTTAAAAACAATGGTTGACTTTATGTACAATGGTGAAGTGAATGTGTCCCAAGAACAATTGCCGCATATCCTCAAAACAGCTGAAATGCTTAAAATAAAGGGTTTAGCCGAAATGCCAGAGGCAGCAACCACATCATTAACAAAATCGGAAAGTAAATCAAGCTCTGAACAGCCAGAAGGTATGCAGGGTGCTGGAAGTGGATCAGATTCAATGTGGGGTAGCACAGAGTCTCAGTTTGCACATCATCATTATCATCATCAACAAACGCAATCACATCATCCACAGAGGCGAACGCCATCACCAACAGTATCGCCAGCAACTAGAAGGAAAAGATTGAGAAAATCATCGAATAGTGGTAAGTTATTTATATATATATATATAAACATGGAGAAGTATTGAACTATAAAAACTGAACAGTATTGATGGGAACAGGTTCAGCTGAACGAACTTCAGAGGAACAGAGCAGCATAGAAGGACCCTCCAATATAAATCTATCCCAAATGAGTCAAATATCTTTCGGAGCAAATGCTTCGAATCTTGCGCAGACCATACATACAAAAATAATTAAGGAGAGCTCCAGTACGGACACAGAAACTCATCCGCAGGATTCTTCACAAGAGAGCATGGAGGACTCCAGCCATCAGCATCATGTGCAGCAAATTGTAAACTTAAAAAAATTATTTATAAATTCAATTTACTAAGAGAATTTTAATACAGAAACCTGAAGTCGATATATCTGGAGTTCAACAGTCAATACCTCTGGATATATCCGGCCCAGCGACACCTTCCGAGCATGAAACACCGAACGTTAGCTGCTCCCAATCTCAGTCATCTCATTCGGGTGAGTTCATTTTGAATTTAATTTATCAAATCTTGTTCATTTCGCACATTTTTTGGATAGTAATTGCTTTATATTGTAATTGATCCTATTTTCTTATAAAAAAAGAAACCCCTAAAGTCCCTGAAAAATGCATTCTTTCTTATTTTTCGTTTTCCTCTGTTTATAAATGTGATTCGACACGAAGTTAAACATCCCCTGGATATTATTTAAAGATCAATGTTGTTTATTGGTGTTTTAGGTGAAAATGATTGTCACTTAGTTATAAAAACAGTTAAAACAAAATCAATTTCAGCTTAGAAATAAGTTTACAAAATATTTAAATATGTTATGGAATAATCATCGTTGTTTGTGGACACTCATTTTATATTGTTAGGCTCGATTTCTTATTCCTGGACGTTGATACCAAAAGACCTGCCATCAGTTTGGTGTTCAATACATTTTCTAGTTTCGTACTCATACCTTCTGCATATTTTAAATAAAAATCCAAACATCAATTTGGAATAATGAGACTGGATTTCATCTCTGCAGGGATCGGTTCTTTTACACAATATCCAGTCGGCAAACCTAGAAGACGAATAGCATGTGGAGACTATCAAATTCGTTTGCATGAAAAACACTTTCCATCAAAATTTAAACATCCAACATCAGCACGACGAAATCCACAGCGATCATGTGTTGTTTGTAAAAAACACGGCAAACGCTCTGAATCTAGATTTCAGTGCCAAACGTGCGATGTTGGATTGTGTATAGAGCCCTGCTTCGAAATTTTCCACACACAAAAGAACTATTAGTTATTCTATAATTACTTTAATTTTCTATAAAAATAACGAACAGCATCGCATTTCTTGGGTGAAAAGTTGGCTTTTAGTTGTCGTCGACAATTCCAGAAGATGCAATCCAGAAGTATCTGCTTGAATATCTCTCGACATCACTATATTTTTAAGGGAATCTTTTTATTACTTCCTCAATCCTATGTAACAATTTAACTGGCATTAGATCTTTTGGAATTAATGGCATGCGTAATTATCGCACAATGATATTGTTTTATAAGGAAACACACAAACAATTAACCCTTTCATACACCATGTGTGGTCCTACCGCCGACGCTCGTGGCTAAAATCATGTTATTGATTCTGTTTGCACTCCCTGGCATCGTCATAAGTTTCCTCGATTTCTATCAGGATAAGAAGAATGAAATAATTGCATTCATTCTTTTGAAAATTATCACCACCAGAATTTTATTTTTCATTATCTTGCGAATTTTATTTTTTCATTCCCAAGAATTTTATTTTGAATTCGTGAAAAAGAATGGAAAATAGATTTCGTTCGCGATAAATATCGTTTTTGAATGATTCGCGAATGAAATAAAATGTATATTGAATTAAGCCACTTCTTTATCTTTAGTTAAGTTTAACTAAAAGTAAAGTATCCTCGAACAACGTTGGATAAGCTATGAGCAATCTGTTTCTATTCGGGGTTCCTTCTTATTTTAAAGGAATTGATAACGGACCTCAAATGTGTGAAACAGGATGATTTTTGGAAACGAAATTATAGGTTTTTATTACTTAACAGAATTGCTTGGATACAGTTTGCATCGCTCCTTTGCAAACGTTTGCAACTGGGCACTTATTGCTAGGACACCTCAGGTAATTCCGCATTTTAGGCGCCGCGCCGCCGGCAAGTCGGATTTGCTTGTTCTTTTGAGCATTTTACCACTTTTTAGCAGTAAACCCTTCATAAAACTTGTCCAGTTCCCAAGCATCAGACTAACCGACCGTTCAAATCATTCTTTTGCGTTCGTGATAAATTCACGAATGGTCTTAAGATTCTTCTCCCAGGTTACATACTTTTCACTCCGAGAGCGAATGAAAAAATAAAATTCTCGTTGAACAATTTCACTCACGAAAAAAAAGAAAATAAGATTCGGGTTGGGAATGAAAACAGTGAGAGAATGAAATTTTTCTGCATTCGTACGTGATAATTTCCGAACCCTGATCTCTATCCATATTCGTCGCATCGCCAATCCCATCCCCTGATTTCGCAGTTGTTCTGGGTTTTACTGAATTCTCAAGACCGACTTTGATTTGAGCGGACTTTTGTGCGTCTGTCACCCAAATGGAATCCCAATTCCCAACACGGCAAGGCAACACAAGATGAATTTCTTCTCCCTCGTTTTCCTCTCTTGCGAATCTTTTTATATTATTAGCAGCATTTAATTTCATATTAAATCACCATGACTGTTTACTTCAATTAGCAAGTAATCCTACTACATCTCGTGCACTTCGTTCCGATCCAGCTGAAAGGTTAACCGGAGGAATCAACCATCAATTGGTTAAAATATCACTGACAAAAAAGGTTTCTCGAGGGAATTGTCGTGTTTGCTTTGCGAATGAAATGAGAAACACAACATATTGTATGTGTAAAATTTGCCAAGTGCCATTACATCTAGGAGATTGCTTCAAGAGAAAAATTAAAGGAAAATATTAAATATTGAAATAATTCGGTTATTGTTTTAATTTTTTTAAATATGTTTATATTTCTTTTTATTAAAAATTTTTGAATTAGATACCAATTTTGAATTTTTCATTTTTCAACCCTCTTCAAATGTGATCTTCAAGCACTCTAGTATTGTGAAAATTCGATTGTTTAATTTTTAAGCTCTATCAGTTATTACCCGTTCACAGAGGTGGAAACGTAGAACAAGTGGTCAAATCAATTATTTAACTATTTTGTTATTTATACAAGTTTTTTGTTTAATTAATTCTTCAAAAATCTTACCGCTTGCCGGTGAAGTTCAACTGCGTAAATGTGCGTCCCTTAAAATGTTAATTTAAAAAACAAATGCATTCATTTCTCATCACTTCATTAAACTATATCAATAGATTATAAGATAAATTATATCACACACAATGTTTTGCTTACTGAACATTCAAAAACTCAGGAATATCTATTTAAAACAACATGAAAACATAAGATTCTTGATGTTTTTATTAATAATTGTGCATGTTTCTTATGAGAAATATACTTAACTCGTCATTTCATTACACGTATTTCTATTTGCTTGATTCCTGATCCTATTGTGTAATTATGTTTACATTATCATAACCATAACTGAAGTTTCTTTTATTTAATATTATTAAAATAAAATTATAAAATGAAAAGCAAAAGAAAACTATTCATCTGAAGCAAGAGTTGAAAATTGTTCTAATAATATCTTGAACAATACTGAGAAATATTTTAATTATATTAATTATTTTTGAGATGTTCAACGCCTCGCAATAATATTATATAAATAATTTTATAAAGCTTTGCTTCAAACTTAATACATTTCACTCCATTAGTGTAAAAAAAAATTGTTGATTTGTACAAAAGAAAATGATGTTGTTGAATGCAAAACTTTTTATCGAACTATCCTTGCTAATCTGGGATCAGGAGAGAGCTATAGAAAATATGTAGTATTTAAAACGCAGAAATTGATGTTTCTTTCCCCCCAAAATAAAAAAAAAAAAAAACATAAAATTTTTTACTATTTTTTTATCTCAATAAAAATGATGTTTTTTTTAGAAAAATAATAATTTTTAGACGGAAATTGTTTTTTTTTACCAGTTTTGAAATAACTTTTTAATTTCCTTGTGATATTCAATTTTTAAAGATTTTTTTTCCATTCAAATAATCAAAATAAGAGCAATTTATGAAAAGAAATTTTCAAAGTTTTTTGTCTAAAAACAAGAAAAAAAAAATACAAACCTCCCACATTAATAATAGTGAATGAATTTTTTTAATAATTAATTGGCTCTCCTTCCTCTCCCAGGTGTGCAATGGACGGTTGTCGACTCAAATTACCCACGATTCTCGCTGCAATCTTGTCAAGGCAATATATCAATTGGTGATAGTAATCAGGCATCCGATAGTGGTAACAGTGCCACAAGCGGTCAACAGCATGAGCAACAGAATACAAATTCATCGACTGGAAATTCCGTTGTAACATCTAATCAGCAGCAACAAGGGCACATTCAGATGCACTATCAAGGGTCATCATATACACCACAAATAATTGCTGTAAATAATCTTGTTAGCAGCTATCAAAATATCTCAACACCAACTTCACCAAATGAATCAAATATGGTACAATCAGTATATAGTCAAGGACCTACACCCTCTCAATCTCCTGTACATCAAATTTCATCAGCAACAACCAATAGTACGACAACACCGAATGTATCAACGACACAGAGTCAACAGACACAAGTTGTTGCGCCTCCGCAAAAACGGAAACGATCTGTTAATCCTCAAGGTGATGAAAATTTCCTGAGGGCATTGGAGGCCGTGCGATCGGGGGGTATAGGTTTTTGTAAGGCAGCGAGACTATATGGAGTGAACAATCGAACACTGTGGTTAGAATATAAGAAGCGTGGCTATCCAATTAGTCGGCCGAGTATCAAAAGTCGCATCAAAATTGAACCAAATATATCGCCACCACTCTCAACAACATCAAAAATTGATGAGACAACACTGGAAAATTATGGTCATATAAATCAACCAACTATCAATATGCAAGTCCCGCCTACATCAGAAACTCCTACGCCAATTATGTGCACGCCTCATGCTCATCCGATGGGTGTGATGAGCTTTCTTGATACCCGCCACATGGAGTTCACAACTGGCATGCACACCATGTCTAGACAAAGGTACACAGACGGTGCCGTTAATGTTAATCCCGCCGCTATGAACTTGCAAGGACTAAATTTTAATTCAATGTAGAATAGAGCATAAGTTCATCACATATATTTTATTGTGTTCTGTGCCCAACATTATTGTGTAAGTATTATAAACGGAAAAAAAAAAAAAACAAATTAACAAAACAAAAAACCAACACACAAACCACTTTTTTATTCTCTCTAAAAAGGAAACTTTTAAAACTAACCCTCGATGGGATCAAATAACATTGTGAGAGTAATTGTATAAATGTTGACAAAAAATCAAATCATTTATAATCAAATATTGTATAAAAAAAAAAAATAAAAGTCAACTGTAGTTTGAGAACAATTTGAGAGATATCATTGAGTTCAAAAAAAAAAAAAACTGTTAGTATTTGCTTTACTATGATCCTCTTTTAGCCAATAAGAAAATTTAGTTCAATTATAGGATTTATGTATTAAAATGATCTTTTCTAAATGCAGCAAAATATTAACCTATGTAAGTGTTTAATGATCTAAATTTTTGATATAATGTCCTTGTGTACGTTTCCCTTTCTTTAGAAAAACACCCAAATTTTTGTTACAATATTATTAGATTTTAATAATTTTAGGATAACTAATGATAAGATATAAAAATTGAAAAAAAATAGATAACCTTTAAATTATTCATTTTACCCAAGAGACACAAAGTTGAAATCATTTAAAGGAAGAATCCTTCAATAAGCTTTACTCCCTTAGATCACATTTTATCTTTAATATAGAACAAAATTTTAATAAACAAAAAAAAAACTATATAAAAGCGAAAATAACAAATCCACGTAAAGTTAAAAAGTGCTTCTAAGTCAAGTTTTACAGTCTTCGAAAAGAAAAAAAAATATCAGCCAAGAGCAAAGTTCCTCATTTCGGATTGACAACTTATCGTAATTGTGTAATTGTTAAATAAATAATAATATTTAAAAAAAAAATATAAATAATTTTCATTCATTGTGGACTTCAATTGACATTTAATAACTAAATTAATTTTTAGCGCAACATTGTTTTTTAGTGTGTAAATAATTCGTTTATGTTAATCATTTGAATCTCACGTTTGTTTGTTTCGTTTTTCTTTGCCATAACAAAAATTTAGATCACACCATAAATTTAAACAAATACAAAATAAAATAGCAAATTATTGTGTAAAATGCAATCCTTACACCAACAAAAAAAAACAGAAAAAGCATCTAAAAAAGTGTAAGCTATATCTCAATCTTAAAAAAAAAAAAGCAAACGAAAAATCACTTAACGTAGTGTGTTTAAAGTATTGTATAACTAGAGATTTAGATTCTCTGTCTTTTACAATAATATTGAACGTTAAGACTATGTATGTATATTCATTTTACATACCTTGATATTAAAAAACGTGTAATTCTTTACAAATTTAAAAAAACAGTTCTTTTTTTTTAAATAGTGTTTTTATTGCAGTTTCAAGGTATTGTTCCAGCGGGGCCTTACATTATTGTTGGTTCAAAATCCTTGCTTGATGTTAATTGTTGTGAACCGTTTCAAATGTCCATGCAGAGTCCACTTTCGATTCACTCACTTTAATTTTTAAAAAAGTATCGGAATAATATTGTGTTGTAATTCTTTCAAACTTCTTAAACCACAATAAAATTGAGATGATTTGATTTATATTTTTTATCGTTTCTCTTTTAGATAAACTCTCTCCATCTGTTGGCATGGGAATCAAAAGGAATAGATTTCTAATACGGCAGCCACGAATAAAACGAGACAGCGACACAATAAATCAACAATCCCCCGAATATATTGAATTCGAAGCGATTAATTCACCCAGTTTACTTACAGTACCACCAAAAATTGAAAGACATTCATCGGAGCCAGCACCAAGTATGACACCATCATCTCCCCAACTCTTATCAGTTCCATGTGGACCACTGCTTGTTAAGCAACATTCACATCCATTGTTACCCAGCCAATCGTCACCGACATCATCAGCATCATCTTTAGCTCCAAGTTTTGCTCTGCATAGACAGCTCTCTCATCCCACTCCGTCATCATCGTCAATGTCTACATCCGAACCGTTGTTATCAACAACCACCTGTACAGTGTCAACCAATACTTTTACTCATAATACCCCATTGCTACAATTTGTTTCAACATCATCGAAATCGGATATGGAATCAGTGTCTCATCTGAAAACAACCGGTGGGCATAGTCCATCGGTTATCTTACTTTCGGAGCCAATCAACACCAGCGGAACATCCGAACATGTTCCAACAATCAGGGTCAGATCCGAAGAGTTGCATAGATCGATTTCTACTCCTCAGGTAAGATTTTGGATGGTGGCTCACTGTAAATGTTAAATTAATGTAATTGGATATTGTATACAATTTTTTTTTAGACTACCGGAGAATTAATACTAGAGCCGCGTTCAAGTCACTGTCCAGTGATTCGTCCAGGACCTGCATTGGGATGCAATTTTTGCTGGAATACAATTGATGCACATGGACGAATATTGCGAAGAAAAACAAAATATCACTGTCCAGAATGTCAGACGAATCTCTGTATTGTTCCCTGTTTCCAGGAGTACCACGAACGGCAATCAACCGATAATCCATCCAGTGAAAGTACACCTCTCAACAGCAGCAAGAATGTGTCCTCGACCAGTCTACGGCATTATCCTAAAACAGGGTCGATATAAAATTGAAATATATTTGTCTTATCTATATACATAGATGTATATTTGTAATAAGTGTATTGTGTATTGTAATGTAAAAGTTTTCTTTTCGTTCGTAGCTTGTAAACGAATTGATTTTATGAACATTTTCTGAACAAAACAGATGAATACTATTTTCATAAACATTGTTGTAATTTAACTCTACTCATATATATATTTAAAAATCATACTAAATTGTTCAATTCTATCGTACATGTAGATAGTTTCTAATGGTTGGCAGATATTTTTCTAGATTTTGTTTAGTTCTTAGAGGACACAAAACATTTAATCAGTTCAATTATTGTTTTTCTTTTGCAATATTAGAGAACGAAATAGAAAAAGGTTTTCATATTCTACATAATTCAGAAATGGAAGACAATGTTAAGCTGTCCATCAAGCCATCCACTATTACTGTATTTTGTGCCCTCAAAACACTTAATTGTTTTCTGCCATCGTTTAATCTTCAGAGAATTGTTGTTTAGTTGTTGGTTTTTAAAGAGGATGTACCTGATAAAAGACAGATTGTAAAGTAAAAGTAAATATACATTTTTTGTTGCAAATAAACCAAACTTTTTGTTGTTTATAATTTTTAAATTTCTTTATTGCGAATTCACCGAAATTTTTACAAATAAATTACTTCTTTTCCTTATCGGTTTCCACTTCTTCTGTAGCTGGGTTTGCTCTCCTAAAATTAGGGAACTGTTCCCAAGGGGCGGATAAATCAAATTTACGGAATTCTTGCGCCAATTCTAACGGTTCACAGACCACACGTTTTTTCTCATCGTCATAGCGTAACTAAAATAAATGGAAGATCTTTAAACTTTGGTTTTTAGGATTGAGCAATTAATAAAACAACCTCAACATATCCTGATAATGGAAAGTCCCGTCGCTGTGGATGACCTTCGAATCCGTAGTCAGTAAGAATCCTCCTCAAATCTGGATGATTTGCAAAGAACACTCCATACATGTCCCATATCTCTCGCTCATACCAATTAGCCGCCTTGTACACTTCGTTGCATGAATCAATCGGCGTCAGTTCATCTGTGTACGTTTTAACTCTAATCCGTGAATTGTACCGAAGTGAGAGGAGATTGTAGATGATCTCGAAACGGTACTGCCTGCACGGAACATCCATTCCTGCAATATCAACCAAGCTAGCGAACTGGGCATTATGATGATCTTTAAGGAACTGAAGCACTGGCACAACTCCCTCGGAACAGATGAGCACTTCAAGCTCATCGCCGCCAGTCAGTTGAACTTTTTGAACATACTTCGGGAGGCATTCAGCAACGTACTTCCCAAAGTCAATCAATTGACTTCTGACAGCCTCACTCGATTTTCTAATTGTAGCTGGAATAAATAGTTAAATTGCTCCAGACCACCACTAAAGTATCAATAATATATTACGTTTAGTATCTTCTGTTTGAGCCGACTCTGTGGAGGCGAACCTCAACGCAGTCCTTGGGATATTTCCTGAAAGTACTGGATGTGAAGAATTGTCTTTTGGGGCAACGGATAGGTACCATTTTTTGTAAGAAGTCCACTTCGCACAGAAGATGCTACAGTTCGTAAAATCGATGCCATTCGAATGCTGGCGATTGGTTATCAAAAAAATTGAATTAATATTTCTTTTTCTACTGTCACTTCGGGTTGCAATTTATGTAACCCGAGAGAAAATTAAATGTCAAATGTGTGTCTTAACTGAGGTGCGCCTCAGATAAATTAGTTCAGATACACACCTGAAACTGTATTCGTATTTCGTAAATTCGTAGTTTTCTATTTCTACAATTTTGTTTGGTTATGTTGTCTGAATTGTTCTTGTTGATTGAAATCAGATGGTATTTTTATCGCGGCCACAGATAAATTTAAAAATTAAAAGTAAAAGTTTGAATTAAAGTTAAAATTTAAAGTTTTTGCTTAGCAGGCGTACCAATATCCGAAAATAAATTTCTCGATTCTGCAGAGGATATCACAGGCTTAAACCTCACAGTGGAACGAATGAGAACAAATGCCAACTGTCAGAAGTTTTTGTTCTGACTCCCGAGGAGTCCGCGCTGTCAGTCTTTTTAGTAAAAATTTAGGAGGAACTGGAACGTTTTTGAAATTCCTTAGGAACGGTGAAAGGTACAAGAAGTTTATAAACAAATCCAAACCAAACAGTCTGCGGCACAATGACGGAAAAAGTGAATTGTAACTCTTTGAAATGGATGGGACACTCGGATGTAATTCTAGATATGCAAAGAAATCTGTATCAAGACGCTGCCTCATGTGACGTATCCATTTCGTGTGGCGGAAGGAAGCTTAAGGCGCATAAATTTATTTTAAGTTCCTGCAGCGACTTCTTCCGGTACATGTTGTCGGATGTTGGTCCGGATCAGGAGCCAACAATTATAATACCAGGGATGAAAGAGTACATAATGGAATCTGTTCTGATCTTCATTTATTTCGGCGAAGTCTCTGTAAAATCGTCGAACTTGTCTGAATTCCTGGAGACAATGAATCTATTGGGAATCAAAAGTGCGATTAGTTTTGATTGTCACATGAATAAGGGCAAAACAACAACGATCTTCCCTCTCGTAGAGGAGCAGTCAGAGGACGATAAGGAAACTGAGGAGGGAGAGGAGGTACATTCAGAATAATCACGCACACTCGATGTACAATTATAATGAGTTCCTTTCAGGATTCAAGCGCCCAAACGAAAGACTTCGAGTATTTGGAAGTGTACAACGATGAACCAAAAATGGGACAATATACAATTGAACACATAGAACAGGACTCAAATGGTGACTACATCCTGGCGGAGAATTCGAACAATTCCTTTGAACTAACCGAGGAGAATACACGTGATGATGGCAAACACACAGACTCATTGGAATTCACTGAAGAACACGTCACAGAGGACATCATCATGAAAGACGAGGATGATAAGTCTTCAGACGGCGACAAACTAAAACTGGATAACACAACGTTCAACGCAATGATGCAGAGCCGACAAGAGGCATTCGATGGAGCGGTTCGGGCGGTAATTGAATCCGGAATGAGTCTTCAAAAGGCAGCTACAAAATATAACATTTCGAAGACCGTTTTGTGGAGACGGGTGAAGAAACATCCCCAATATCGCATATACCGCGAAAATCCCTTGATCGAATCGGCTATAGAAAAACTTCAGAATGGTGAGTCGCTCAAAAGTATTAGTCTAGCGCTAGAAATACCAATGTCCACGCTGCACCGGCACAAAATGCGTCTACTCCAAGAAGGACGTCTGCCCGACCATGTGCAAGTGAAGAAGAGGGACTCAAAGGAGACTCTCAAGATCCGTTTATCGAAAGCTGTAGCTGCATGTAAAGGTGGAATGTCGCAGAATCATGCGGCGAACGTTTTTGGAGTCCCAAAGTCCACATTGTGGCGTCATTTGCAGAAACAAAAGCTCAAAAGCAATGAGCTAATTGAAGATGTTACACTCGCTATTTCATTTTCCAAGAATATCAAGGAGGAAGGGGACGACGAGGAAGAGGAGAAACATGACATGATCCAGGAGGTTTCATTATCCAGCTAAAATCGAATATAGTTAAGAATTTAACGATTTATATTGTACATAAACTTTGTAAATATTGTTCTGGTTTTTCAGAAAATGAATTAAAGTAATGTAGTCATAAAGATTTTACTTGTAAAACTCATTTTGATCAATAAATGGTTTATAGAAATTTAAAGTAATATTGTTAGAAGTAACGTGATCGTTTGAAATACTTATATCAAGAAATTGTTATATTTGGTTAAATTCTACAGAATTTGCTTCCAAACTTACAAAATTCTTATGCAACTGGCCAATTTGATCATTGTTAAATCATGTTCGTGAATATCAATGAACAAAAGAGTTGACCTTCATTTTTGATATTTAGCAAATGGGAACGACCCAAAACTGCCACGTTAATAATGATCAAGAATGACATGCTGTACATGTAAGACCAGTAGGTACTCATTAGAAATAGAGAAATATTGAAATACCCTAGGTGTAGAACGGCACAGTAAAAAAAAAATGTAATTATCTAACTAATTTCTTCGTTTCCAATTATGAATTGGAGCACATTATTAATACTAATTTCCGTTCTCTCCATGAAGAAGCGGTGTTCTAGTACATTTCGTTCTACAATTTCCCTCCGTACTGTTAACTCATTGACAATAATTGTTCTGCATTTATATAACAGGAAATGTATTAATTCTTATAAGTAATATCCTTCTTTCCGAAAATTTGATTAATTAAAATAATAATTTGTTTTCTAACAAATAGGTGCGCCAGTGTGTGTACGTCAATGACATTGGTGGAAATCTTTTTCGTGGAAATTGTGAAAGATTAGACAAAGTGACAATTTAGCTTGATAAAAGAAAAATTTGGGAAGATCATAAGTTCTAGATACATATTAGCAAAGAATAGTAAAAATGAAGATTATGTCAATAAGAGAAACAAAGTTTTAAAAAATCCCATTTACATGTACATTTATGTCCAAAAACCTCCCAACACTGGATTCCCGCGTCGTTGAAACGAACTCCATACTAATGCAAAAATTATAACTAAGTAGTGTGCGTGTTAAAATCACTCCTCATATTTTTCAGTAGTTGAAGAAACTTGTGTCAAATCGACAAAAATTTTTTAATTCGAGAGAAATAGGCATTTCGAAAAAAATAACACCGCATTTCGGTTGAATAATTTTGTTTCTCGGCTGTGTTTAATTTGTTTATCGTATGTCCATCCAGAATTTAAATAAATTTGGTAAGTATTTATTGAAATATTGGAAAAAATGTGCTCGAGAATATTGTTTTCATCATTGAATGTGACTCGAAAGCAAGATGGCTCCTGTGAATGACACTTGTTTCCTGGTTTAGTTTAGCACTGTTCTTTCTTGCGCCCCCGTAATCCCGTGAGTGCATTATCGCGGTCAAATGCAACGTAATATTTCTCACATCAATTAAGAACAGTTTTTGATGATTTCACTGATTTCCGGAATTTTTGGATGACGTCACACAATTCTGCTTTGTTCATTGTGCTAATTTTGATATGCTGCATCGAAAAGTACAAAGAAAGCCTTGAGTTCGCAATTGTTTTTGCAAAAGAAATGTTCTACCTCAATTCCGATAATACCATTAAATCCTTGTTGAAGAATGAAATCCAACCTTTAAGAAGCCAAATTTGCATCCTGGGCTGGGCACTAGCAGGTGGAATTTGCTCCCAAAGTTTAGTGCCCTTCGAGTTAAGCTCAGTCAGATTTTCACTATATTTTTTACTTGCTCTCTTTGCTATTTATTGAAACGTAATTGCAAGGATTCTCATATCAAGAAGAATCGATTTTTCATTTGGAAAGTTTTTTTTTTTTTTTTTATCAAGATAACGACAGGGGACATCTTCAGGCTTCCTGATTTTCCTATTATCTTTCATAAAAAAAGTATATTTTGTAATTAAAATAATATAGATTGGAAATAGGACTATATACAAGTTTAACTAATTTGCACTTTCTCGTATTGTTTTAGACCCCTTTGCTGATGCAATTAAGGGTGCTGATGATACTGTACAGGACGGTCTTGTGCACATAAGAATCCAGCAAAGAAATGGTCGAAAGACACTAACTACAGTTCAAGGCCTTTCATCCGAGTATGACTTGAAGAAAATTGTGCGAGCATGTAAGAAGGTGAGTGTCAATCAGACAAACCCCCAAGAATAATATATTACTCTAGAAAAACAGTTTCATCCCTCAAACAAGAATGCCACATTTACTCCAAGTGAACCTCCATGCATTAATTATTAACTCTTGCAGGAATTTGCGTGCAATGGCACTGTAATTGAGCACCCCGAATACGGTGAAGTGCTGCAACTGCAAGGCGATCAACGAGAGAACATTTGCCAATTTCTCACAAAATCTGGCTTGGCTAAACCAGATCAACTGAAAGTTCATGGTTTCTAAGTTGCTTGGGACTTGTGAACTGAGCCAACAACAACAGCAACAACAAAAAAATATTCTTTTTATTTCATCATAAATAATATAAGAGCAAAAAAAAAACACTCGCAGCATATAATTAGACTTTTGAACTTCTGGAGAGCGAACTGCAGTTAAATGTTTCACAATAGCATAAAATATGATAAAATTGTTCTTACAATTTTATTAGAGCACCAAAAGTTTATTGGAATTTTCTTATAGTTTTTAACTAAAAACGGATCTATAGTAGACCAGTTATAATTAAATTTGATTTGTTACATTATTTTGCCTTTAATTTGTTTCAATTTTACATCTTTTTTTTAACTCGAAAAAACTAATGATAATAATGATGTAAAAGAATCATGTTTATTCGATTTGAATTGTTTTCAATATAATTTCAAATGTATTTCCATTTATTAGTTTATTGCTTGCATATATATAGAAATAATATTTTGTAAATGTATAGCGTAACAATAAAATTCAATGTCTATAGATCAATTTGACCATCAAATGACTAATGACTTTGTTTTTTGTATGTTTTCACGGAGCAGTATTGTTAAGTGGCCCGATTAGATTATGATGACGGCCTCCACATCCAGTCAATGTCTTCTGTGCACTGAGGATCGAATATCTTTTGTTGTATAATGATGAAAATAATAGTGAACGTTATTTTTTAATGATGGTTTTAATTTAATTAACGAGAAAACGTTTCTAGGAAAGAGAATTCAATTTGACAGAGGCAAATTTGATTTTGGATCTCCATCACGAAAGGTTTTCGTTTCCCCCCCACATCCAGAGTTCGTTTTTGATGGGTTATTTAAAAGAAAAACTAACGATAAAAGCTTCCGGTTATCGTAACCGCACAAGCTTCTGGAATTTAAGCATTTTTTGCACCAAAACGCATCCAATGAATTGAGCATGATCGCAAAAATCCCAAAGGGGAAACTTGGGGTGAGCGGCTTCGCCCAGGAGTTGTTTAGAACTGTTGCATGCTGTTCTGGAAGGCGTGTGCTCACGCGGAAGAACAGCTGTTCCCATTTTCTATGGGAAAAAGGTGATGTGAAAACGTAGTACGTAGGTGCTTGATTCGAGGTGAAGCAAGTGAACTTCGCGTTGAGACTCCATATGTTGTAATTCGCAATTAGCGACAAAATATAAATCCATCGTTAATGGACACCAAGTGTGAAGACTTTTTGTTCTTTCGTTACAGCTTTTAGGAATCCACAATATCATTTTTTTTTTTTACCGTGAAATGCAATAAACTCTGTTAAATGTGAATTTAATTTTGTGCATTGCTTCTGGAGTGTACAGTGCTCATCCATATGGGAACGGAATGCCCCGGACTGTATCATTTACTGTGCCCGGGCTCGAAGGAAGAAAATTTGCGTGGGTTTTCCTAACCGATGGCAATCAAAAATTCGGGGACTGTTTCCAATCTCCCATTGTACGGACATCAAGCTTGCCAAAATCCGAATTGCATCGCCAGGACATCATCGGCATTACCCGAACAAAGTGCAACAGCCGATTTGTTTAAAAACGAAAATGAATCTGTCCGGAATTTCAACGGTAATATTCGCAGTAATTGGCTACAATCAATCACGGCACCCAATTGTCTTGTAGATACTCCAGCTCAGCCAATTTGTTTAAGCTCCAGTTGTTCTTACATATGTTCTGCATTCAATCCTCGATGTTTTATTATCCAGAAGGTGAGAAGAAATTCCTCCAGTACTTACTAATTTAAGTACTGGAATTTTTAAAATCACGAATCCGACAAAGAGAAATCACGAAGTGTGAATATATTTTTTTAGTAATTAGAGTTGAGTTGTAGAATGAATCCGTATGAAAATGACGCGAGCATGAACGAATACAAATGAGTCGCAGGAGAGAAGAGGTGACCTTGACGACCCACTTCGCTGGTTCAGGACCCTCATTTGCCAGTGAACTTTTTTAAGCTTATCCTTTCGATGTAAGAGTGGGAACGGGTTACTTGATTTTGCTCATTATTATTTAAAAATTCTGATGAGAAGTGATGACCTTCTTGAATGTCATTCTTTTTTTTTATAAATGCTGTTAAATTTTTGATATTTATTTTAGGTTTCTTCTCCAATTTACTTTCCCTCGGAGGCGTCTCCCAGTATCAACAATATTTCCAATCAGAGGGACGGAATGCATCTTACAGAGAGCTTTCATTCTCCAGGATTTTGTTGGGAGCAATTGCGTTTGCTTAGCCAGTCTAGCTTGCCTAGTCCGGAGGGTATGTATATACAATTTTTGTTAATTTCAAATTTTTTTTAATTCATCAATTCATCTATATTAACTTCGCGAAAATTGCTTCCTTGTTTATTTGGGTATTTGGGCCACAAATCTTTCGACGGCTAATTAACACACTTCCCGTCATCCAATCGAGCTAAAACTTTTCAGATAGGCTCATTGAAGATGACAATGCATTCTATCAAATTTTTATCCCCCCACCACAGAGAGAACCGATAAATTCTTTAATAATAATGCACAGACGATAGAGTTTTGAACTGTACATAAAAGAAATTATCACAAAATCAAGTCATTTTTTTTTAATTAAATTAATTTTAATTGTCAAAATTTTAAAAATTCTATTTATATATGTAGATGAATTATAGTAAAAAAACATTGTTTTAACGGGTTGTTTTTTTTTTTAGTGTTTTATGAACCGATCATGTTATAGCGAGAAGCTGTTAAATTTTATGATAGAATTCATGAAATTGTTAGCGCACAAAATATTTTTTTCAATGGTTTTTATGAAATTATAAAAATGGGAAAAAACCATTATATATTCAACTTCGGAGTTAATAACAAAAATGTGTTCAATTATTAATATTTTTGAGCTTTTTTTGAGATTTTAAGCAAATTAATCAGATATTTCAAGTTTTTCTAAAATTATATTTCAATTTTTCCAAAATATGCAGTAAAGTCGCAAAACACTTTGAACGAGTTTTTGGTATTTTGAAAAGCACTGTTACTTACAAGTAAATGTCGCTATGATTTTTGAATTGTTAAAATTATTATTATTATTGCTTAAATTTATTAATTTATTATTTGTGCGAATATATAGATTTTTATATTAAAACGAAACCTATACCTCTATTTTCATTTTCTCATATTTTAAAAGAAGGACGTCTAAATAAAGTGGTGTAAATAATTAAATAAAATTTATTTTGCGCAACTATTGAAAACGTTAAGAAAAAACGAAATATTTAATAATTATGTTTTAATAAAAAGCGTTTCGAATGCATACCAATTTTCTGAACAACAAAACTACGAAAAGAAATCCTGAACCAGGGCCACACTAATCAAATGTGACCGCTGAATCGAAAAGTGCTGAACCGCTGAACGCTGAATAAAAAAATGTGTTGCGGCCATTTTGGAAATTTCCGTGTGGAATTTCGTGTACCACTGATAGAAAAATAAAAAAACCGTAAAAATTTGCAATTAATATCAATTGAATTGAGTTTAATTCATTTACAATGAATTATGTGATGAATTTATTGTAAATACAATTAAATTAAAACGCCGTGTTTCGGAAAAAGTCGTTCCATTTCACAAATCAACACAAAAATTTCCAAGGAGAATTTATTACGAAGGAGACGGGGACCGATTCATCATCACAAGTGAATGTAATGACTTAGCATTTGCAGACTTTAATGGATCTGGGCCGTACGCGTATGTCGTGTACAGTTAAATTAGTGTGTTTTTGGTTCGAGTTTCGGTTCGGGATTTAGTTGGTGTCCTTTCGGTTTGTTGGTTTTTTTTTCTAATTTTATCAATTTTACATTTCGATTTCGCTGAAGTGCATAGAAGTTTGTTTATCGCAACTACTGCTGCTTGTGCTGTTGCTGATTTGTCTTGGTAGTCGTTTTAGTTGTCGCTGCCAGACAAAGTGCGAAACAATTTTCAGTTTCATCATATTAATTTTTCCAATTTTTTTTGTTGGAAGTTAAGTCAGTTCTAGAAGTGCACTCGGTCACACCGTTCGAGTGGCATATACCTGGGCACTAAGTGACTGTGGTTTACAGGTGACATTTGTGCACCTTTCGGGCAACTGAATTGAAAAATAAAAAATAGAAAAATATCCCCAGTAAAAAAAGAAGATATGACTTAACCTCATAAGATTTCTAGGGAGTTTCGTGAGAGTGTGTGCGTAGTCCCTAACCACATAACACAGTTCTCATTTCGGTTGCAGAACGTGAAAATTGCTCAGTGTCAGTGGTGGAATTTATTTTCGGGAACATCAGCTCATCGGGAAAAATATATCTCCGGGAAATGTTCCAAATATCATAGGAAATTATTTTTCTTTCGTTTTATTTCATCCAATTTTCTTATTATTGTTGTTTTCAGTTGTTTTTTTTTCGCTCTTTGGGTTCATGTACTTTCATTTCGACATAGGAAAAGTGTACGGGCAAAAATTTAATTCCGTTTCGTTCCGTCTCGTGTTCCACATTACAAAATAAGATAAAAAAAAAAAAAAGAAGTAATATAAGAAATACCTCATTTATATCTACGATCTACATACATAAGAAGTAAAAGTGCAAAGAGCGATTAGCCCGAGTGATAAAAAGGGAAATTTTTCTAGAGGTGTTGACGCTCTGAGAAAAACCACTTGTGTTTGTGTTACCAACATCAGCAATTGGAGTGTTAAGTTATAAAATAATATAAGAACGAAAAGAAACAACCGAAGATATAATAATAAAGTAATAAAATAAAAATCTATCGAGAGAGGATCGCGGTCTGTGAATAAAAAAAAAAATCCCGTCGTGTATATGTGGAATGGATACGGGTAAGTTGACTTCAGATTATCTGAAATGATATTAAATCAATTCGATATTAAGTTACAATTACAAAATAATTTTGCTCGAAATACTGTGTCACATTGTGCGGTGGGCTCGCAACAGTGTTGCATGAAATCCACCGACATTTTTGCCAGCACCATTCGTGCAATCGGCACAAAAAGACGAAGGCGCTCACATTTGAACACGCCGCGAATGTGATGAAGATATGACGAATGTGCGACGGTGTTGGGGGCTACTTGTGGGCAGTGTGCAATTTTCCATCGGGTGAAAAAACATGCAATTATTATTCCACAATTTGAATTGTATCAGCTGACAAATCTATGGTTTGCCAGATTTCGTGAGCAAGCACTTGTCGACTACAGTTTAAAAAAAAAAAAAAACAAATTCCCGTATCGTGATCAATTCATTATTTTCCCGGTGAAGTCCCGCAAGTTTTAAAGTATATCTTCAAGTAGTGAGGAAATATACTAGCAACGTCGATAGTGGTAAATAAAGAAGAAGAAGACGATGAAGGAGAATTTTAAGAAAATGCGGTCGAGTAGTAGAGCAAGGAAAATTTGTATTACCGGGGGGCAGGTGTGTAAGGGACGAGGAAGTTTTCTGCAACGTACTCTTGCAGTGGAGACACTTTAAGTGACTAAGCTTGCGGTAATGCTTTTGTAATAATATGACACGATGGGGAAAATCAAAAAAATACACAACTTCTGGTGTTGGGAGGAGCCACAGAAAAGTATCAAGTTGATGGAATCACCTTTCTCGGTGGTCGACGGTCCATCGTAGTCTCGGACAGTGCGATCAACATTCTTTTGCTGCTCTTCCGCAAAAGTTCAGACGGGGAACTTCAACACACATGCTTTATTTATTTGATTATATTTATAAAAAAAAAAGAAAAAATAATTACTGCGACGTATTGTTGAGTTTTTAAGTAAAAACTGCACTTAATCATGATATAATGAGTTCGTCCGCTCGGTGCTTTACCAGCCGAAGCGGTCTTATGTAACTGTAAATAAGTACCTTTGGGGAATTTCTTAAGGCCACACTTGTGGGGTGCTCGTTCAAGATCACAACGATATATATATATATTTTTTCTTTTCTTTTTGTTTATTTTTTCTACATATGTAATTTTTTTTTTGTATTTTTCCATAATTCTTATCATTGCTGGACATTTAAAGCTTGAGCATTTACAAAATGGTTTCTGAGAAGCTTTTCAGGAATTTTAATTGCATTGGAATTTAAAAGTGGGCCAAATGTTGACTACATATTGAAATTTTTTCGAATACTCGTTTAATATTGTATGAAAAGTTTTATATTAGGTATTGGAAAATGATGAATTAAAAATTTATGAAATAATTTTAGTCAATAAATTAAAATGGGAACTTACTTTTTTGTGTGTAATTTTCGTTATTTCGATTCACGTATTAGTATTATTTATAAAATTAAAACTTACCTAATTAAATAATATAAAATGTAACCATTCCCGGGCTTTTGAAGGATATATCTTTTTTTTCGTTTCGGGTGTTTATTCCGTTTTATCCGTCTATTTGAATTTATTAAACACAAAAATAATATTTGTTGTACATATTGGTTTAAAACACGTCGTTAAGAATGAATAATAGTAATTGTATTTTTTCGATATTGTTTCCAACGAAAACGATAGATTTATCACCAAAAATATCATGCCGCAAATATGCGGCAAATTTCCAGTACGAAATTTTTTCATACCCAAAAATGCCAGCCATGCACCCGTATGCTTTCTACGATAAGCGGCGAGCGCCGACTTCCAGTAATTTCTTATCACTTATATGTTCTTGTCTCGCCTAATCTCGTCAGTGTTTCCACCCTGTCACACGGATTCGTTGACGTCAGCATTTTGGGGATGTAGCTTAAAACAGTTTAAACCCGGAAACAGGTGCTTTGCTTGTTTTCCTTTCATAGTTCGCGCTATTTTCTAACAATACATGATGCAATGAAATGTGCGATAACTTCGGTGATTTTTCCGGTTTAAGGGGATTCCCAGTATTTTATGTAATTATACCAAAGGCATTTTTTAACGGAATTTTTTGTTTACGATTTTCAGGCTTCATGTATATGAATGGAGACACGGTTAAGATATCAGCGACGTCAGCAGTTTACTCTAGTATACCAGAAGCGATGCTAGCAACAAATCCGTATGCTCAGACAGGTACTGTTAGTGGTGCTCAAGTAGCAACGCTAATTCCTCAGCCAGCACCGATAGCTGTAGCTGAAATGGTATCGCAAGGTCAATTGGGACAAGGACTTGGCACATCTGAATATACAGCAATGAATGGTACTGTAGGAATTCCGATTGGTGTATCAGATGGACCATCAAATTATTATAATTCACCAAATCCAGATGAGCAAACGGCTAACAACTTAACTGAAGGCTGTGTTCCAGGAAATCCAAATGCAAATGTTCAAGTTTCTAATCAGTCAATGCCTTTATGCACTCACACGGAATCGAATGCAACAATAAATGCACCAACAGCATCTGCAAATGCAGCTAGTAATGCATCAGGTACTAACGATGGAAACGGAATGCCACTTGACCAACTAAAGCAAATGTTAGCAACTCAATTGGAATACTATTTTTCAAGGTGCGACACCAATAATGCTTGTTTCATGTATAAAAATTTATTTCATATTAATTTTTTAGGGAAAATTTGGCCAACGATATTTATTTATTATCGCAAATGGACAATGATCAATATGTTCCTATATGGACGGTTGCTAATTTTAATCAAGTTAAAAAATTGACAAAGGACATTAAGTTGATAACCGAAGTATTACGAGAATCGCCAAATGTTCAAGTTGATGAGGAAGGGGTGAGAGTTCGGCCCAATCATAAGCGATGCATTGTCATATTGCGGGAAATATCACAAAACACTGCTGTGGATGATGTGAAGGTAGTATTGAACCATTTCACTTGAACGTGATTTAATGTGAACATTTTATTGCTTTAGAACATATTTAATGGAGAAAACTGTCCTCGAGTTATTTCTTGTGAATTCGCCGGTAACAATTCTTGGTATGTTACCTTTGAATCAGATGAGGATGCCCAAAAAGCTTTTGCATATTTGCGGGAAGAAGTTCAAGAATTTCAGGTAATATTAAACTATAAAATATTGTTCTTGTATGTGATTAATATATTTTCTTGTAGGGTAAGCCAATTATGGCTAGAATAAAGGCAAAGCCAATGAATAGACTACACCTGGCACCCGTACAGTTGCCAATCAAAAACGGATATCGTGTTACTCCTCCGCCTACTGTTTTTGATCCAACAGCGGCTGTTGCCTACACAACACAGCAACGTTTTGTTTATACAACAAATGGTGCAACATTGTCCCAAGGAGCTGTACCATACAGTGGACAAGTACACATGATTGTGAGTTATTTTTATCATAAAAAAAATGGTATTATTGTTTCTAATTGAAAACTTTTCAATTATTTGCTTCGTTTAGCCTTTCCAACAGCAACAATTCTATCCAAGTTTAATGGCTCCTTGGCCGGCAGCGGCTGCTGCAACGGCAGCAGCAGCCGCTCCAACTCATGGTCAAAATTTTTTCGAATTGAGTAGTGTTTTTTCAGCAAATGGACTTGCACCACAAGTTCAATACACATCAAAACCCCAAACAAATCGATTCAATAACGGTCATAGAAACAATAATAATAATCATAATGCACGCAGTAAGCAACGCAATAATACTAATCAATCCCATGATCATCGAAACAATCAAAATAGCAACAATAGTGGTGTACCAAATATAATTAACAATCAAAATAATATGAGTTTAATGATATCATCTGCTGATCAACACAACATTCAACCAATAACTCAATCAACGAATAATCAACAAAATTCAAGCAATCATCGACAATATCATCAATCGTCCAGTATGAAATCTCAACAAATGTTAACACATTCTGGTTCACAATCTGGCAACCCATCAACTGGTATTAAAGCTGAAAAAAATCCATACGGAAATTCAATTGGAATGGCACATCATCATACCGCTACAAATTCTGTACATCATCACCAAAATCAACACAGTCAACATCATATTGCATCGGCATCCTATTCTCATCATCAGCATTCAGAAATGTCTGGCAATCCTGCTGATGTAATATCTGTTGGACCCGATGATAATATAACTGTAAATACTTCACATTATCGTTCATCAAATATGCCTAAAGAACAATGGTTGAGATTTCGTCGAAGAAGAAGAGATGAGGATAACAATTATTCCAATATTAATTCGAGTCAAAGAATGCCAAGTGGAAATAATAATGCACAAAATAATTCAGCTTGTGTAAGTGATTTAAATGGTTCCTCAAATCAGTCCACTGTACACAATAATGGGGCAAGCAGCAGTAGTCCAGCTGTAGGCAGCAATAAGACAGTCCCTGTTGGTGGCAGCACCCATCAACAGAATTTTAATTCATCAGCCGGACATCACCATCACGCCTCCTATACTCATCATCACGCAGGTATAATGACATAAATTTTGTTGTATTTATTGTATTTACAGTTACTAACTTGAGTCATTATGCTTAGGTAACTCTGTGACCAAACAGGGAAACGCACAGCATAATAACAATAATCAACAGCAGCAAACTGCGCAGCCGCAACAACCAGCTCAATTTGACTTAGAGGCGACTGCATTCCCTCCGCTTCCTGGACTAGAACAATCAAATACTAATCAAAATCTAGTTAGTGTACATTTTCCGTCTTTGACTCAAGTGTCTCACAGTAATACCCCATCACATATTGGAAATTCGCACATAAAACCAACAACTGTCGCCGCACCAACAAACGCATCATCGTCATTATCATTGCCCACATCGAATGCAGCGAATAATGCACAAACGGAAATCACCACTAATAATATCAGTGCATCAGATGCAGCTGAAAATTTGACTTCGGCACAGAATACTCAAAATTATATATCCAATACAAGTTCCTTGTCGTCATCGTCGTCATCATCAAGTAACTGGATCGAAAACCGGTTATCGGATGTTGTACGTGGCACTGCCAAGTCAAAATCAACTTCAAAAGACAAATGTAATGTTGTTGGTGGCAGAGATGATTGCAATCAAATTGATTTAATTCCACCACAAAGTTCACAACAGATTGTACAAATTGTCAGTGAACAAATTGATGTTGGGACGACTGCGTTGACACCACCCTTCTCCCCTGAAAATAAAAATAATAATAGTAACACTAGCAACAAAATAGGGGCTAATAATACTTCTGTGATAAAGTGTATAACACATTCGGCTGATAAAGCTACTAAGACTGACGAGTCGCTGCTTAACGGTTTAGAAAGTCTAGCAACGTCTACACAGGAAGCGACGTCTTCTCAATCAACAAAACACGCTGTGAATGCTCAAATGACAATGCCTAATACTGTCAATGTTGCTACAATGACCTCATCGGATGGTATCGTTAAACAAAATCAAAATCAATGTTCGATAACATCTGGGGGAATTCATTTGGGAATTTCAAATAGTAAAAACTATTCAAATAGTCTAACGAAAGTTGGACAAGCTAGCAAACAAAAGCTTTCTGTAGTAACTACCTCTAATCCATCAATTAACACAAGCAATTTCTCATCAAACACTGGCACCTCGCCAATATCACCACTACCCCCAGATAATGTTGCATTCTCGTCGAATGGGGGCAGACTTAGTTATGCACAGGTTGCACAACATCATAAGGATCGTGTTATAAAAGATGCAAAACCTATAGAACAAGCTGTAATTGCTGAAAAATCCAATACAACTGATAAAGACAAGAAGAAGGATGGTCCTCCAAATACGGCACCGAAGAGCACAAGTCAATCAGGAATTGAAGGCGCCAAAGACAGAGGTGAGATTATTTCTCGTTTGTCGGTATTCAAATTGTAATTGCAATTTAAGCCATCAATTCTTTCAAGTCTTCTGTATATTGTTCTTGTTACATTCGGTTTCTCATCCATGTTTTTTATCATAATTTTATATTTCTCTTTTTTCTGTTTTGGGAAAAAAAATATAATTACAGAAACCAATCGCGAACATCGACAACACAGCTCTGGTAACAACCGCAACCGTGAAATGAAAGAACAAAAGACTTACAATAGTAATGTACGTGAAAGACGCGACACCGGAAGCGATAGTGGAAACGGAAGCACTGCTGCAGGAGGAAGCAATCGTAGTCGGTCGATAAGAAATTAGAAAGATTAACATATATTTAAATACTAAGAGAAACAAAAAACACTAAAATTAAAGAAGAAACAAACAAACTGTGAAAATGGATAAAATGAATTGAAGAAAAAAAATATGAACAACTATTATTATTCACGTTAGTAATATGAATGTAATTAAGAAGACAAAATTACATTTACATCTTGTTTTTATTTTTTAAAAAAAGTCGAACAGAAAGGACCCTTACTGCGGGGATGCATAATGAAGCAGAGACAAAAAATGATTAAGAAATGAATTTAAAAATGTTTATAGCCGATTTGTTGAATTATCCGTATTAAGGTATAAGACTGTAAAATATGTTTGGGTTATATGCATAAGAATAATTTTGAGTGAATTTTTTTTTTTTTTTTTGTCGGTATTAGCGATTAACATTTATTCTTGCTTTCATTTTAATATTTAGTGCCAAGGGTAATAACAAATTTTGAACTCTGCTTTGCTGATTGTTGTAAAGTTTTGAATATGTTTAAAAATATTATTACAGTAGATACTGATGTATAAGAAAAAAAAAATATGCTAATAATAATAATAATTCTACTGTACTGATACCGACATTTTGTTGTAAAAACAAACAAACAATTAAATTATACAACGTTTCCATTTTAGTTAATATTATGAATATATTTCATTGAATATATTCTTAAATTTTGATTTGAAATTTTGTATAGCTTAATTTTGTTTTTTGTTCTGTTTTAATTTTGAATCTAAACATAAAAAAAAATATTTTTATTTTATATGAATACATGTAAATAACCAAATTTCATGTAGTTTTTAAATTGTTATTTTTCTATAAAATGAAAATTCATAATCGATGTTAATATCAAAATAAATTTAACAAAAATGTATGCAGTAAACAATTAATACCAATTGAAATTAATTGTTAATCTGTGATTTCATAAATATAATTATATTCTAATAATATTAGCTGGTTTCGGAGATTAGAAAATGAGAAAATTATTTGTAATTGTACTTTTTATGTTAAATATGTATTTTACTTTGTTTAACAATTTAAAGAAATTGTGGGCGTGGTGTATAATTTTATAATAATTAAAAATTTTAATAACGTAAACTAACATTTATATTGAAGAATTAATAGATTTACTTTATTTTCATTACATGAACTTACTGCATTGAGCGGAGTTTATTTGTCGGAATTTTGTTGAGAAAAAACAACCCTTTTGTAGTTACTATCTTTAGAATTTACTAATGGAATGGTTTGAACTTGAACAATATCGAAAAATCAACATATTCATTTTTTTTGTTTTACACTAAGAAGTAGAAGAGTATTATTAGAAATATATTTACCATAATTTACCAACAATTTACTTGGAAACAAACACAACACTTCTTGAACAATTACTTCTCAATATTTAAGTATGTAGCGACAAATGCCTCCGAACACCAGCTAATATTACGCGATAAACCACTTGTCCTATATTAGTTTTTTTTTTTGTACAGTTATGTGAATATGGAGAAAAATTCTTAAATTAAATAACATTCTAATATAAAAAAAAAAAAAATAAAAATAGAAGAAAATCAAAGTTGTCACACGTTTCTTATGAATCGAGAAATAATTCGAGAATTGTTTAAGTGAGGAAAATTTGTATTTAATTTGTATATTATATTTTCCATAATTTACTTAGAATAACAATAATAGTTCGGATAATGCTAAGGTAATATTTTCATACTGTATTTGAAATTCCTTTTTGGCTCACTATAATAATTTCAAAGTGCCATAAAAATAAGAAGAAAATGAAATAAAAATTTGTTTTTCCAAAATTATGTGTGCCATTTAAGGACAATTTCATGGTTTTTTCCAAAAAAAATTTTTTTTTTGTATTTTTGTAACATGCGATAATTTTTTATATAAAACTTATACAATCCTTATGCTGGCCGAAATTGTTAATTGTTGATGTTTAGTAAATACTGAAAATTCCTTGCTTACATAATTTCCTCATATCAAAAATGTTAAAATTGCCAAAAAAATTTTACTTCTGTTGTTTGCCCAAAATAAAGAAATTAAAATGCTGCTCGTTGTAATTGCACATGAATTAAAACAACAAAAACAATTATTAATAATATTGCTTGACGTATTTAGAATTTTCCACCTACAGAATTTACTTAATTTGTTTTGTGTAAAATTAATACATGCGCCATTGTTGTAGAATTACGCAAGGCAAACTTTAAATTTCGTTTGAATTCACTCAGAAATCATATTATTTTTTTTTTCTGGTTTTCATATTTTAACAACAGAATTTAAAAATAATTTTATTAATCTAATATTAATGAACACAGTTGATGTGACTTTCATTTTCACAATAAAATTAATTTGTTAAACATACAATGATAATATAGTAAACAATAATCTCGCTTTTGATTGCAATGAAAATAATAAAATGTTATTTTTTTCCTTTAAGAATTAGTATTCTGTCCACTAAGATTTTAAAGCTGTAAGAAATATTCATATCCACTAACATAAAGTACACTGTGTATGGTTATGTAATGAATTTATTTTGATTAGAAAATAATAATGTTACATGAATGTAAAATATATATATTTTAAGTGGGATGTATAAATAGAAAATTACAAGTTTCTAACTGTAATATATACAAAATGAAATGAAAAAAAAAACTAAAACTAATTTATGAACATAGATTATTAACCGCGAAGAAAAAGTGTTTGCTATAGCAGCGAAAGTGCCTACGATTAATTATTTTACATTATTTTGTTTAATTCTTAAACTGTGAACAATTACCAAATCAAATAATGATGAAATATTCATACGAACATCTTTTTTAGCTTAGTGACAAGAACTGGTTTCAGGATTAAAGGCCAAAATAGTCTTAGTTCACATTTTATTGTTTATATTTTACGTTAATTTTATGTTAATATGTTATAGAAAATGAGGAAACACGATTAATTTTTACTTCTGATAACAAAATTCTGTAAACGAACTATTTACAGACGAATCATTCTTATTCGCACAAATCGCAATCGATCATTGTTTTCTTTATTCATTTTTTTTTTTAGTTATAAGCTCTTGTAACTGGAGGTGGTAAATATTTAACTAATAGATTCCATTCTAAATGTTTCCTTCTCAATGTATTTATAGCATGCCACGTCTAAGAGAAAAAATACATTTTAATTTAATATAACGGTGCAGTTATCTTAAAATGCTACAAACATTGAATTTTTTGATTTTTGTTTTTCACTGTAAAAAGCAGTAAAAGTGCTAAAACAACGTTATCCTATATGATTTCATAAGAGCCGGTTCCGATTAAATAAAGCCAAAATGTTTTAAACAATATTTATTAATTATAATTATAAAACTTCTGTAACTTGCCTAAAAATGTTTGATTATACAGATGAAGTAAACTAAAAGCAATTAATATATCGACAATTCTAGAGAGTTTAATAATTATATTATTATAATATGTAGAAACAAAAAAAAAAATTATATTGATATATATTTTTTTGTGGCGTCCAATTGAAATAATTTTTTTCTCCACAATTATTTTACAATTAAATGATTTTGTGAACATCACTTTTTTAACAAAAAATGATGGTTTGGCCAATGAAATCAAAAATTAAATTTAATTTAATGAAGATGTAGTTTACTCAAATTCAATAAAATTTATTCGGACCAAAGTTTCAAAGAAAATGTTTTGTGTGATTTATTCCATGAAACCCAAATTTTGTCATACGCAATCTAACGGTGGGTTTTTTTTTAGGTGGAAATTCGACGGGGTTGACTTGAAAAGTTCTTGGAATGATAAATACGACTGCAAGATCGTTTGATAATACTGAACCCAAATAAAGGTTTCCATACACTCTTTTCTGTTTAATCTTTTGAACTCTTTGGGTTTTAGTTTTTTGTTGAATCTCTATGCTCAGCTAATTTGTTTTTGTTTTTGCATCATCCAAACTCATGGTTGTGTCCAATAAAGTTTCATAAAAGGACTTGAAAAGTTTTCCAATAAGGATAATTTAACCTGCGCAGTTATTAAAGGTGAAACAACATCTGTTCCTTATTTTAATTGTTTTTTATAATGTTTCAAATACATAGAACCTCACACTGAATCGTATAACGGTTTGTCTGTGTATTGGTTCTTTGGAGACTAATTTAAAAATATGGCTTCGCTAGTCAAAATGTAATTTTTAATTTTTGATCTTAATTTAAATTATTTCTTTTCACTGTTTATGAATTTTTGGACATTAAATATGAAAATTCCTTCCGGCCAGACACTATATTATGCATTGCCTGAAACTTTAAGTTGAATTTTTATGAAGGAATCGCAATTTGTAATTGATCGCAGTTTAATTAATATAAAAATAGTGAAAGATAAATGCAAGGAATAATCCTTTTTATACATAATTATTATTATAAGAATTTGAGCAATTAAGCAGTTTTGTCGGCTTAATGGCAAATTTGTAGTTCTATGTAAATAAATTAATTGTAGCTGTCTATAATTTGGTCCATGTATCTATAAATAACAATAAATTATAATACGTGATAAAAGTTTATAGAAAAAAAAACTTAAAATATATATATTATATAGATATAGTTTATGTTTTGTATTCAGCTATAACTGTCCTTATAACTATATAAATGTAAATTAAATAACTAATCCATAAAGATTGAGCATCATCTGAATGATTTAGGTATATGAATTAAATAAATAAGCAGGGTTGCATTATATAATCTATTGATTGCAAAAGTAAAAAAAAAAAAAACATAATAAAAAATAAAAATAAATAAAAAGTATAAAATATACAATTATTTTACGAGAGAATTTTTTAAAATCAAATGTAAGCAATGTCCTAATAGAAAATCGGATTTTAGAAATTAGTGAAAGTTGGCACGTTTGTTGGTTTTGTTAGGTCAAAGTTCAAAATAGTGTTTTACATTCATTTATTTACAATGGTTAGTTTCACATGTTCAATCTTTGAAGTACCCTTAATTTGCATACCGTATTACCTATTATTATTGCAAATTAAATAGAAATGCATATTGAAGCAATACAATTCAATATGTCGAATAGATATTTCATTTAAAATCTATTGCAACAATGTGACTATTTTTAATTAAAGTCATCTTTCCTTTAAAAATTCTAACTGTGTTGAATTCGTACTGCTTTTCTATTGCTTTTGGTTTCACTGTTCTTTATACAGCATTCGAATGATCTAGTAACGGTAAGTAGTTGCTAATATTTATTTTATGTTTTTCTTTCTATTATTTCGCCAATAATGTTTTTAAAAATATAGTAATAAATAGCACCAAAAATGACATTGAAGCAAATTCAATAATTCATTTTTGCTGATTAGAATCTCTGGTAAAACCACCATTCAGAAATAGTAAAACCTTTTAACATCTTAATTGTTCTTATAGAATAACAATTAATCGCAAATAATAGGAATATATTAAGTCCTGTAGTTTCTGTAGGAGAAACAGTAACTAAAAGTTACGCAGAGGTTTGTGAATCTAATTAAAATTATAAGCATAATTGTTTTTAAAATTTTTATCCGGAATCAAAAATTTTGAAATAAAACATCATTTATTATGGTTTTAGTTGTATGTACAGATATTGGTTATTTCATATTTGCAATATGTATAAAAAAAGGTTTCAAAAAACACAACGTTTGTGGCTTCATTCAAAGTCTTGATGATGGCTTTTCGTAATAATTAATAGTTATTATGATGCTTTAACGAGAATTTGGACAAAGGGGCCAAAAAAATTGCAATCAATTGGAATTTTTGATAACAATTATGATTGTATAGATTCTCGCTATTTATCTATATCTGTAATTCTATCCTAAAAATTGGATTAAGATTTTGTATTCAAGAAAGCTGACTTAACATAAAACGTATTCAATAAACGTGCAGGAACATAACTATTTAACTTCATTACAATAATTTCATAATAAAAACTCATTAAAAATATTTGTTTAAGAATGTTTTTTGTGTTGTCGTAATTAAAACTGAGCATATTATGCAGTGCCTTTATATGAGAATTTGGATCATCGAAATGTTCAGTATCCCTTGTTTCACATCGATTTTAGTAACCATCATATTTTAAACATTAGATTTGTATGCGTATAGTAATGCAAAAATTTGTAACATCAAAAAACAAATAGGTATGTAAAACTACAAACTAACTCGACTTTGTTTATAAGGAACAAATTGAATTTTATTTGCTGAGCTTTCCTCCGCAAATACATAATTTCTATTGAAATGTACCAAATAACTACACAATTTTAAGCTTTACATAACCTTTGTGTTACACTTTCTATAATTATAATTAATTAATTATTCACGATTATATATATATCATATACGTTAACCTTAACTACTACAATTATAAAAACTTAACATCCTTAAAAATTTTACTCTGCTCTTCCTGTCTCAACAGCTTTAAAATGAAATCTAAAAAAAAATCAAAAATTTTTAGAAGCCAAAACAATTTTGCATGAAACATTTTGTTTTTCTTCTTAATGTTTTTGTTTCAATTTATGGTAAATTGAAGTTGCTGAAAATGTCCGAAGTAAAATTAAAAATAAATTGTTTATCAAACAAATGTGTTGACTTTCATTGGCTATGAAAAGTTCATAATTAGAATTGGAAAATTCTGTCACGTATTTGCGACGAAGTTAAAAAAAAAATAAAAAAACAATTAAATATATTTTATATATACATTAATTAAGTGCATTATATTTTTCCTAAATCTAACAATAATTTTTAATCAAAAGTCGAAATTCGACATGTTTCCGATATGAATTAATCAATTTTATGTTTGTATTTCAATTTGTAATGTTAATTTCATGTAATACATTCGAATGTGTTTTATTATATGTATTTTCTTCTTTCCACAACAAATTTAAATTACCAATTTATGTACATACATTACACAAAGAAGATAAAAGTCAAGTGTTCCCACATGTAATCTATGTGTTGAGGACAAGAAAAGTAAGAGTATCTATTATATAGGGCAACAAATAGAAATTTTATAACTAGAAATTTTTATAAGAATTTTATGGAATAACTGTAAATTTCCAAAAATCAACAAAATATAAATAAAAACAAAAACTTTTCTTTTACTCATAAAGCACGATTACGTTTTGTGAGCGCAGACAAATAAAATAAGAAAAATATAAAAAAAAAATAATACATATACTGCATAATAATATACATGAATAAAAACTACAAAACTAAAATATAAACAATATAATGTTATGTATATCTTCGTAAAGTGCTTTGACATTACATACTAACATATAAATATATAAAATACATATTATGTATGTCTCAAATATACGAAAGAACACTAAAGGAAATGATAATGAAGGAAAAAAATATTTAAGAATTTAAGGAAACAAGAAAAATTGAGAACTATATAAATATAAAAAAAAGAGTGTACATTTTAAGTATAAATACGTTAAACATATATATTTTTAGTTTCAGCAGATTTTTAACGAACACAGAAAACCTTCAGTCCTTTTCAATGATGGTCATTATAATTATTACTCTTCTAAATGTATTGTAATAATCTTCAATGTCTGATATAACACTAAGAAATGTACAGAGGAATAGGTATCTATATTATATGAAAATCTGGTATAAGTTGTTTAAGTTGTTTTCTGTTGATTTTGGTTGTAAAAGGAAAAACAAAAAACAAAAAATTGAAAAAAAAAATTAAAAAGAAAATAAATCTGAAACACAAAACTAAATATGGAGTTTATTTAAGTCTCTTCATATTCTTCAGGCATCTTCGAAAAGTTTTCAAAAAGCAATAAGCAAAAATAATAAAATACATCAGGTCTAAATAAATTATAAAATCAATTCTCTTTCTGCGTCTCTGCCTTTGTTTTCTCTTTACAATAATTTACTCTCATAAAATTTTAAATTCGTGTTACCCATTTAAAAAGGTTTCCGAAAATCGTGATAATCTCCGACATAAATCAATTATTCTTTTATTGTTTCCGATTCTGGCGGCATGTTGAAAAATTTATCTCTGAAATTAGTGCAAATTCGGTGTATAAAAATTCTGGGAACTGTCGTCCGCTGGTAATGAATGAGTTCCGCTCAAGACCTGAGTTTTGAATTTAAGAATTATATAATAGCCGAAATTTCTCATGTTTTATATTTAATTCAATTTTCAAGACCTACTTAAGGCAAAGGATGGGAATTATAATTCTAGAAACAGGCTAGCCAAGTGGAAACTTAGAGTGCAGAGCTTATTTTAATTTGAATGTTTTTCTAGGAAGTGGAGCATCTGACCACGACGATGAGTACACATCGGTCGATTGTCATCCAAGGTTTTGATTCGCCAGCATTTGGTCTAGGTGCATTTCCCGCACCTCCGTTCACCGGCGAATAAGTGTCGTTTATGATAATGAGGCGCGGGTTGACGATGGCACGAGTGTAAACAAAATAGTAGGCATCGCAGGTACATACATGGGATTATGTATTTAGGGGCCCCTCAACGGGGGCACGTGAGGTAGACGAGAATTCCAAACAGGAATCTCCAGAACGATGTGCTCTTAATATACATAGACTACACCTGATTCAACAGGATGATTCATCGCTGGGTACCGTCGTCGTCGGCGGGATACCTTAGGGCGGCAGTTCACAGCTTGTTGGGCTGGTTATGCGATGATGATGAATACGCATCGCAACATATCCACCTGAAGAGGTCTATTGAGCCCCTTTATGCACTTTGATGCACGCTTAGCTTCTTAAAATTGCCGCAATTTGATTTCTTTCTTTTGGACCATGGTCGGGCTTTTGTTGTTGAAATATTTACCTTTTTCTTTGCGTTTACTTTTCTTCCTTTTTTGTAACAGAAAAGAGCTCAGGAGCTCGACTTCTTTCCCAGGGTATGCTATATGTGATCATAAAGGTGAAACAAGTGTTGTTGTTGGGCCACAACATAACTTATTACATAACTCGAGTTCTTGCCGCTCGCTGGGATTGATTCTTTCCAATTTTTCAAATGATGGTGACTCATATCCTGAGGCGTTAGAGTTAATAAAAATAAAGGAAATAAATATATACATTGTACATGATGTGTTTCATTTAACGAAAACAAAACCGCTTGTAAATTAGTATGTACTATAATATACGTGTATTTTGAAAAATATGCAGAGAATAATAATCATAATATGTGTATGATCCGTTTATTTTGAAAGTGGCTTATAAGTGAAGTCACTTTCCTGTAAAAAAATTTCGGATTTTTCAATGAATATTATGACGTTATTTATATTCAGAAAAATATAAATAACTTTTTAAGTAAGAAATACAATCTATTCTAAATACAAGTAAAGTACATAGATGGCATCATATTTTTGCACATAGTCAACTGAAGATCCTTATAATATATATGTCCTTATATTTCCTTAAAAAACAATGTGACTTATGCCACTTTCAAAATAAACGACTCATACATTGCTTCAATTTATAAAACTACAAAATATCGATTGAAGTAACTTAAAAATGAATAAAATAATACACGGAATTTCTTCAAGTGTTATTTCCTTCAAGGACATCATCTTTTCACCAGCCGCCCACAGTTAGAAAATAGCGACATTTCATAATTTCCAGATACACCAACAGTTTCAGTTTCTGTTTCTGGATTTACGTAACTTAGAAAACAATCAATATCAAAGCTAGCAGCCACGAAGGAAAATCTCCTGGTAAAAGCATTCTACTAAATTACGGAGCCAAGTGGTTTAATGGTCCATTCCATCACTCAGCGGAGTCCTTTTGTCGTCATCTCGTGTCCACTGCGAAATATTGACTTTCCTTCCAAGAATTTTCATCAGCAGTGAAAATAAACAAAAATGTTGGGGAAATTGAAGGAAGGGGGGGGGGGGGGGGTGTCTGAGGGATGAAAATGTTTTGCGCTGTTTTCGATTTCTAGATCCTTTCATTCTGAGGCCATCCTCCCACTGTTGTTCCCAGGGAAAATTTTCCTTCCACAGAATCGCACGAAGAGAGACACTCTCTATGGATTTTCATCTCTCTATGGGATGCATGTAAGATTTACATAGATCCCAACCATCATCAATGATGACGTAAATTTGAAATTGGTTTTGAGTTTTATATAATAGCACAGTTCCCCTCTCCAATATTATTGATTTGTCGGCCCCTTTCTTCTGACATCACTGCCGTAAAGCGTTACAGTTGTGTGCGTCTGTAATTGTAATGTTTTGCCGAGTTCACCTTTCCTCCATTCACCTGAGAAAATACATATTCGATTTACATAGCGGTGTGGACGCTTAAAAGTGCCAGGTATTTATAAATGAACCGGTTTCAAACTCGAACACTTAACTTAAGCCAGAAGTTGATAACTTTTATCGTTATTCAATCCCGTTTCAAAGAAGATTGCTTCCAACTGTCTTAACTATTTGTTAAGGTCCTTGCTGCAGGAGTATTATCAATATTGTTGCTCGAAAATAGACATTTTATAACATTTACTGAATAGTTATTTTATCGCTGTTCATTACAGAACAATACTTGCGAAGGGCGCGTTCTCTTAATTGATATTATATTTTATGGTTTAATGGTTTTGTTTATTGTTGCACAATAACTTTTTTTGTAGATAACAAGAGCCCTAGGATTAAATTTCTATGTCGTTTAATAAATTTTAATAACATTTATGATTATTGACGAGTAGACTGGGAAACAGATAGAAACATCAACTAACAAAACCAAAAGGTTCTGCACATCTGTATTGTTTAATTAATTAACACCTCAGATTATCTTCCAAATTAGTTTTTCGCGGTGGTCGTGCCTTGGTTCTAAAATAGCCACAAATTGCCGTGTAGCAGAATATCAGAAGAAACATAAACAGAAGAATCGAAAATCTAGGGAAAACGTGTGCTGTAAAAAAAAACCGATTATCGGACTCTGGAGGCGGAAAGGTGAGGTAGGAAAAGGGTTGTTCGGTCGTGTTGTCCATTATTTCAGTCACGGTCAGCAAAATGTGTTTGTATTGTGATGAAAACATAAAGCCATCGAATATTGTCGACGCCGTTGCATTGCAGAGAAGAAAAAACATTGCTTTCGGTTCAGTGTAAAAATGCACCTATGATCCAGCACAGGTGTGTGGTGGTGGCTTGGCACGCCGGAGGGGGAGGTTGCAGTTAATTTTGAGCATAAAAGAGCACTTGTCCCCTGCTAACGGTGACGAAGAAGTGGTGCGCATGTGGAAGGAAAGATGGACACCGGGGTGAGGTGGAACGAACCCCAGGGATTCTTATAGCCCGCGTTTGGGTGTTTCGCTTCTCCAGTTTTTCTAACAATATACGGAATTCATTGAGGAACGTTCATGGTTTATGAGGTACATTCCTCCTCTGTTAAATAACATCTTATGTACAAGTCTTCTGTTGGCAGTTCTTGGAGCAGAGAGAGTGGAAGCCGTGAGAACGTTTCCTCAGTCGATAAGTGACCATCGTCGAAGTTGATAGACCGTGGAGCCCACACACCTCTTGCAGACACGGCATGCGCGCGCAATAGCATCATATTAACCGTGATTTCAGATCAAGTAGAGTGTGTGCTTTTTTTCCCCCTTCTTTTAAAAAAAAAACACTTTGCTGTTGTTTACGGTCGGCGACTGCAATCGCGCTGTGAGTTTTTGGCAATTATAAGTGCACAGAGATCCCAAAAGGAAAGACTATTCCAGGTATAATAAGGCAGTCATGCCAGGAAACCCAAAAAGATCGGGAATGGACGGGGAAATTAACGCTAAGGAACTTCTTGGGCCAGTGGACTAGTGGAGCACTGTCTGCGCCATCTTGTTCTTGGTTTCCACCACTGAAACTGGTTACTTCCTGTGATGTTGATACGGCTGGGATAGAAAATACGTTTTCTGTAGAATATCTATAATTTCTACATGGTGCCTAGTGGTCCGTGGTAGTGATACCAGTGAATATCTGGTGGACAGCAGTGTGGAGCGGTCATATAGTGTCCTTCGTGGTAAAAGTTTGTGTCTCAAATCGATAGAGTATTGTATAAGCTGCAAGAGTCCTTTACCAAAAGAATTTAGTGAATTACCCTTGAATTAGTGGATATAGTGAAAACCCAGGTCAATTGGATTAACGAAAACAAAATCTCACGGTAAGGAATGCCATAATTGATTTCTATATAGGGGTATAATTTTAGCGTAGGCTATAAGTACAGGCATAAAAGGACGTCCTTCTAGTGCCGGGTTGTGGTGCAAAATCCTTGCAAAACGAGAGAAGAAGGACTATCAATATTGATTTTTGATTGCTTATGTTATCTTCTCTTACAAATATCATTCGAAAAATTTAACAATTTTCCGAATTTGAACAACAATATCCTTGTGAAAGGAAAAAGTTAGCAAACCCATTTTTGAATAATACATATCGAGTTGCAATAATGCCGGTTTAAATATCTATATAAACATCCACTATACAATACCACAATTTGCACGGATTTAACCTAAAATAGCTGGAAATTTGTTCTTATTTTATTTTTCACTGCGGAATCCTGCAAAGGAAGAAAACGACTTTATTGATTTCTGTTAAAAGCTGATATACATGAGGTTGTGCACTTATCACGACATGTCCAAGGTCAACTAATAGTTGTTGAGTGGTGCTATTATATAATTTAACCTTTTGAAGTTTATTTTATTAGGAAGAATCAAAAGATTGCAGGAATTTCGCAATCGTAAACTTTGGTTTTATAAGAGTTTTTCTCTTAATCCTTCCGCACGGATGTTATGGAACTTCTATTTTTGGCTATGTTAGTTAGGAAAGTTACTTCTTTGCAAGAGTTATAGAGAATTTTAACATATTTGTTGGTATAGGTCTTGTTAGAAATTCGTTTGTACTAGAAATGTTTAATGAATTAGAAAGGGAACTATAATTGGTACAAATCAATAGCAGATTTTTTTTTTAAGGCATATATTATATTAAATTTGTGCTTGTCAACAGAAAATGATAATTAATTAATAAGTTCCCCGAAAATTCGTACTAAAAAAAACCCGTGCAGCAATAGCTTTCTCTTCGTAAAATGAGAAATTAGTTCCAAGTTAAAAGAGGCATAAAAAAACTGAACAGCTTTTTGCAACTGTAAAATTTCAAAAACGTATAAAAAAATTAAATGTTTGTAATAAATTTAACATGTATTTCTTATAATATTTAACGAGAGAAAGCTAACATTTACCTTTTTACTAAGAAAATCAAGATTTCTGAATAGAAATAATTTAGTTTCTTATGGTAACTGGTAACACTATCAAAGTGTTGCCCAATACAGTTTATCTTCGAACTGGAGCTTGCCATTTAATTAAACAATGTCTCCCAGTACAAATTTGAAATTTTCTGCTAAAAGGGTTCTCGATCTCGAGTTATCGTTTGAGCATACAGACGGTCTGATGGACATCCATAAAACAGTTTTTTCTCACTTCCCAATAGTGGGAGGTTGTTTTTTGCCATTTCAGTTTGCTAATACTGAATAATTTGCATCTGCCTTCCATCTCGGAAAGGATATAAAGTAAACGTAACAAAAACCTCACCACAGGAAAAAGAATTTTTCAATGTGTACCTGATTCAAAGGACGCAGCCTTTGAAGAAAAAATCATGGAAATATTTCCTCTATATAATAGAATCTGAATCTCACAATTACATAGCGGCTCCAAATAAACAAAAGCATTTCTAACTTTTTTTTATAAAAAAACACGAAAACGTGGGAGTAAAAATTGTAATGGCCCCGACAAATGCAATTATGTGCACAGTTGTGTCCGAGACGGCATTCTCAAAAACATGGGTGTTTGCTTATGCACCCAAGCATAGCATTCTTTTCCCGCAAACTCGTTCCGTAAGAGAAAGCCTGACTTCTTTCTGGCCATAACAAGGGAACGTAAAATTGGAAAAAAATTCAATAAGGTGAAAAACTGATGCGGAAAGACCTAGAAGTGTTTGCCCTTCGTGGTCTGGTCTAAGGAGCACCTGCTTACCACCTTAATTTTCACCGAGGGTAAAAAATTAAGCCAGGGTCAAATTTGGGCAAAAAACCAAACCCTCGATCCCTTGTCGAATTTTCTGATGGATTAGTTTGAATTTTCCAGGTATTTCGGGGTCCTTAACAAAAAATGCTTTTGTCACTTTCGAAAATTTATATAATAAGAACATAGCCGACTTCTTGAGTCGTCATCAAACGCAATTGCAATGAGATTTTCTTCCCTTTCTAGTTTCTTACTTTAACAATTTTTTTGTTCGTAAAGGTGCACTTTTTCAATTTTCGGCAAATTGATTTGCCGTCTACTTTGCCTAATCGAAATAGTGGGCGGATAGAAGGATCCATTTCTCTGTAGTTGTGTGTGTAAAACATAATTGGAGAATGGATATATCTACAATGATTGGTATTGCAATACATTTTTATCCTCGTGGGAGGTGTGCACGTGTATTTTTGCGTAACCAAGAGGGAGGAAATCTTTAATTATATTAGCATGGAAGATTTATTGGTTTCAACTAGCCAAGCTTTCTAGTCCAATTTATTTCAATAAGACATTATTTAACTGTCTCTAGAAATTGTAGAGTAACTTAATTATAGAAACTACAAATTACAAAATCTATTTTCGTTATTTCAGAAGCCTTTTAAGGATCATTCAACAATAACAACGACTCTACTTTCATGCCTTAAACATGCGAAATATATTCAGGATTTTTCTTCCATATACAATATTGAAACAATTGTATTATATGTTTTTATAATCTTTTCTACAAGAAAAGATGTATTGAAGCCTTGGAGCAGGGAAAAACAATAAGAAATATTTCAAGATAAAATGCATCCTTTAGCAGACACCATGAATAAAAGCCGTGAGGACTTATCAAGTGTAATAATTGATGAGTACAGAGCTGTTAACTTAACCAAGGATCAAACTGATAACATAAGGCGAAGGTAAGATACAAATTGTTTATTAAAGCTGCTTAGAATATTTAGAAAACAATTGTTTGCTAATCTATACTTTTAGGTAAGTACTATTTCTCTGAATTTTGGCCTTTAAGTAAAGTAATTGTCGAAAGTACCTACTTATCACGCACAAAATTTCATATAAAATTATTTCTGGTACAGATTTTATGCGTAAAAAAGATTTCGAACTCTGATCACAGGCCCTTCTTGTGTGTTTATTTAGCAAATAAATGATTTCAAAGTTCAACAATACAATTGTAAAAAAATGAAGATGTCAGGCCACGATTAATAAAATTTTTTAAACAATCTCCTGTTGTTTATTGAATGGACCATAATGCTGTAGATATCGGTTTTGTTATCAGCATCAAACAATTCAATTCACCTCAAATTTTGGAGAGTTCAAAAATAAAATATTAAAGTTGACTTTACAACAACAAATGCTTTCAGTTGCGGAGATCGTTGATCGCGACCACATCCCATTTAGGTGCGTTCCAGTTCAAATCTAGTGTCAATAATAATAATTTCACAAAGCCCAAGCCACGTGGTATCGATAATTGAAAATTGCGATAATGTGGCGTCAAGTGAAGGTCATTTAACCATATCATTTCCTGTCGTAGGTGTGGATACTATTTCTTCTACTTAATTTTTCCCTCTCCATCTGCTGGATTAGCGTTCTTACAACAGATCAACGTTTTGCGCTAATTCCAAGATAACACGTTCGAGAAATGTGTGCGTTTTTGCCTGTCAAATGTTGAGCACCTATTTTGACTGTCATTTGGCTCAAGTTTTACCTGCGCAGTGGGATGAAACCCACTTACTTGCTAGCAAGCGAGAGAGGAGCGCGTCTAGCTAGATAAGTTGCTTAGATTTAGCGGGTGAGCGCAATTCAGATAAGTGGCTTGCAGCTGTTGTATATCGTTGGAAGTTTTTCACAGATTCCAATGTGTAAGGTCTCAGTTTCGAAATGGCCGCGACGGGGAACTTGCGCTAGGTCTCGATAACGTTTAAAATTTCCTGTAAATATTTCGTGATTACGATCAATTCGAATTAGCTACCATAAAGTGTTCATGATTGACCATCAACAAGTGTGGGCTTAAAAGTGATGTTGTTGTATCGCAACCAATTGCATTGTGCTATAATTTGAGAAATAGAAATAAAATAAAGGCATTTGTGGTAATCTTAGAAAGTGCCTCTGTACAGACGTGTGAAAATCTTTCGAAAATTTCCGTGGTGATCGTGCGCAAGAGTGGCAATCAATTGCATTGGATTACCTTCCATCAACTGGCGTAGTACCGGGCAAGAGACCATCAAAATGGTATTTTACATTTCATTTTGGAACAGTCGAAATGTTAAGCCACCTGATAAAGACAAAATGAACGCAGACAGAAGGTAAATCAATTCCGAATTTAGCTCTAACAGCTTTACTGTTGGGCTCCTCTCATCGCCAATCTTCCTCCGCTGTATATGTGTGGTTCCATTATCTAGTTTCCGAGGGAGAAGAGGCGTAGTGGGAACTGCAAAATCGATCACCAGTTCCGCTAATCGCTTATCAATTTTGTTTTTTTTTTAAAGCCATTATTAAATTGAATCTAGGTAATTGCTTTCCGTCAGTTTACCACATATACTGCTTGCAGTGTAAAATGATCAGAAGGTTAACTACATAAATTCAACGATAGCTGCTTTTTAACTCGTTTTTCAAATGTTTCTTGTTGTTTCTACGTCATGGAGTTATCTCTTGTTTACCTTCTGAGAAGCATTTCTTTCGCTAATTTATTTTTTCACACCAATTCTTTGCTCCTCTCCTCTACACCTGCACGAAAATCCATATGCTGCAAGTTGTCTGCTGATCGTAGTATCGTGATCACCGAGGCTTAACGTCTCAAGTATTGCCAGGTGTATTTTTTTATCTTTTAAACAGGTGTAGGATTGTTTTGATCATCTTTTATGGCTGCTTACTAATGACACAATAGATTCTAAACGTCCCGAATGAGGATATCTCAAAGAACGTTCACTGTACACATTGGCTTGCATCTATGTTTTTGTGGAAAGGAGAAAAGGGATTAACAAGATTTGTGAAATATTCTCATTACTTATAAATACTTTCCGCTCTGCAAACTACAAGCTAAAACAATAGATTTAATTAAACAAATTTTTAATAACACTGCAATAACAGCAATTAAAATGTTCAGTTTAATTTTGAGCGTTTTCAGTTAAAATAAACACGCCTTTATGCTTTTCCCTGCTTTCTCTTTTTTTGTACTATGTCATAAATATTATACTAATTTTCTGCCTTGTTCTACATACCTGAGCCGCAGTTATCTTTCCAAAAATATTTGCTTTTCTTTTATTTAAATTAGATCCACTTAAATGTTTCCATAACCCCAGAGTACATTGACACGTTATCGGGTTACCCCTTCTCTCAGCGCCATATTAATTGTGTGTGTCTTCCAAAGACGCATTAATTCTTTATAAACACATCTATGCGAATGTTATTTACATTTTTTAAGATCGTCTTATCTGCATTCCTTCACAAGGAATATAAAATTCATCGGAATGATAACAGCCAACTTGTTTTCGTTATCAGCCTATATGAAAGCAAATCGTGAAGTAAATAAATTGATTTATTTTTTTTTTTTAAATTTACTTCCGGGAATAATTAACAAAATATAATCGCAGGTTGATTAAATAGTTAACAATGGAATGTGACTTAATTTGCGTGTTTAATACTAAATAGGCTTTAAACAAAAACAAAGTAAATAGATATATTACTAAACCAATTTTTTAAAGATAAATGTAATTTTTAGAATGTTTCGCGTTTCTGAAAAATTGCAATATTAATTTTAAGTGTTTTATCTTTCGTTTACGTAGCTTTGCTTTTTGTTGTTACTAGTACAAAAGAGTAGCACAGAATATTGTTTTTGCGCATTATTTGTTTTGTAATTGATTAAAATGATATATTAAAATATCTTAAAAGCCCAGAACGGCAAGCATAGAGTAAACAACTGTTATTTTCTAAGGATATGGCGTAGATTTCCTTGACAAAAGGTGAACATCAACATTAAATACATTATTATTGTTTTTGATACGTGACCATTCATTAACAAATAGAAACAGCAAATTACTTTTGAATAGTGTTTGATATATTATAGTATGTACGTATTCGTAGATCTCTCTATTTCGCATTGCATTATAATTGCATCATCTACATGAATGGAATAGAACATGCGTGCATAATAACTGGATATGGTTGATTCGATCCAAAAACAAAACATATCACGTTCTCCTTACGCTGTTCTTATCATTATTTATTTAGCAAATTATCTGCACGTTCTTGCACGAACAGACATGCTCGCAAGGCAACAGGGCAAAAATGGCGGTCGAGCAACAGGCTGCATCAGACCTTATGATTATCGCATGCAAACATAAGCAGAAAAACAAAAAAGAAACATTTTTAATATTCATACTTTAATTAGTCGCGGAAAACATGTTTTATAAATAGACTAAATAAAAGGGAAAGCTTAATTATATAATATTATCAATTAAGCTGAAGTTTTGCTAAACTTTAAATTTTAATTTTAAAATCAAAGTTTATGATAATCGTGTTTTCATTTTGAGAAAAAACTTCAATAAGTTTTGATGCTATATATTATGCAATAAATACCGACAAAGGATTTTCCGTTATCACTCAGGCTCATTTTATTTATAATTTAGTAGATCTTATCAACAAATTTGTTTAGCCTTTTTTAAACATTACCGAAGGCCATGAGGCCACTCCTCCGTTGTGCTGCAAATACAAATAGGTCGCAGTTATTCGCAGTAATTGAACACCTTCGAGAAACCCATAAAGTATTGTTTTTCTTGTTTTCACTGATAACAGTTCAGTACTTACTAAATGATGCTTTTGGAAATCCAATCTGACTACAATTGCGTCAATTGATTTGAGTGCCCGTCTCTTGTTTGTACCAAAAATTCATCAGATAACAACTAGTTGTGTTCTTCTTTTAAACATGGCGAAATTCAAAACCTCAATTTTTTTTATAGTAGGTAGGCACACATTTGTGTTCCAGCAACCATACAAATATCGAATAAAATATTAAACAAATACCGCTCTCGTGGGAAAATGCCTAATTTACCAGAAAATTAAATAATGTGCAAATGAGATCATTAAATTAAAATCAAAAAATATTGAAGGAAATTTTTTGAATTCTTCTCTTCACTGAAACATATAAAACGAAAAATCACATTTTTGCAGATCGACAAAAAAATTCGCTGGTAGTGATTTTGTTCCTCCGACGATCATTATTTTTTGTAGACTTCTTTTTATAGTCGACAATATTTCATTGTTGTGGTTAAACTTCTAAAATGATATTACTTTTTTTTTTTTAAATTTAAAATAAGAAATAACAATTAAAAATGTATTATTTGCGATCCAACTCATAATTTAAATTCACACAAAAACAATAAAAAAAATGTAATAAAATTATAAAAAGTCAAGTTCAAATCAACATTGGAAACGTGAACATTTTTTTACAATTTTGTAAACCAGTTTCGTAAACAGTGTTTAAATATTATAAAATTAATAATATTCAACCTAAATATGTATTGTTAACCTTTACAACAAAACAATTTTTAATAACTTAATGTGTTTTGATTTTAATGTTTTAACTTTCGATTATTTCATTATTGAAGCAATCAAAATTTTAATTTCATCAAATCTCAAACGTTATTACAATATGTATTCGAGCACAATCGCTGCTTTGTTGCTATGCTATATTAGTTTTTATTGACATTACAATACAAATAATGAAAGAGACAAAAAACACCCATTGAACTGAAGATGAACTAACGAAAAAAAATATTCCAACGATCTCTGGTTTGGATTGTGTGCATAGAATTAGTTCATAAACATAGGGAATAGTTAAAATTGCCTACCAGCCTACCTATAGAAAAGCTTGTGGCATCCCCCGCCCTCCCTGACTTTACGGCGTCCCCCTTTAAGGAAGGTAATCAAACTCCAATGTCAGCAACTCGTGCTTGATCATTTCACCTATAATTTTCTGCCAGGTGGATTTGCGGAGAATTGCCAGACGCGGCGGAGTTTTGGATCTTTATCTCTTCAGCATTAAATTAAATTTATATTGCATGATCGAAATATCACTTTGGGGCGGTGTTTGCTAGTGGAACGAATTAGTAGGATTTAAAAAAAAAACATCAATTGCACAAGCACTAACTGAAATTAATGATGTGTACTTGTTTTTAAATTTGTTGAAAGTTATGATATTTATTTAATTCAAACAATCTTTGGAAAAATTATTCGTTTCTTTAAAAGTGTTCCACACGTTTTCTAGTACTATGTAATTACTGCGTACCGCGTACGTCTGTATGTGTGGCTATAACGCTTAGTTATACTGCCTTATTTAGAATCTCAGAAAAAGTTATTTGTAATTATTGTAATGCCCCAATTTTAATAAGACTTACAATTATTTCTTTTCTTCGGGTACCTATTAATTTTTAAACATATCACCGGGTAAATCACCGAATTCCCCCATTTCGGTGGCCATTTTGAAAGGATAACAGTTAGCAACCATTGGTTTTTGTAAAAACAATTATTCTGTTAAAGGTTCTTTACAACGAGATATAAAAAGTAGTGAGTTGCATTTTGTAAAATGTGATAGTAGGGTAGGGGACGCCCCCACGGCGGGGATAAAGACATTTTGGAAGTTTTTTTTGAATGTGTAACTCTCGCTTTATCACTAAAATTAGTTGACATTTTAAAAGTAGATACAATGAAAGTATAAATAGTATACATATAATAAATAATTCGTGTAAATGGAAAATTTTTAATTAAGTTCTTTTCCCACCAAGTTCGAGCAGATAATTTTATCCAGATTGATAGGCTAAGTAACGGTATATCAAACCTTATCCAACCAATGGAATATTTCAATTGCTTGTCAAAAAAAAAATAAACTTATTGAATGCATTCCGCTGCATGTGTTTCCATCGCGGCAATCTTTCGATTTGCAATAAATTTTGCATTTTTACAACGTTCTCTTTGATACCGATGAATATTTACTATACTTACTGAAAATCAATTTCAAGTTATTCACCAAAAAAACGTCAATTCCCTTCGATTTTTGACTTAATAATGTCTTGTTTTTCTTATACTTTATTTGATTGTTTTTTGAGTTGGTACTTATTTAACGCTTGAGCTCTTTTCATACTTAATATCGAAGATTGAGGTAAACTTAAAGTAGAATGGAGAATATCTGTCGATTTCTTTTTCCATTACTTTATTTTGAATTTCGTTTTCCGTGTATATTTTTTGGAATTATTCAATTAATCAGGGGCTTGTTGCGTCCTCTTATCAGCCATTGTTGTTGACGCAATTTTGCACTGTTGTGTGCTAATAGTGTTCTGTTCGAGCAGCGTCATTGCCTCTGATAAGATAATTGTTTTATCGATTTGGACTTTCATAATATTTAATACATTTTCTTTTTCTTTTTTTGCATATTTTTAGTATGGTGTGCATTCAGGAAGAGCTGGGTCAGCTTGGTCTAGGTCAAACAGATTTGCCCTTCAAATCCGACGATCACGACGACAGCAGTGCCGAAAATATCTGCCAGAATCGATGGCCTCCGAATGGGGCGAATTTTATGCATCCCGACAAACCGATCGGGTGGGTGGATGGACTTCTGGGGTGTATGAAGCCTGTGTTATCTTTTATCGGCAAAGCTGCCGTTATTGAGATGAAAAACAAGCAAACCGAAGACTGGGAAATTCCTTTTGAGGCGATAACAGACTTACAGTGGCTGGGGAGCGGCGCACAGGGGGCGGTTTTCAGTGGAAAATACAAGAATGAAATCGTCGCTGTAAAGAAAGTGCGAGATTGCAAGGAAACTGACATCAAACACTTGAGAAAGCTGGACCACGAGAATATCATTAAGTTCAAGTAAGTATTGATGGCCTCATTATCATTATTTGTAGCGCTAATTGTGTGACTTCGTTTGACTATATGCAATAACGAATTATTCTTTGATCCTTTTAATCGAAAACTTCCGGTGTAATTGTGTTACTTTATCGAAGAATTCTTGCTATTAATTTTGTTTATTTTTTTTATAATTTGCATTTGTTTTGGGATAAGATTTCATTCAAATATTGAGAAGCCAAGTAAACATGAATGAAGAATTCTTGTAGGTTCACAGAACGAGTTTCTTTTTATTCAAAAACATTTCACTAAAAAATTCAAGAAAAGTCTCCTTCAACTACATTGTTGAAAATAAAACAATTTGTACAAAACTGTGTTTTATTAACAGAAATGTTTCCTTTTTTTTTGTTTGCATATCTGAATAAACAAATGGGAAAAATTTCCGCGTAAAAGACTCAAGGTTCCATTGAATGGAGTGAACGAACCAGAATCAATTTATTAAAATATGTTTTCGTAAAACGGTTTGTTAATTTACCTGTTGTTGGAACAAACATAAATATTACAATGCAACAATTGTAAAATATTGCTGGAATTTATTATAGGAATAATAATTTCCAATAACAATAACATCTCGAGGTAAAAAAATAGTAGTATACGTCCATTGTTGTTATGTTAGCATCAAATACATTATTTTTATTTTTGGTAAATCGATAAAGGAAATTTTCTCTGGCTATTTTTTGCACTTTGCTGATGATAAAAGTAGACCTTGAGACTCCGAGCTTTACAGCAGAATTAAATATTCTGATGCGGTGCATTCGTGAGTGCGATTTATCCGCACTCCTTCAAACTGAATTGATGTCGTTATAAATGCGCTTTGTTCAACTATAAAACAATTGCCTCACGTTCCGCCTTTATGCAATTGGTTTTTTCCTCTATTTTTTGTCTGTTGCGAGCGTAAAGATAGTCATATCGCGAGAAAAATAAAAATATTTCCCAAAGGAGGAAGGCGTTGTAAAATCTGCAAACAAATTCTATTGAGCGCTTTAATTGCGTGTTTTTGTCCCAACACTGTGAGGGGGAATTCAACTTCAAGGTTTTTTTGTTTACTTAGTATTTTAGTTTTAATTTAATTTTCAACAGATTTTATCTGAACTAATTCTTCCTGCATGGCCCAGATTTGTCAGTATCGCAGCAACCAGTCAAGTCTTTTGTTATAACAGCCATAAATATTAAATATAAATAACCAACTAAAAATATAAACAGGGAAATTCATACATATAGGAACTAAATAAAGACATCCAATTAAATTTGTCCCTATTTTTTTATTACTTTCTCCAACAGAGGTGTGTGTACCCAGGCGCCAGTATTCTGCATCATAATGGAATTCTGTCCATGCGGACCACTACAAAACATCCTGAAGAAGGAGGAAGTGATGTTGCCATCGCGTCTAGTCTCGTGGTCGAAGCAAATAGCACTTGGCATGCAATACCTCCATTCCCACAAAATAATTCACCGCGACTTAAAAAGCCCAAAGTAAGTATTTATGTAAGTCGTCTGCCAGTCGGGCTCCTATTTACCACATTTAGTACTTAACTATATTGTACACTCGATTTCAATTAGTCTGTGTGAAAAATTAAATTAAGAAGGGAAACGTAAACGTACGCTAAATATTTAAGGATCATATTGCAGCAAATGCGGCCAGTCTTTTAATTGTGTAAGCACCCACACAATATGGGAGTTAGTTTCTATTTCGTTTTGTGTTGGACATTTATGGTTCTTAAGAAATATTAACAATAAGAAAAAAGTATTGACTTCAACAATCTACATGCTTTGTGTTCACATTCCAGACGCGAATCGAATGTTGCGCATTTAGGGCGCCGTGAACCAACACCTGCTCTTTCACAATTTATTTTGAATGATTTTTAACTCTTTAGCACGCTCTTTAGTCTTTGGGGGTAAACATAAGAAAAATAAATTAAATGTTAAGTAGTTAATATTTTATGTATTTTCACTCCCTGCAAATGACATTTTTTTTTAAATTAATTATATTCGTATATAACAAAAATTTTTTTCTCAGCATTTTGATTGGAATCAACAATGTCGTGAAAATAAGTGATTTTGGAACAAGCCGCGAATGGAATGAAATAAGTACAAAGATGAGTTTCGCTGGAACTGTTGCATGGATGGCGCCTGAAGTAATACGTAATGAGCCATGTTCGGAAAAAGTCGATATATGGTCGTATGGTGTCGTTTTATGGGAAATGTTAACCTGTGAAATACCTTACAAAGATGTTGATTCATCAGCAATAATTTGGGGTGTTGGTAGTAATTCATTAAAGCTACCGATACCATCAAGTTGCCCAGAAGGATTCAAACTGCTAGTACAATTATGCTGGAATAACAAGCCACGCAACCGTCCGTCCTTTAGACAAATTTTAACACATTTAGATATTGCTGGGCCAAGGATACTGAAAGAGTCGGAAAAGCAATACCTGGAAAAACAGCGATCATGGAAGGAGGAAGTGCGATCGCACATGAAACAAATTACAAAAAATGGTACAAGTATTCATAAGTATGAGCAGGATTTGATAAAAAGGAGAACGGCTGAGTGGCAACATGCTCAGGATATTCGAATTGTTTATGAAGATAAATTAGAGAAAACAAATAGACTGTATATGGAATTAAGTGAATGCATGGCTCAATTGCAGGAGAAGGAGAAGGAAATTGCTGAGTAAGTTTTTACTTTTTAGGAATGGCTTTGTTGTTGTTGTGATAATTGTTTAAATGTTACTTTTATTTTAGGAGAGAAAAGAAACTGCCAGGGTACAAACCTTCCCGTCGTTTGGGCAATACTTTTAGAAAAATGCAATATTACAGACGTAGACTGAACAATACACCATCGCTGTGTTCGGATCCCCAGTCAACGACACCTAGTCCTGAAACAACCCCAGATGTAAGATCACGTCTTATGTTATGTCCTTCTCAGACAGTGTTATAATGTAATACGTGTAATTACAGAGTCCTGTGAAGGCGACCTTATACGCTCAACTGGATGGTTCATCACAGCCAAAATCCATTGCTATAGTGCCCCCAAAGTGCAAAAAAACGCGACATAGACGTGTGGGATCTGGAACTTTTGCAGTACCTAAAGCTAGTCCAAATCGTGAGAGACGATATCAAAGTGAACCAGAAAACAGGAAAGTTAAGCTAGTTGATACGGAAACACAAACTGATGCAATGGATATTAGCGAAACAGATGCTAGTCCAAGTCCATTCAATGCGTCTAGGGAAATGTCGATCAGTTTGAAAAATGAACGTCGAGTTCCTATTTTGGGGGAATCAATTAAACAAATGGCCGAACCTCAAAGGCCGGCTGATTATATTTATTGCCAAATAAGTCCTTCCAGTCCAAATGGTAATTCAATGAGTACAAGTGATATTACGTATCAGGATGCATGCTCAAGTCCTGATCAACTAATAGACGACGCTATGAATAGTAATGAGAGACTTGAAATGACCGAATGCAGTGATGATGATAATTTAGAAAGGTTGGGCCGGAAAGTGACTGAATTTATAAATGAGAATAGACTTTCAAAACAGTCGACACCTCATCATGAAAACGGAAATTCAAATTCTGTAGTGGACACTGATTTAATATACTCATCATGTGGAAAGAAAAGAGGATTTATTAGTGCTAGCGAAAGTACAAACGATCAAATCATTGGAATCCATGGCAGCCACTTAAAAGGGAATGCAAACAATGAATCTCAGGCGGATTTCTGTGATGATAGTTGGTCTGACGAAGAAGGAGAAGATCCGGATTACAATTACTCTTTACGAAGGAGAAGGTATGAAATTGTTTAAATTGCAAGAACAATACAATCAGATATTAAACTGTTTTCCGTTTTATAGTATTGGACGACTGCCAATTGGTCGTGGAATGCGTGCACGTCGTTGTTATAAATTGCCAATGGTTTCCGGTATTCCAAGTCACAAGAGGAATTCGATTATAATATCTGATGAGGAAAATACATCAGAATATAGTCATTCACCATCCAGTCAGCATTCAACATTGGAAAGTAATCCCGAAGTGCCACAAGTGTTAAAGAAGATGAAGAAAATGCCACAAGCAACCGATAGCGATGGTCAAAGTGATTCGAGTGACTCCGATTCCGATGATCCAACGATAGCATCTCAACTCAGCAACATAAAATGCCAAACTAATGAGATTACAATTACATCGGCAAAATAAAGTTTAAGTGTAATTTTTAGTTTTCATTTTCTCAACAGAAAATTACGTTGACAAAATCGAAATATTAAAATCACAAATCACAATTATTATTTTTTTTTTTTTTTTTTGTAGATACATTCTTTTTGAATCGACATTCCATTAATTAGAAACAAAACATTCCTCAAAATGCGACGTTTGGAACTTAATTTTTCAAGTTTATTGCGTCCTTCGTTACTTAACTGATTCTCTATTGTAAGCAAATAAAGCTTGAAAATTGCCTTGACAACGTAGTGTTAGAATTTCATTTTTAAATAATTCAATTTACACTTAATAATGCTAGAATAAATGTAATTCTCTAATTAGTGATACTACTCTATAGAATGATGACGTATAAAATGTGTACATATGAGATATGTATAATTGATAGTGATTGTTGTATGGTCTATTTATGTACTTAGTATTAATTACAGTTAAAGCATATAATAGGATATTGTAGAATGTTACAAATAATGAAATGGACCTGCGAATTAAAATACTTACTAGAAATAAATTTAGCTTAAGCAGAAATAAAATAAGCCCCTGAAATAAAATAATTCATGAAATTAACAATGTCATTACAGTTATATTTTCGTTTGATATTCAAATTACAGAATTACTGCTTGATGTGAGAGCAATAATGAATGAATGAATGAATATATTTATTATCAGTATTTACAATACTCTACAAAAAAAAAAAAAAAATCACATTTAAACAACAATAAAACAAACTATGCCAACATAATTTCAAACATTACCTTTTACATACTCAACACACTTTCTCTTAAATGATACAACACTTGACTCATTCTTAATACTAGATGGCAAACCGTTGAACAATTGCAGTCCCTTATACAGGAGCGTGTTTTGGGCATGCACTGTGTATTTTCGCTGAAGTCTGAAATCGCCAATGTTGCGCAGTCGGTACGGCTGCACATCTCCTACATATCCAACATCACCAGCAAGGTACGCAGGGGCCACTCCGTTTTTTAATTTAATTTGAATTTAATTTGAATAATAATATATGTTGAAGAAGTGATAAATAAACTGCACGTATATAGCTTTCGTACGTTCTTCGTACTGCTTTTATTCTAAATCTAATGCATTTTACTCCAGGATTTTATATTTTCCTTCACAGTATACATTACATACTCTATAAGTTTGCATCTGAAAAAAAGCCAGTTTAAAAAACTCGCAAAATAACCCATTAATAATGAAAAACGGGAACAAATATTTTTTAATTTTAACTGTTTTAATTTAGGCAAAATTTTAGATTCAAAAGAACAGAGTTCTTAAATGTTTAAAGGCAAACAAATTTGGTTTTTTTTTTAAAATTTAATTAAAATTTCTTGACAGTCTTTAAAAATGTTCACTTTGTGAATTACTTACAACACTGATTACAATACTCATCAATGATATTTTCCAAATTGTTAGACTTAGCATTTTCCTGAGCATTAGTTATCTTCGGCGATTTATTATTAATTATATATTCAATAAGATCATGCAAACTATCAAAACACAACAAGCCTGCTGTACCAACAGTTACATCCAAATGACGAAATCTGCTTACGTTACATGTACAGCCCTCATATAGTAGAACCATATTACGTTTTTCGAAAACTATATAGTTTCCCCATGGAGTCATTGCTAAAATCCTATCGGCACATTTAAATCCTGTTTGAAGTAAGGAGCAAAGACTATCATAGCTTCCAGTTTTAGAGCCTACGACAGCCATATTAAATGGAACCGTGCTGAAGCCAGGATAAGAATTCGGTAGACATCCTCGTGATCCATATTTTCCAATTTCGTCTGATCCACTTTCGTGTCCCTGTTCATCACTTGAACCTATTTGGCTCGAACTTTTGCTACCCGAAATGTCTCTATCTGAATCTTCTTCATCTTTGTCCGTAGCATTTTCTCCTGTTTCCTCTCTGTCTCTTTCCTCTTTGTCTCTTTCCTCTCTGTCCGTTTCTTCTTTGTTGGTTTCGTCCTTGTCTGTATCTTCGGTGGTCGTTCCCTCTGTGTCCCTATCTTCTGTGTCCGTATGCTCTGCGTCCTTGTCTTTTTTATCTTTACCTCTTGTCTTCTTCTTATCTTTTTGTTCCTTATCCTTTTTATCCCTTTTTTTCTTATCTTTATCCTTTTTGTCTTTACTTTTTTTGTCCTTACTCTTGTCCTTCTTATCTTTTATTTTTTTATCTTTTTCTTTTCTTTCTTTTTTACCTTTTACTTTTTTATCTTTAACCTTTTTATCTTTAACCTTTTTATCTTTTACTTTTTTATCCTTGCCTTTTTTATCCTTGCCTTTTTTATCCTTGTCCTTTTTACCCTTTTTTTTCTTATCCTTACCTTTCTTGTCTTTTCCTTTTTTAGTTTTTCCTTTTGATTTCGACTTTTTCTTCTTTCGCCTCCCTCCCTCGCCGTCTGAATCACTAGATAAATCCGAATCCTCAGTTTCAGTTTCTTCTTCATCAAGTTCTTCTTCCTCTTCCGCTTCGTCATCGCTTAAATCGTAAGACGCGATTTGAGTCTGGGAAAGACTTGGCGAATCTAAGTTCACACAATCAATCTTGTCCCGATCATCCAAAATTTCGCATTGCAACTCCTTCATGCAAGTTACATCATCAATTGATAAATTCAAAGTTGCAACTTCATCATCAAGTTTCTTAGACAATTCACCAATGCATTCGCAGTGTATTTCGTCATCGTCATCTACATTAATTGATCTTATATCTAATACCTTTAGGTTGTGTATATTAAATGTTACAGGAGTTGTAGCTTCAATGACGTTATTAATAAATATACAAATGAGATAACTTAACGTGTTGCAGAGATATAACTCTGCTGAAGGACCTTTCCCTTTCGTACTCTGGCAATCATGCTTGTAAGGATCAAGAAGATAATAAAATGATGCTCTTTTCCAAAGTGCATACCAACGATCGCCAATATTTACGATTAGATTTGAATTATTTTCAAATATTTCTTCAATTGATTTCGCTAAATCACTGCTTTTGTAGTTGCTTAAGGATCTCCACTTGCCGCAAGCCTGGGGATGAGATACGGAGATCCTTGCTACATATTTTCCCAATTGTATCACTTCAGGAATCTGGGAAATTCTTAAGTTGCGATGATGTAAGCAATTAGTCCACATACTGTAAAAGTTGTTTGCCAAAAATAACGTTTTGTCTATACAATAACTATCCCAAGTAGATGGGGGATCAATTTTCGAATAAACTAATGCGACAACAGCTACAGCCAATGAGAACTTGTTTCGATTTTCTTTAAAACATGGCGAAGATATTTCGTAATGGCCGCGAAGAAAGGCGCAATTGTCGTTTATAATTTGAAATTCCTGTTGTCGAATGCGCCGTTCGATTTTGTTAATAAATTCACAACATGGATAAATGGCCTTCATTCGTACGTTTCGTAAAACAAATGTTTCTGATCCTTTGAAATTGGATAAATTTACGATTAAATGATTCACGTCCGCGATTCGCGCCACCGCTATTAAAACCGCCATTCCTGTAGCAGAATTCCTTTTTAGTTTATTGTCTCGCCCAAGACAATCAAAAACAAAGTAAATGCCGGAATTTCTCCAAATCAAAAAATAGAAATTGTCTACCGTCAACAAACTGTATGTGAACTTGCGCATGAACTTCTCAATACCGTAGTGGAAATCTGGAATTTCTTTTCTGGTTGATACAACCGTTCCCACGATGAACGGACTTATTACATCGATTTCCATCGTGTTTCCGCATTTAACGAAAGTTTTTTCAATCAAATTTTCATTAATGGAACCGTCATAATTTTCTATCAATTCATCTACACTTCGATCCTGGAGCATTTCTAAGGATGATTCTGTGTGCTTCTTACCGTCTGCAATGATCCTGTTTAGAACCAAAGTGTCCCACTCCTCTTCGGGGGTTATATAAATTTCCCCGAAGGCCATTAAACAAGTAGCATAGCTCTGGATAGAGAGGTATTTTTTCGGCTTCGTATTTGGAGGACGTAACGTGATAGATGCAAACGACGCTCCAACAGGATACTCCAATGAGGGTTCCAGGTTTCTCACACGTTTGTTTTGTTCTTGCTCTAGTGTGCATCCTTTAAGGAATTATTGGTTATTAAAACTAAAAGAAAATTGATGTTGTTTTATTTTTAGTTACTTACTCCATTTGATAGACCTGTTTAATTGAAGAATTTTATTAGTAGCATGGACGCCATGAGACCCAGAAGTTCTTGAGTCATCTACGCAAGTAGGCGTCGTGTTCGGGTGTGCAAATTTAGGGACTAACTTTTCTTGAACGATCTCGTCTACACATTCATCGGACTTTTCAGAACAAATTTCATTACATACTTCCATAATTTTTATATATTTTCACTGTCGTATATTATACTAATGTTTATTCAACTTTTTTTTTCACATTTATTAATATACTCGTATAATAAAAATGAAAAAAACATCATTTACACAACAAATTTTGACCACTGTTTTTACGGTTTTTTGAAAAAATCATTCACATTCGAGTTTTTTGAAATTTTTCAAGGCCGAGATAATTTTTTTTTAACGAAAATTCCATACAGTAGATAGGTACATATTTTTCATTTTTTACATTTCTCAAAATGTTTTGATAAGAATAGACAGACAAAAAATTTTAGTAAGAAAATACTTCGGATTTTCTTGTAAATTGTAGACACGAATTTGTACGGTTTTCGTGGAACCGATCTATCATGTAAATGGCTGAGCAATTTTAACATATAATAAAAAGGCAAGTTTACTCTACGAGGAACTACTAAAAAGTAAAGATTTATTTAAACACAACATCAAATAGTGACAAGAAATTTTAACATTTTATTATCAAGATCAATACAATGGCAATTAAAAATAACTTCCTTTTATTCAACATTGGAAAAAAAAAATTCCAAATATTAACTACAAATTTTCTGTTTTTCTATGGGTTGACAATTTTCATTCGCTATGAATTGAATGGATTCGTTGAGTTCCATAAAATGTATTAAACCTTGTGTTCCAACGGATAAATCTAAATGACGAAAACGATTTAAGTGGCAAGTGCATCCTTTGTGCAGGAAATAGGATCCGTGTGATTTAAACAATATGTAGCTGCCCCATGGAACCGTAATTAAGATCCTGTCCACTGTTTGAAGTCCTTTAGCAACAAGTGTGGAAATATTGTTATAGTCTCCACTTTTTGAAACAACAACCGCAATATTCTTGGGGGTGCTGAGATAACCAGGGTATTTGCTTGCCAAACGCCTAAAATCACTTTCTGTAGGTAAAGGATCATCGCAAGATGTCCTGGAGTTTACAGTGCTAACGCATGAAGAACAACATTCGGATTCAGACAGACTACAGCTCCTACGGCTACTACACGTAGGCGAAGAACTCTGGGAGGTTTTCCGTGATCGCGAGCTCGATGAAGAACTTTCGCAGCTTTTGCGCCTTCCTTTGCTTGTTTTTGATAATTTGGATGGATGGGAAGTTGACGAAGAACTGCGAGAAGTATTTGAAGTAACGGCCTTCGAAGATGAACTCGATGAACTACACTTGTAACTTCTGCGCCATTTTTTGCCATTGGATGAACCCGACGTTGACGAAGGACTGGAAGAATTAATTGTAGTAATGGAGCTCGGACGTGAACTACTTGAATTTGATTTTTTTGATCCAGATTTTGATTTTGATAAATCTTTACGTGACAATGAGTTAGAATCCCTGTGCTTCGATTTACGTTTAAGAGGAGGTATTACTATCATAGGAAATGCAGAACTGGCTAATGAACTGCAAGAAATATTTATGACTATGGGACTCGGATCACTTGAATATCCAGATGGACTCCTGGAGCCTGTTGAGCTCAATAATCCAGTCGAAGCCATGCTTGATGCCGATGGACTTCCACTAATTGACTTAGAATTTGAACGACATTTTTTCGAATAGCTGTTTAGCAATGTTTTAAACTCCTTTATTATTTGCTTGTAGCGTCGCTTTTGCTTTTCTCCATTCTTTCCAAGCGACTTCGTAGTTGTACCAGATGGATTCAATTTCGCTTTTAAATACTCATCAATTATCCTCCCTATCAAACTCCTTTTATCCAAATAGGAAGGCGTATCCGATGGTGTACGCATACCCACTAAAAAGTCAAGTGAAAAGAATGATGATGTTGATAAACTTCTTTCATGCTGCTTGTCAATCTTCAAATGATCTTCTTTTTCTTGGTGGTCATGTGACATGCTTTCATCAATTTGATTCTTTTCAAGCATTGTAGATATCATACCTCTGAAATCGAAATCGGGGTTGGTGCACGATGGCGTCGATAAGCCCAAAAGAAAATACTTTGCATCAGACAAACAAGAAGTCATAGAACTAGATCTAGATATTTCTGATAGGTCCGCTGGCGGCGATATGTTGCCAGTAGGGTCTTGTTTGTCTGCTTGCAAATGATCTTCTTCTTGGTAGTCATGCGATATGGTCTCATCAATTTGACAATTTTCAAGCATCCTAGATATCATACTAATTAAATCAAAATCAGACTTTGCACAAGATGGTGTTGATAAGCCCAAGAGGAAGTCCACTGCCTTAGTCAAACATGAAGTCGTAGAACTAGATCTGGATTGGTCATCTGGCACCGTTATTTTGCTATGTTGTGACTCTTGTCCTAAAGATACACGTACATATTGCCTTCTAGGTAATACTTTTCTTACTCCGCCCCCAATTTGTCTCTTTTTAGGGTAGTTATGTTTATTGACATGGAGTGGAATAGGTTCAACTGCTCTTGGAGGAAATTTATTGCAAGCCAATCGTAATTCTAGCGCCGAATTTCTCGTGTTTGTTAAAATTCTTTTTCCCATCGGTAGCCTTAAAGATTCTACAGCATGATCAATTGATCTGCTAAATTTACCTGAATCAGTCGTTGCAGCCGATGAAGTTGAAGAATTTCGAACACGTGAACAAGTCGACGATCTATTCTCACGTGATCTGTTCGACGATCTGGTGTTACTAGATGTCTTCGAAGATTTTTTTTCTCCTGATGAATTGGATGTGCTACCGCTATTTGATTTACTTAGGGTGGCTGGATGTGTTGAATGGATTGCCTTACTTATGTTTTTTGATACAATCCTTCTTATCACAAAACGCTCTTCTATCTTCACCGTAACTCGAATACACTTCGTCAGTAATACGTTCTTAATAGTGCTTCCAGGGAATACAATTTTATTTTCAGGAGTTGTACGATTTTCATTTTGACGGTTGTATTCTTTCACCCCCAGAGGAAATTCTAAAAAATTAGTTATATAGTTATATAGATATAAATAATAAATATAGTAAACTTACTGCCTTTTGTATTTTCTTCATTTCGTTTGGGTTCGTAACACTTACTCTTCAAATACAAAGCAAAGTACATCTGCACAACTGCCGCATGTACTATAATATTTCGTAGACAGTGCAAAATAGAACATGAAATAAGTTCCATTGATCGCGAAAATGTGTACATCCATTTCCATCCTCCCAATATACCACCATATAACAATTCTTTCTCTTTCAATGTGTTCATAATTGTTATTGTTGTCAAACTCATGTTTGTATAATTTTTTTAAATATATCGAAAGGATTAGAAAAACGTTACAAAAAATTTTCTGTTATGTCTACGTTTATTTCAGCGCATCCTCAGTGAAATAAAAAAAAAATCAAAGTGGATAGAATTCGTTGTTCAGGCTCGTTTCAATATAAAGAAAATTGTTGATACTTTTATTATAGTTTACCAATTTTTTTTAGTGTAAAAATCAGGAATGAGAATGGAAAATTAATTGGGGAATAGAGTACCCTCAGAAAATGTTTACTGGGGTTTAGAAATTTTAAATTAGAACAAGTTTATGGATTTTTTATAAATATCTTATTCAGTACTTTAACACAACAGTTTTATAGTTGGTTTTAGAGAACAGTTCAGCGTAATGTATTAAGATAAAACTAATTCCGAACAAAATCAAACAAACTTAATAGAGAAAACTAGCATTCCATGACGAGGGAGTTTGAGTTTTCATTCAATCTATCCTCAGAAGGAAGTGCCATGCTATTTTCATCATTGTGTATATCACTTGCAGAGATCATTGCATCTGTATCCATCGTAGAAGACTCACCACCCCCTTGGAAAAATGTTTGAGTACTATCGATCATTTCGTTGCAATTTGTCCCATTCTGTGGAGGATCATCCCAATTTATTTTGAATCTAGTTACACGCGGCTTAGATGCCAATATGTTTCTAGTTAATTTATCAAATTGGGGTTTCGATGGAGGATTCTCTCTCAGTTCTGGATCAGTATAATCATTGTTTACAAAGTAGCCAACACGAACAAATTCCTGCCCTCGATATGAACATGTAAGAAGAACAATTGTCACACCGACAGCGTCTTGTTCTGGAATTCTAGTTACATCTGGTGGATCTGCTTGAAATACAAATATGTGTCTCCCTTCAGGCACTGGACCAACATAAATTGTGTCTAACACTTGATCGTATTCTTCAGATTCGGCTGATCCAACGTAAATCATTTTCCATTCTAAATCTTCTTTCAGTTCTTCAATGCATTCAAATGTTAATTCAAATTGAAAAGGATTAAAGAAGCTGCTGGGATTGTCCAGCACAACCACGTTTGTTATATGTACTTTTGCCATTCTTTCGGGATTGTAGAAATGACGATCTAAGAAACAAGAAAGAAATTAATGTTTATCAAAGTTTAGAAATTTGAACATTATGAACTTACAAATTACTGATACAAAAAGTAATATACTGGTGAGTTGTGATAGGTATAACTAGATTCTGCCGTTCAAACCGCAAGAAATTTGTTTTATTACAAGCGTCGGCCAAGCTCCTTGCACTAAGTTTGACATTTGTGAACTAAAAATGCACAAATTTCCCGCCATAACCTCCAATGTTTTTAGTACTGATTTATATGGATTTCGTATTTGTTGTCAGTCAGTATTTGTGAACAATTTTAATTTTTTGTAATTTTAATAAACTACGTAGTATACCATACTAAAAGTAATCATGAAATTATCCTATAAATATTCCATGGAAATCTTATCGCATATCCAATTTAGAACAAAATTCTGTTTTTGAGGTTATGTTACAATCAGCTGACTTCAGTCAGTTCACCGGAAAAATGGTGTTCTCAAGATGAATAAATATTTACTCAATATTAGTTATATTGGGAGCTCGTTCAGGTAAAATTTAATATGAAATTGTTAAAAAATGTATTTAATACTTTTAAATTAAAAGAGGAATTCAAAAAACTGTTACAAGAGTTGACCCAACGATTCTTGACAATACAACAGTTCAAGGATGTATAGAACTTGGTTTAAGGTTATTTCGGCCTATGAATGAAATAAAAGTGCATTTGTCCAGCAGGTATTTACAATAAATTCAAATAAAGTTAACGTAAAACATATTCCCTTAGAACAGATGCGGGTGTGCATGCTCTGAATTCTTCCATTCACGTTGACTTGGAAAACTCTGGTGGAAGTGTATATCCTGTTGAATATATAACGAAGGCTTTGAACACGTATTTTGTTAGAAAGAATTTTCCAATTAGAGTAATAAGTACACATCATGTTCCGGAAACCTTTCACTGCCGCTACTGTGCAAAGGGCAGGACATATCTCTATAGAATCGCTGTAGCGAAGGAAGCAGCTGAACCTGGTGAAGAGCACGTTAAAAATATCTTCACAAGTTATATTCCCATTGAGGAAGTCGATAAATGCTACTTTATGAAGTAAGAAAAAATCTAGTTTTTAATGCAATTTGAAATATTTCGCAATAATTTCAGGGATCCACTCGATATTGAGAAGTGCAAAAAAGTTGCAAGGCTGTTCCTTGGAAGACATGATTTCCGCAGTTTTATGGGATCAAATAAGCAAAATAAACGAATGGTATTGAGTTTATATGATTTTGTCAACGTGCTTAAAGCTTGTAATCGCAGAACCATCCAATGTACACAATACGACATATATCGGACATTCGTATTACACCTGGGACGCCTGTGACGTGCTCATTTGATCAGGAGAAGGCTAAGCAACTGTACAATTATTGGGACATCACAATACATGGCCGTTCATTCCTATACAAACAAGTGAACTAAAATTTTGGATTTATTTATGGATCGTATTTAGACTGGAAATGTTGCAGGTACGGAGAATTGTTGGGACTTTGTTGGCTGTTGGAAGTGGAAAGCTGACTGAGCGCAATGTCTATGAGATGCTTACAATTCCTTCTAAGAATAGTTGGGATTCCCGAGTAAGAGTAATGCCTCCTTATGGTCTGTACTTATGCAAAGTACATTACAACGATGAAGATTTGAAATTTCCTGAAAATACTAGAAACGTTGATTGAAAAAAAATGAGTTTTTTAGACGAAATTCGTTCCAAGCGATCTCAATTAAAAGCAACGGACACTGTTATCACCTGTGCCGATGGGAAAAAGTACAAAGAGAGCGGGGAAACCGTTACAGAGCTTAAAGAATTTAGTTGCGGTTTCGTGATTGATACAAAACCCGACAAGATACCAGCTGTTATTTTGGATGAAGGGTTACTTCTCGGTTCCCAAGACAGTGTAGACATTGTAAATATTCAGCAGTACGGAATCACGCATATTCTTAGTGTGGGAATAAAATGTCCACCAGTCGAGGCTAGTGGGATCACATTTAAATATTTGCCGTGCCTGGACTTACCGGAAAGTGATATCAAGAGTTTAATTCAAAGCTCCAATGCGTTTATTTCGGGCGCTTTATCTGGCGGCGGTAAAGTGCTTGTGCATTGTAATGCAGGTGTTTCTAGGTCCGCAGCTGTTGTAATTGGTTTTCTTATAACTCAAAAACAATTCAAATTTGATGACGCTTGTCAGTTAGTGAAGGCAAAGAGATCCTGCATTCAACCCAATACTGGATTTCTGCTACAGTTAAAGACGTTAAGAAGTTAACGACGTGCAGGAAATACTTGTGTACAATTTCATTAATTGACGATGAACTCATAATTTTTGTATTCCTGGGAAATTTAAAAACAAAATTGGTTAATTTTAAAATTTTAATCAAAAAGAAAGTTGGTAATAAAATTTTAGGTCCTCGCTGTTGTCTACACTGATTATGGTGTATGGCCACACTATTTGAAGTGTTGTTGTCATTGGCAGAGTCAAAATTTTTGACAAGTTTGTTTGGGAGTGAGGGAACAGTCAGGATTTTTGAGTATTCGTAATTTATTAATTTTTTACTCATTTACCATTTGATTTATCTCGAAAGCGTATTTTTCTACCATGGCGCAAAACGAGGATTGTGTTGTAATATCGGATGATGAGGATGGCGAAGCTGAACAATTAAACAAAGTCACTGAAAATGGTAAGAGTATTTTTTTGTAAGAATTTCTTTAATTTTTATTATTTCATAAACAATTTTTTTATCTTAATTGCAGGGTCAGATGTGATGGAATGCCCTATTTGTCTCCAATCGTGCATTCATCCAGCTCGTTTACCATGCGGTCACATATTTTGTTTTCTGTGTGTTAAGGTAAGTTTTTGTTATTGCACTTCGTGTTTTTTTCGCAAGCAAAGTGAAAGGTCTCCAAAAATTTAACGAAGAAGGGGCCAAGGAAGTTTCCAGATGTGAACTGGAGTTATGCTCAGACATTGTGCATGTTTTAATCATTGTTTTTTTTTTTTTGTCCCTCGAACTATTGAGTAACGAAAATTGTACGTAACGCGAAAACCATCAGTTATCGTTGTCTGGTTTCATTTTGCATAACTGTTTTGCGATGCGGATAACAGGATTTCCGATCACTACCAAAATTGCGGGTTTTTCTGGTTTTTGTAGGAACGTTGAATGCTGGGATGAGTCCACAAATATTTAAAGCCGTTATTCCACTTTATTGGAAAATTTAATTTGTAATACTTTTCGACGGGCTCCACAATTTCATACGACACTCGACAATTTATATTTCTGTTTTGATTTTTTTCAATTATTTCAGGGTGTTGCATACAAAAACAGTCGCTGCGCGATGTGTAGACGTGAAATTCCACCCGAATTTTTAGATCACCCGCAGCTGGTTCATGGTACACAAGATCTATGCAAAACAAAGGCCACCGAAGACGGTTATCAGTGGTTTTACGAGGGTAGAAACGGTAAGTGGAAAACAATTAAACCAATTGCTTAGCAAGAAAATTGATACAAAGTAAATTTAGGCGGTTGGTGGGAATATGACAGTAGAACTGCAGAAGAAATTGAACAATCCTTTGGTGATAGGGTGGAAGAGGTTGACATCCTCATTTCGGGAGCTTTGTACACAATTAATTTCAGTAAATTGGTTCAGTATCCAAAAAATAATGAGAGTCGCAACAGAAAGATAAAACGAGAGAAAAAGGGCACAATTCGAACGAAAGGAATTGCTGGAATTCTTGCTTTAAAATGAATTTGATTTGAATTTCATATTGTTTACAAATTGGGATGAACAATTTATGTTTGATTTACGATTAACAATTCTGAAGTATTGAGTGAACAAATTTTGTTCATTTTGAGAACTGGCAACTAATTTTTGGATTTAATTTCTTGTAAAGGAATTTACAATCACTGAAACATTAACATACAATTAAGGAGTAATTTTTTGAATTATTTATACTACATAAGTTTAAGTGCATTTATAAAATAATAAATGTTGAAAACATTATACTAAAAATTTGTCTTTGTAGTTGAAGGACAGTCGAAAATAAATTCAACGATGTTTTGTCCTGATTTCCTGAATATTCGTGCTGGTTATCGTTTCAGGTTGGTGGCAATATGATGAACGTACGAGTCAGGACATCGAGGAAGCATATAAAAAGGGCAAAAAGTCCTGTAAAATTCTGGTTGCTGGCAATGTGTATGTCGTCGATTTCGAGCTGATGTTACAACAGCGACAAAATGATCCTTCGCGACGTCGTCACGTAAAGCGTGACTTGGCATCCATTCCGAAGAAGGGTGTAGCTGGTCTACGAATCGAAGGCAACACTATAGTCACCGAATCTGAGGAATCCCAGAGCAGCGATACCTATCGACAAAACACGAGCAATTTCATCTCCACAATAGCCGCAACAGATGCCGCTATACGGATTGCAAGCGATATCATCGGATCGACCCTGGCGCATGCGGATGAAGTCAGTCGGACCAGGGGTATCCGCGATCAGAGCAACGGCCAAAGCAGCCGCGAACTGCTAGAGGAGGCCGAAGAGCTCCTGAATGCAACTGAGAGTGCTAATTTAGCACCGTTTGACCAGTCAAATCTATTCAGCCAAACTCTGGAAGATTTCCGATCATTGACCCTGCAAAATGTGATAGATTCGAGCGACAGTGAAGACGATATCGATCCGATTATATTATAATTTTTGTTTATGTTATGATGTTCGTGCTGCTCCTCGGTCAGGAGCTGTCCTCGATTTACACATCCTTGTTGCGCGATGGAGCGGTTTAGCATCTAAAAAGTGTCGTAATTTCATGTTGAAGAATATTTTGAGTAGTCGATGGCTGTGTTGAATTTACTGCGAAAACCGCGAGCGTATGCATCCTCCAATCTAATATTATACTATATATTTTTCTTAAATGTTTCGAAGAGTATTAGATGATGATGTGCAGTAAAAAGTTGGACGGTTTTCTGCCTTTACTGCCTGCAAATGTTCAATTGCAAGGATTTTATTGTAATTAGTTGTAATCGTTCTCAACTTTCCGAATCGTATAGATTAGATGTAGTAATCATGTGTAAGGATAATAAATAAGTTCCAAGACATTCATTAAGATGAAAACTAATTAGAAATACTACATTAAGAAAATTACGTGCGAAAATCATTTTCGAGTACCTAAAACGCGTCGGATTTTGTTCAAAAAAAAATTTGTAGGAAAAATATTTAAATACAATTTATAATATATTTTGTTAAACTTAATAAACTCATGCAGAAAGTATGAGAGAAATTTGATTGTATTTCAATTCCCCATCAAAATTTTAAGAAATTCAAAAATACGGCTATGTATTTATTTTCTTTAATTATTTCTCATTAGAAGTCTAGAAGCTAATAATTATTACTATTTTTCCCGTGCAGAAAATCACTCGCATTGTTTGTTACAATAAAAAAAGCTGAAAGTAATGAACAAATAATTAAAAAGAAGTTATACTGTAATAATTATTGTATAATGTAAAATTTTTTTGCAGCCTAGTGACAGATCGAAATACAAGAGCAAAACACAAAAATCGCACTTAAAGAAGATGGAGATGCGCTGATAACGGACAAACGGGATTGTTTTTTTTTTTATGACCACATCTCATCGGTCCTTGGGATGACGACACTGGGGAATCCTAACCTTACTTCACGATGATGACGTCGGTGATGATGGCGGTGAGGATGTTGAATTTTTTGAATGCCTTAACTCTTGCAAATAGTGTCTTTGTGTTGGCTTGTGGAGTGCTAACTGGGCCAGAGCATCGTCAACTGAGAACCATTGCCGTTTTCGGCCTATCGTTCGGGAGTCTTCCCACTCTTCCAGTTCTTGGGTCACAGTCATTACAAAAACCTCGGTTCGATGCATATGCTCTCGATTCTGGCGAAATGTATCAATTAGTGATTTTATTGGTGGAATTTACATCAATAAAGGCATTACCTCGAAAACTCCTAGACACCTTCCGAGTTTTCCGATCACGCCAGCTTCCTCAAGAACTTCGCGAACAGCAGTCACTGATGGTTCTTCTTCGGGCTCAACTCCGCCACCAGGAACAATCCACAGTTCTGGTCTTCTGGATGATGTTACAAGAAGGACCTAAGAGCACGAGATGGTTTTATAGGTTTAAACAAATTTTGGGTAATTCCCGTTACAATTATTTTTGTTTTCTGGTGATTTTTTCGACTCACCTCAGTTTCAGCTTCCGATCGAACGCAGATGCAAGCCGCCCGTCTGCGGAAGCCGTCCTCGTCGTAAATACGTGTAGAATTTGGTTTCTCCTTCACCATTTCAAATAGGGGAAAAACGATCACTGTTTAAGATCACCAATGAGGACAATCTTTCGCCAATTGCCGACGATATAATTGAAACGTAAACAATTGAAAATGAATTCGGGCCTCAAAGACGACGGTCAACGCCAGAACTCTTGAGTGTTAAGAATAATTTAAGTGAAATTGCACCATTAATTGATAATAGATTCCGTAATCATTTTCTTCGTTGACAATTTTTTCCAAAAAAGAGCAAAGGCGATTCGTTTATCTTCGTATTCTATTTTTTCTATAAAAAAAAAAAAAAACAGGACAGGATTCAAAAAATAATAAAATATCACTCGACTGCCAATAGTAAACGAAAGTAATCTTCCGGGGAGAGGGTTTTGTAAAAAAGAAAAGAAAAAACAACTTTAAATTGAAATTTTGCACATTTTTGTTGTTGCGGATTCAGCTCACTGGTACACGTTCCATTTTTGTTGGTGTTAATTGCGGCAGTTTAAGTTCACAGCTGCACACAAACTTAGTTAATTTACCGAAGTGAATTTTAGCTAGATATGGTAAAGTAATTAACCATTCAATTTGACGATGTATTGTCCGCACTAAAACCAGAAATCGTAAAATTTTCGGCTTTTTTTTCTTCTTGCCGCCTTGTGATTTCTTCCTTCTTTTTTTTTATCTTTCTTTCTCTCTTCTTTTTTTAGAGTAGAATGTCACTTCACGTACACAAGTACGAAATTCCAAAGGGAACTTCTATTTATCCCGCACGAAATTCTTACCGAACTTATTGATGAGACGATAACCAATTACGATTTTTATAATTTTCGGTTAGACGTTATCTAACTAGCTAGCAAAACTTGGCAATTCTCTGTAATCGCCAGCATCCATTGCCGCGAGATTTCAATTTTTCGTCGGCGTTTCTCCGTCACAGCACTTATCAAAAATCTTTTCTTGATTACAGACCGACAATGTGAGAAAAAGTTGGTCATTTGCCAACATACAAAAAATATATTTTGAGAATATTCGCCCACAGGCCGGGATACAAACCTATATTCGCCGCAACAGCGTGGTGGTGGTGAGATCAGATTCGTGAATTTGCGGAAGTGCGGATTTGTTTCAAATTATGAGTGTTAAGAGCACTTTAAAATTAATTTCTGAAATTGGAAAAGTATGTGTAAGTTTAGATATTCGTTGTTTTTTTAGTGCATGTGCAACTTGATAAGGTCCATTGAAAAGAAAAGTTAAAAATAACAATTTTGTTTCGCAACTCTCTGGTCTGATGAAATTCGGTTTTCATTTGATCAATTCCGAAACAAAGGCACGCACTCCGGAAATTGAAACTAGTACAAAATAAGCCGAAAGCCTTATAGCTGAATGTAATCGCTCTACTACTTCCCTTCAGCCAGCCAAATCAAGCAAATTGTGTGATGCATACACAAATGTGTGTGACTGCAAACTTGCACGCATGTTTAACGGTTTGTTTTGGTTTTACCTTTTAACAGTTTAATCGTTTTTAAGTAAATTTCTTGCTTCTGTTGTGTTCTTTCTGTTCAGAAGATTATTTACCAAACTAATAGTTCGCCAATTATTACAATGTAATAATAATCAATCTCGAAATTAACATAATTTATATTTTATGTTCACCAAAGTGCTGAATTTGGGCACCCATTTTCTAATTGCTGCCGTGCTTCTTTCTCGGACAATTTTGTTCTCATGCCTGTCAATATTTCTTCTTAGTAAACTCGTTTATTCAACTGCTGACAGACAGACAGACATAAATCAAATTAGCGTTCTCCACCGTAAGTCATTTTGTCATAAATTCCAGCAGTCATAATAGTGGCTGCTGTCGATGTGTACATATTCGAATTTATACGTATTCGGTGAGTAAAAATGGTCGTCATCTAGTCCACACAAAACAAGATTTATTTGTGAATTGTATGAAACAAGCCCGGCTTAAGCGATCAGCATCAGGGGATCAAGAATTCAGGAACTGCATTAATGTATACCATATAGTAGAAGAACGTTGGCTCACTCACTCGTGACAAGCGGTAGCGAATTGGACCGCACAGATTACCGGTAAGGATATTATTATTTTTATATTTTGATGGGAACAAGTTTAAATTTTGTATTTTATGGGCCGAAGATGCGTTCAATCAACAGTTGTGGACTTGTGGCTGGGGAGGATGAAAAACCCAGTGGAAAGAGAGTAGATCAAGAGTCAAAAACTTGAATTACTACCATGCCTTTCCGATTAGTTTTACTAAATTATTTTTAATGTTTGAATTGATGTTTCGAAAATCTTAGAAAGTCGACGATAAAATGCTGGAATGTTCTTGGGATTACCCTTAATAGCACCCACATTTAAAGTCCTGCTTAAAACATCGCCAACAAAGGCGTCTTTTGCTCGAACTGCATTAATCGGACATTGGGAACATAAAGAACAGTGACAAAAGAATTTCCAATTCAATAATATCAATCGTTTTACATTTAAATGGAAGAACAGAATAATTTTTCATAACCCGTCTTTGAGAGGATTCTCCCTCCCGCTGTATTTCTAATTAGATGCATAATTAGCATATTATGCTTGACAGAAAAAAACCATCAAATTCCTGTCTCCATTTCATTGGACCTTAATCGAAAGCTGAGGATCAGCACCGATGATGGTCACCCACGATGTATTAGCAATTGGACGCCGCTCTAAAAGGCAGGCGTGACGAATAAATTGCTTACGAATTGATTTCACCAAGTTTATTCAAATCCCGATGGTAATTCGATTAATTGATTATATTCCCCTCCCGAAAACAAAACAGGAACAGCCACTTGCGGCTGCGCAGTTGTCGTCGTCGATTCTCCTAATGTAGATCGTTGAATTTTTAATAAAAAACACAATCGTCCACACTGAATAGTCATAAAAATCATTATTTATTTTAAATGCAGTGTGTTGGAATGAGATTTTGTTTCATTGGTGCTGCATGAGTTTAGTAAACAAAACACTTTCAGGGATGTTCACAACAGACTTTGACCATCCCGCTGTTTTTGTTGCTGGGACATTTAAATAATTCACCATTACTGGAACTTGGACGCGAATGGAAGAAATGTCCGCAGAACCCCATCCGACTCCGCGTCATTTATTAGGAAATCATTTACTGGATTTGTGTTTTATGAGCGGGGAAAATGCAAGCGATGATTGGTGGGCTTGTGCTTAAATCAAGATCTGTTTAATTAGATAGCACACACAATTAATATCTGCCTCGTTGGTAACGATTTTAAAAGTTGACCAGAAATTTCGATTTATAAACTGCTTTTCTAGTCTAGAGGAATTAATTGATGTCTCCATAAACTCGGGAAGTATTAGCGTCCGCCGGGAAGGAACAAAACGAAGATTTTATTGCCTGCTAATTAAAATATTAATAGCAATGATAAATAAATATTTAAACGTATTAAAATACCGGCAACTGTCTTTATCCAAAGGAAAAGAAGAAAGGTATTCGGTAATTTTAATGATCAACTTCACTTCTTTATTAATGTATTTTTATTATTTTTTTAATTTTATTAATGATATAATAGATTTTACGATAATTCGAAGCTGAGAAGTTGTCGAAGAATATCTTGATTGTGCTCGAAGTGAGTTCTCCGAAACTGATTGCAATTGTGTAAAAGTAAGTAATGGTTAATTATTTAACACACAAAAACAGGAAAGTACTCGTAGTTTCCTCTCCAAGTGAAAGAATATAAGACCACAGTGGAATGTGTTCTCCCTTCATACCAGGCGACTTCGTGATCCTTCTCAAAGTAATTCCTGTCACCCATAAAACAATTCCACCATTAAATCCACTCTTGTTTTAATGTCTACAACATTTTTCTGGCCTCTCACAAATGATTTCTTAAATTGCAATTATAAAATAGAGTCGAATCCAGCCCAACTCATTTTGGCAGCTAACATCGCAATAAAGTGCAGATCCGAAACGTGTAGCATTTCACAGGACGAAACTTTAATATTGAGGAAAGTTTCCAGTTTGGATACATTGTGAACAGTTTTGCATATAATTTTAGGGTATTCTATTTGAAATTATGCTCATTTTTGGCTATGTACAATACAAGGAGGACACTGCTATATGCTGGAATGGACCCTTGACTTCATTTCGATTGTTCAGTGGCAGGCACTGGAGCGTGATAGTCTGACGGTGAAATTTTTCGTTTGGTAACAATACTGGAATGTGCGCCAACACAACACAACAAGAGATGTGCAGGAGCAGAGGAATCAGCCGCATAAATCTAATTACATACGGCTCCTTGCCTCCTCCGACGCCATTGCTTTTTTCGGGAAGAGGTCGTGTTGATGGTGGTCCAGGTCAGTGCTATTGGATAATTGATGATCACTTTGTCCGGTGATGTAAGAACTGTTTTAGTAGTTTAGAGCAATGGAAGAAACAAGGCAAGGATGAGCTCTGGGCAAAATTCTAAATATATTGTGGAAGTTTGACATTTTTAAGAGAGAGTTGATTTTCATACCCTGGATGTAGGATATATTTCTTTGAGCTCATGCTCCCAACGAGCTAAAGGAGTGATAAATAAATAAACGTAACACTCTGGCAGACTGACTAACAAACATATCGTAATGAGGAGTAGTAGTTAAAGAACTGTAAATGTCTAGGGACACATCCAAATGGATGCATTAAAGCGTGTTGTTATAGAAGGAATTGACCACTGGAGATTTTACCGAGCTGTTTTAAAACAAAACGTATTGCAAGGATTAAGGATAAGTAACACCAACCTGAAAATGATTTTTAAAGCATAATATATTTTTACATTGCATTCTTAATTCACGTCAACAGTAATTTAGATTTCGCGAGGTTGATTTTATGGAGCCCCAGTGAATTTTTCCTTACATTATCATATAAAAATAAGAGACAAATTCAAATAAAGGCAGCCGAGCTCTATTCCTATAGGGTTGAAAAATGATTCTTATTGGAGGATAAAACTCAGTCTTGTCCGTGAACCGTGCTCCTTCTAGACACTATCGCATCGTTTGATCGAGAATTTTAACTATACGACATAACACGTGATGCGAAACGTGACATAATTCGTAACGTGAACTGAAACGTAACATCAAGTATGTAACTGAAATTCGAGAACATGAAAAATAGTGTATATGCTGACTATGTACTGTATGACAAAGTAGTGAAAATTAGTGTATTGTGTTGAGTGTAATAAAAAAGCGATGAAGATGTTTGAAGATCCAGCGACAAGGAGGAATGATGTCAGTCACGAGTAATCACTTAAATAGGGTAAGCTTAAAACTTCGTAACGTTGTATATTTTGTCCATACTCCAATTAAGTTTAGGCAATTTTTTATAATCTAATCGTACCAAACTTATTTTTCTTTTCAGTTTTCATTTTCCGAATTGGAACTTGCGAGCCTATTTAAGAGGGTGAGTGCTACAATGTAAGTCTTTATTTTTTACATATTTATAAAACTCAACCCATAGTTCTCTTTCAGTTTTATTCTTTATTAAATAGTTGTTTCTTTTATTATTTTTTGTTCGTCTGGTCTGCAGTTAGCGATTATGGGAATTCATTAAAAGGACATTGTTCTTTTCTGCATTATTTACAGAAGTATTCTTTAATATTTTGAATACCAAATGAAGATGTTCGCTTGAAGTGCAATTAATGCATTGCGTTAGTTAAAGAAAACATAAGCAACTGTCTTAGATCGATCATTTGTTGTATTCTTATCACTGAAGAAAGAGCCACTGCGGGAATAAATTTAGCAAGTGGCCCGAAAGGATTGCACTTGATGCGCAACAGAGCAAAGTGATCGTTAGTATCAAATTAACACTCCTTTAGCGTACTTAATTAAAACTGTTTAAGATAACCTTGATCAATGGTCAGCAAGAATTGTGAAAATGGGGGTAACTCTTTGTGATAAAATCAATGCGCTTTAATGCAATCCCATTAATTAACTCCGCCATTGAGTGTAGGCTTTCAGAGTTTCGTACCGTTCGCTAACACATCCCGTTGCCCAGCGGGATTTATCGTCGATAGAATCTAATTTGAGATCGTACCAATGCAGAATATTAATTAATGATTACTTTCTTCCCTCTGACATCGGCGCTCAAATGTGCAAAGCATTCAGCTACCGGGGCAGCGGGACTATTGGACTGTTTTCTGATAAATAAACAACCAGCATTGAATATTTTAGCATTAAAATTCATCCTACAACTGGGAAAGATCGCTTTGGTGGAAATTCTACCGCACAATGTTGACCAATCAACAGAATCGTTTGCTGTGGAAATGTCTACTGGTCATTTCGAGAATAGGGCTTTGGTTAGAGCCCAACACATTAACATTAACTACTGCGCTACACTGTGCCACATCTGATATCGCGGCCCCTAATTATACCCTTTCGGTGTGCTTCCTTCGGGCCACAGTAATTAGGAGCGGAAATTCAATGGATCCCATCCGAATGCCTTGATTATGACGATGGCGTAAACATTTCGCCTTATCATCCAGATTAAACACACAACCTCTGAATTCCCAGTCTTGCATGCTGGAAGTTCCGCGCCCGAGTTATGCTCAGGTTCTTCAAGTCAGCCGGCGATCTTCCTGATCAAGTGGAGCATGACCGATGCAGGAGGATCCCACGATCGTGGACGAAAAGCGAGCAAAGCCATATTTACTTGCAGTAGTTGGTACTGGATTCATGTTTATATTTTCCATATTTGTTCAGTATTTCCATCTCTGATTGCAACGTTGACTTTAACTTCATATAGAATTGACTGTCCTTGAGCTCAAAAAACAGCAAACATGAAAGAAAAATTATTTTTCTTACTGTAATTCCTTTTCTATTTAACCGATTTGTAAGTATACCCTTGACTAACTAATTGCTATAATTTACAGAATTAAGCATTGACAAAAAAGAACCTTTTTCTATGTATCTCTTAAATGAAATAATATGAAAAAAGGAAAAGTTTTGTGAAAATTTCTGCCAGCACTTTCGCCAGTGAGAAATATCCTTGTCTTAGCCAAAAGTTCTTTTAAGCTACTCGGGGCCAGAAAAATCTGGCTCAAGCAATAAATCTTAATATTTTGCGGCTCTAAGGACTAAGTAAAAACGTCCATTGAATTTTTACCACTGTTTTATGACTATTGTACTTTTTTTGTTACTTGTTCGTAGTGTACAAAACGAAATAAAAATTGAGAACGATTTCTCTGTCATTGACTGTCTGAAGTTGAAATTTCGAAATTCATTGATCGACATTATGACTGCCGACGAATGCGAAAGGACAAAAAATGTATAAATCCAGATAATTTTTGAAAAATTAGCAATAAATGTGAGTTATTGCACAACGTTTTTTTTTTCAATTAATTCGCGGCTGATCGGAAAAGGATTTCCGGAAATTCTGAAAAACATTTCTTTTCGTAATTCGACTTGCATGAATTTGAGTCGCTGGATTTCTTTTAAACGGTTTTATATATATGTTGTATATTATATAAACGTTTTTCAACAACTTGATTTTGTTCAGTACATTTGAATTGAAATCACCTGAAAGTAATTGACTTGAAAATTTTCTCTGGATATCTCTCGTGATACATCGTAAAAATTAACAATGGAAACAATTTTTTTGTTCAATTCTAAAGTAGAAAAAGAGTATATATAAAAGTATGATACTTATCACCTTTGAGAATTTTATCCAGACTTGTATAATTGATTTGTTACCTTCAATTCTTGTTCACCGACAGAACAACATAAATTTCGCTCTCTATGGCGGTCAATTTCAATTAAAACATTTTTGAAGAACACTTCAGGCTCATGTATGTAATTGCACATTTATTGCTTATCCATCCTACACCAATGTGCAATTGTCTGAAAATTGAAATTGCGCTAATTAAAATGCTATAAAATGTACATTCCCATTCGGTTATGGTTGGTGTGCCGAGGAATTTTGAAACCTTTTGACTCATAGGTGAGCAATACTCAGTCAAGTTTATGGTTCTTGTCAAGGAGGATGGAACAGGGACATCAGTGTGAATAATTGAAGTGTTTACGGCTTAAATGAATTCACAGAATTAATTTTTCAGTTATTTTCCCCAACTATAAATTCCACATTAGGGTCCAATTTGACCTCCAAGTGAAGGAGCCCAGTGATCCATTGGATATTCTCTGAATGTGACTCCTCGAAGGTCAATGCTCGGTTTTTACAGAACCCATTATCTACAATCTATATGCTTATCAGAAAAGACTGATTTCCAAAAAAATGCGTTTAAACAAGTAAAACTCGACTACAGACAATTAGCCAACTGAAAAATATGAAACAAGAAAAATCTTGGGGATTACTGGGAAGTTATCTTGGAAGTAATCTTGGGAAGTTAGTGTCTGCAATTTCCCATTACAATACAAATTTCATTCACCCGAATTAGGGGTTGTGGGGGTACGAGTGGGGATAGGGGTGGAAGTTCGAAGTTCTTAAATCACGTCTTGTGGGGTATCGTTGAAACGCTCCTCATGAGTATCTTATAAATCCATAAGTAGTTTCTGGATTTTGAAAAGAATTACCAAAAAATGCAATCAAAAACATTTCGAAATCTTGCTCAGCCTGCTGTAGGCCTGCCTAAAGAGATTTTCTTTTATTGGAACAGATTTTTCATTAATGAATGAATATCAAATTGAATATGATTATTATGATAACTAATAAACATAAAAATAAAGTTTTAAATTATTTATTACAAGAACCGGTCGATCTACGGTCGCCGAGACGGTCTACGCGATGGTAAAAAATAATGCAAACAAACACTGGATATAAATTAAACAAACATTAGCGACGCTGACAAACTAAATAAAAATAACCTAATGAGAAATTAATGTTTTGTACCTACTCGAAATAAGTGATTGTCAAATCACAAAGAAATCCAAAGTTTCTAGATAGAATACCCAAAATAGGTGTATTTTATATTAAATATAGTACTTATATGTTTATTTCTGAAGTCAGAATTTTTTCCTCTTTCATTTGACATCCCACTCGATACCATAGAAAAAATATTTTTTTTCAAAAACCACACTTTTTTGGATGTAACATCCGCCATATTGATTGTGTACATATAAAATGTAGCCTATATCACCCAGACAAAAATAATTAATCGAATGACATCTTATTCATCAAAATCGGATTAGTAGTTTAGGCGCTACAGTGGAACAAACTTAAATACAAACACACATTGACTCCTTATAATATTACCCTTTTTTTTGGCTTTACCGCAATCGGGTAATAAAAAATTAACAGGACCTCTATCTTATAAGACGCCAAATAATCTGAATATTCTATTGTTAGAAATCCACTTTAAACAAACAACAAGTAATAAATATTCACTTTTAAATTTATTTTGAATTTGATAAATTTGACTGTTCTCAATCCATTGTCCTTACAATGTTGCATCACAATATTTTGTCCACGAACTGATCATTAATATCCTCCCCCTGGCACCCTACTTCACATCCGCGTGCACTTAGCAACCAGACTTTTCGTACATGAATTTCAATTACCGCTATCTTCGATTTGCACGACACCAAATCCCCAAAGAGAAGACCAAACCAACATCATGATCATCATCGTCACCCTCATAGCTTTCTCCTGACAATCTATTTTCGTTCTCCTTTTCCATTGCACAATAGAATTTGAAACCTTCTTAATTTCAAAATCGACCAAATAAATATTTTACAGTTGTATAAAATAAGAGTAAATCTCCGCGAGATCAGTTTTCCCTATAGGAAAATTCTTGAATCAGAGGCGGCGGTGCTGAAGTGCGATTTTCAAAATGACACAATGCCAAAAATCTTATTTTGATCTTCTTGCGACGTTCGCGACTTTCCACTCGCATTTATTTATTGCACTCCAACCAAGATCACTTCTCCGATGAACATACTTGAATTCCATTGTTTTGAATAATACTGTCTTTATTTAGACAAACATTTATTGCATAGTGTTCGTTTTATGGCAAAACATTTTCACAAATTCGACATGAACTTAATGAAGTCGTTTTGGCATCTTTAAGTAGACAATTCGAAAATGTGGTTCATTGCTAAGTTTTTGTTGTTTTCTTTTTAGTGGGCGCTCAATTTCTATTCCAGCAATTTTCCATTGCTGAAGGGCAACATGAACATAAGTTACAGCATTACCTCGTTTTATGGCAACTGGTCAGGAAAGATGTTAGTATTTATTTTTATTTTTTAGTTACATAAATTTTCGCTACCGATAAGGATCATAATTCATAACAAATAAAGTTAATCAAATGCTTAAAATATAACCGATCGTATAAATTTATTTTACTGGCGCGATCTTTAGATAAGTTTTTTTCATCAATTTTTATTATTTTTCTTGTAAGCGCATTTGACTTTTATTCTGTTTCACGGCTGCATAGATATTATAAAATATTGCAATATCTACGAATAATAGTCTTACATTCAATCAGAGGAATACATTATGGTAATATATATATTTTTTGAATCTCAGCACAAAATGGCGAGAGTTTAGCAGTAACTGCTCCCCAAGCTCGGCCATAAGTAATGATTGCCATTTATTCAGGTGGAAGTCGAGTCTGCGGCTGATGATTAATTTTCATTGTATTCCGATAATAAATCTCTCAGCAACTTTTCGTTCAGCAAAAGATATTCCTCTGGTTTTTGTGCATTTGAGAACTCCCGTTCGCGATCATCATGCAAAACGACGGCAAATATCATCCCAGTAAATGAAGATAATGGTCAACTGGTTGGTCGGGTTGGGTTCCAGCGACCATAAATTCATCCGGGAAAGGTGTGGGAAGCATTTAACTACACTTGCTAGATCAAGACCTTCTATGCTACACTTACCCCAGTATTCCTTACAGGTTATCTAAGATCGCCTGATGAAATTTGCCTTTAATACATTTTTGTCACGCGAACCTGGCGGCGACACCGACACCCATTCCGCTGAATCGGGAAGAAGGCCGCTGTTGATAAAGTATTTTATTTTTATTTTAATACTTTTATTTTATTTAATTCGATTTTGTTGATTTGTGCAACGAATAAACAGAAGAAATCTATGCGCTAAAATTGAACCGTTTGCATAAATTTTATTTCAATACTATTCGAATGAAGGTGGAAATTATTATTCGAGTATTTATGTGCTATAAAACTCTGTACTCGCCAGGCAATCCTATAAAAACGGACTTTGCGCACGCGTAGTCATGCAAATCTCTCTATGCTCTGGAAAATATATATTGCAATAAAAATGATAAGAACCGGACGATTTTATAGTTGTGCTTTTATGTAGAATCATTGATTGCTCTTCCTTCGAGTAAAATTGTGACTATGACGATCGTGGATATGAATCTCTTTCCGTTACACTTTTGTAGTATCGAGTAATATTGATTTATCGAATGATGTCGATCTAATATCGGCAATGGAGTGGGAATAATTAAATTAAACCATTTGAGATCTTACTACAGCGAAAATTTTCTACACGATCGCAAGATCAAATTTCTTATGTTGCAACGAAAGACATTAAATAAGGATTTTATTTGAGTTTGCATTTCTAATGCGCACTGTTCTGATAGCAATATTTCTGTTTTTAATGCACTTTGGAATGATTAGATTTCTACAAAGTGATCTTGTTCATTGAGAGTGGTTCCGGAAAAAATATCCCAGTTAGTTTTTATATTTGATAAGAAGAACTTGTGGGTGGGCTACGTTGAAGTTGAGTGTCTTTTGGTATTTTTGATATAGAATCTTTTGAAATTGTTTCATTATTTGTAGAGAATTTCAATTTTAATTGACCATTACGATCGATGAAAAGGATGTCTCAATTTCAACACTTAAGAATTAATGTTGCTTCTGATTAGAAGATCGTTCTCGCATGTAATAAATTCTTGTTCCGATTCTAGGGACATAATTCAAAAAAGGAAAAATCAAATTTTCCCACAAAATTGAAAGAAAAGAACTTCCATCGCGCCATAAGCAGCCACAAAACCGCAACCTTGGATCGCCGGCGAGGATGGTGCAGTAACACGTCTTCATATCTCATTTCCCCGTCATGCATCATAGCATAAGATAATTTGCGTTTCAAGATAAAAAAAACGAACACTGCAAGTCTGACGTGAGAACATAATGGAGATTCCTCGAATAGTGGGAGGACTCCGACGAATACCTGACGCCAACGCACGTCTGCCGCGCTCCTTGCCCAAGATATATGGAATAATTACGTGGTGTTGCATTATTTGCCTCTAATAATGAGCGACAAAAATGATACGAGGCCACTTCAAGTCTTTCCTGTAATAGAATACTTCGGCGATAGTAATTGAGATATATCCGAAGTTACTCCATTAGTGCAGGCTACTCGGACCAGTCCTGGCTGACCGGCAATTGCCCAAGGAAAACGGGGCAACGGAGTCCTCCGCCTCCTTTCCGTTCGTACATTGTCACACGTTCTCGACTGTGAAAGGGTTCCAGTTCCAGTGCGCATATGTGAGGAGCTTTGCAGTGCACACAGCAGCATTGTTGGACTGCAGTGGCACACCGCACTCCCCTCTCCCTGTCCTCCTGTTAATGAACATAAATTATACGTTTGATATGTTGTATCCATTCCCGATATAAGTTCTTATTTACGCTGGGCATAAATTAATATCGGCTTGGATTTCATCCAAACTTGTTCAACAAGTTCACTCTAGTGATTTCGTGGGTGTGTTGTTTCTTGGGAAAAATTTGCATACCGAGTCAAAATACTCTTGCGCACAGACACGGCGTGTGTTAAGCCAGGATTTGTAAATTGTGCGAACAAGTACCTTCTATGGGCTCCATAAAGGTAAATTTCTGGAGCAATGTTTTAATTTTTCAATTGGATTCTTTTTCCGTTGTAACCGGTGCGTGTGGTCAACGGAGGCCATTGGAAACCAATGAGCCGAACAAATATTTTTCAATTTAAAATTGTAGAAGAGAAATATTTTAAGAGGTTGATGGTATGAACGTGTCTAGATTTGCATATTCTAGTATATTTTATGATTAGCACACGGAATCACTTCACCCGTCTTCTTCTTTTTGCGTATTGCATTTCATTAAATATCCTGCTTAGAACATTTGCTCGCAATTTGTAGTATTTTTTCTTATCTGATTTATGCTACTAGGATTAACATTTGAACTGAATCGAGTTTGTAAAAGGATCAGCGATATCAAAATTAATTGTTTATTTTTATCGTTTGTGAATTATAAAACCACGGGAAATTGGGCGATTGGGCGAGGAAACCAATTGGCTTTGCCTACGAAGCGGTACCGTCATGTAGCGGCCGTATTATTACGTCACAAAAAAAATTTTTCTATGGAATGTAGGTAGTGGTTTCTAAGATAGCGTTAATACAGACCGTCACGTAATATGACGCTCCCGGCACTTTTGTAGCGACAGTCCTTTAAGGTCTGAACAGTGTCCGTAGCGATACAGACGTATTGAATTTTTATGCATTTTTAATTTTTATAGACAAAAAGAAAAAAGGTTATTGTTATTCTGTGCATGAAATAGGGAAAATACTCAACAAACCAAATACTACATTAATTTATATCATTTTTACTGAATATATTTAATGTTCTTTATAATACTTGCCACTTTTACCGATTGAAATATTCAAATTGACCCCAAATTCTAACTTTACAACTACTATTTCCCGTCATATGTCGCCGTACTTTTGTACACCGTTTTGCTTACGTTACTCACCGTAATAATTCGACCGCGACATGACGTTACCGCTTCGTAGGAAACCAGAGCTTTAGTGTCCTGTCGGACAATGCTTTGTATATTTCTATGTTTATTAATTTTCCCTATTTTTCCATTAAGTTTCTCTTGTAATCCTTTTCGAGTTCAAAGAAAAAAGAATCCAAACTGATGACACTGTAAATAATTTATACAAAAAAAATCACTTATAAATAAATTTTCCGTTACATCCTATGAAGATGCAACAATGTCGCCAGATTCTCGTTCTCATTAACAAATTGGCTCTGGTTGGAAAAGTAATGTCAATCCTTTGGCAATAAACGCGAACAGTTATTGCATTAGTGAGCACTTTCATACCTTCAAAAGCTCCATTTCTTGCTGTTTAACACGGTTGCAGCAAATTCCTTGACGCTGTTTAGTTCACAGATAACAAGCCAAAGCAAAAATCTTGCATCCACTTGCAACAGCGAAAATTATTTATGCTCCTGAGCGATCCGCGCTAACCTTAACCAGCTCGAGGCGGCCAATCCAAGGAAAAAACAAATGCGCTAGCAACTCGAAAATGCACAGTCGCCTTCCAGTCAAAGGAGCAAAAACACAAGCCGCGGCTCGATGTCTTAAGACTTAAGGAAACATACGAAGAAGTATGAATCCGTGGAACAAATCGCACTTGCAGCATCTTGCCGGACCATTTCAGTGTTTCGTTGGGGGCGAGCAGGGGGCAATATTTAGTTTCTCTCTGTACCTCCAACTTCGGCCGGGGGAAGTCTTCATAACTTAAAATATCGAAAAACTAATTATACGAGACGTGAAATTTTGTGTTTAACAGTTTTTCGTTGTAATTTTTCGCCTCGAATTGGTTGTCTCGGATGCGCCATTACCGTGATTGAATTTGCGCTACTGATACAGTCTTTGGCGGGGCACAGGCTGGGAATCTTCGCAGTTCGCGCCCAGTGGGTTTCAAGATAATTAGGTTTTTCCTCTGGCGGCTGCTGGATAAATGGATTAAGTTTCCCATGTACTCATACAACACTGGACCCAGAACGGAGCCCTGTGCCAGGCCATCCTCGAAGCGGCATAGTCCTGAGCGAAACTGAATGATAATCCTAGTTGAAGCGTGAACACATGAACATTTTACTGGACTTGGGGCAATACTTCTTAAATCCTGACTGATTTCATTACGAGACAAGTTCAAGTGTGCTGAGTAAATTTTGAAGATTTCGCAAAGGATTGTGGAAATCCAAAAATGTTATTATCGCAAAAGCAATTTGGCGTTTATCAATGTCTTAAAATAAGTTGATTAGAAAATCTATGCAAACATCTCTAGGTGTTTAAATGAATAGTAATTTCTTCCACAGCGACCTTTTTACACCTTGCAACGGTTCCAAATTGGCTCCGCCACTCATAAATCTCAATTAGCTTTGATTAATTCTCCACAAATCTTTAATGGTTCCAGAGCGACATTCATAGCAAGAAATCATGTTTACACTTTTCGAACTCATCTATGTGCAAATAATCCCATAAATCCTCCTCCATTAGTGGCAAGACATTTTACGACGATCTGACACAGTTTGATGATGGGAAGAGAAAACGAGAGAGGGAGGGTAAAGGGTTGCAGAGCAGTTGGTACGAAATTGCGACAAGTCAATTCTTTAATATACTCGTGAACAGCCGGACACAAAATACATATATACGTGGACACGTTCCGCGGGAGCTTTCCCACCTCCCCTGGCCCCTCGTGAACCATTGCAACAGGTCATCGCAAATAGTCGGACATAACTGCAGAAAGGATTGGGCCTGTGCGAAGTAGTCAACAGACGATAAACAAATCCGCGGACAAATCCCGTAACATCACGCATAAATATCGCGAATCACTTCGGGCACCAATTAAGATCTACGCGCATTGTGGGAGATTGCAATGAGATGCACTCTGGGGCGACAGAGTTATGACATGTTGTGCAATTAGGCACGTTCGTGGCTTATTAGATAAATAGCTGGCGGAGCATCATTAGAGCACCGAACGTCAACTGCACTCTGCGTGGATATTGTGCAATGGGCCATCTTCTGGCCAATGCCAACATGCATTCACTCAGATGCACTTTGGGGCGAGTGATTAATGGCATCATTTCAACAGATATGGGACACCTTAATGGCCTAGGTTCCGATTTCTTAGCAGAAAGTACCGATTTCGGGATGAATTATGTTAATTATTGGTAATTGCAAATCTGACTTTTATCGAATCGTATTTGACATTAAGGATTTACTTTTACCGTGCGCAAATCTTGAATCGTTCATCCGGAAAATAAATCGAATTGAACTTTCAAAGAAATTTTTGGCAAACCGACATTCAAACTTCAATAAATACTTTCCATGCTAAAGACCCATCTTAAATTTCAGTGATTTGTCAAAATCAGCAACCAGAAAACATTCCAATTTGAAGCTCTTTACCCCAAGAAACAGCGAAGAATCGTCCTTACTTCTTGGACTGTTCCCTGTGGCCCATAAATCGCGGAAACCATAACTTAATTTCCATAATTCCCATTCAACGAATGACAAATCGCCTCCGATGGTAAAACTTTAAGATTCTCATGGTCCTCCCACTTTTGATCTGTGTCCTTTCTCGAAAATGTACACCAAAATGTGAACTCATGCGAGATAAATGGGAGGAGATAAGGTCGAGCATAAACGTTTGGTAATTAAACAGCGTCAATTAATCAAAACTAGAGTCGCGCACCGAGCTCAGGTCGTCCTGGGGTCGCCCTCTTGGACATTCTTGGAAAATCGTGGGAGCAATTATGGACCCAAAAGTGCCACACACATTGCTGAGAGGGCTCCATCTTGAACCCTGTGCGGCGACGACAACAGCCAGCGATTATGATGATGATGACGACGTGGCCTGGTCGCCAACAACAACTGGAAAAGGAGCTCTTCTAAGAACGTTAAAATTTTCAGCATCGCACTGAGATTTAATTTGAAGATTATAACCGGCATTCATAAAGAATCTGTTAATTGTGTCGCATTTCTTGATCGCCATCACAAATGCATTCAAGAGAGGATCTCGTCTGGCAGATTATGATCGCGCTCAGGTAGCTAATTGTCACCCACTGCGCGTGGGCCGCCCCGGCACCTGCTGAATTATTGACCCCGGCGCACAGAAGCCAGCGTCCTGTATATGTGAATCAATGAACAGATGCTCCCAGACAAAGCAATCAACAAGATTATAGCTAATTAATTAATTGCTCTGTTAATTCCCACGTTTTGCTGGCCAACGTAATTGCCAGGCTGTCTTAATTCAGCCTCCTCTGAATGTATCTCTGGATCTTAATTGATTCCCCAGGTACCAATTTTTATTGCATTTGTCTTTATTAGATTTAGATATTCTTAAATAACATTATTGTTTTTGAACAGTGTTGCCGCTGCTTAATTTATGCAAAATTCTATTGATTCTTAAAATTGATTAAAATTATGTTCAATGTAATTAATTTTTAGGCCTAATTCAAAGGAAATTTCGTTGTTGAGATCACATCACAGCAAAAAATTACAATCGATAAGAATTAATGTTTTTTGTGGTTGCGTTTTATGTTGAGAAAATTGTAATTAACAACAATAAACTTGGTTTTTTCTGTAGGATATAATTATAGAGGCTAATTTTATGTTGAATTCAGGGACAAAAAATAAATAGTGTAGCGGAGATTATTACAAGTAGTTTTCAAATTTCAAGATGATTTAAAAAAAAAAAAATAATTATTTATTTTTGGACCAATAACCAAATGTAGATACTATATTATAAAATTTAGATAGCATCAATTTCAAGAGCGAAAGGGAATTCGCATAGTACAGCTGCCATTATTAGTTTGATGAATTGAAGATGTTCCACTAAATTAACCCGTTCGATGCAATTCATTTTGAAATTCATCTTGCTCCTTAGAAAATCACTTAATCAGGTATATTACTGTCTACTGAACTTTTATTTAAACATTCTCACAAAGATTTCCATCTCTTCTAGCCACTTGTAATTAGCCATGATTCATTCCCCAAGAATGTCGTTCTTAATTTCCGAATGATCGAAAATTCTTTGAGTAATTAAAGTGCAAAAAATTTGTCTAGATGAAATTGCAAAACCATTAATAATATGCAAGTAATTTGAATTGACAAGAGAATCAGGAACGCCTCATAAAGGTGCAATCAATGCTAATTACTAATGATGATGAGTCTGCAATTTGGATCACAATTCGATTTTTGTTGTTGTATGTGTTTCTCCTTTTGTTTTATTTATTTTTTACTTTTTTCTTGTTTGTTGTTTTCATTCATACTGTTCCAAGCGCGATGCAGAAAATATTCAAATGCAATGCAGCTTCTGCTAGTTTTTATCGTACATAGTGGAGACTTTCATCAGGCTTTACTAGCGGACGGTGTGCTCAACAACTAGAAAGGTTTAATTACTTAATTAACTTTTATTGGTTTGATTAAAATATGATGGTCCATTACCACCCAACTGGGGCAGATTTCTTTAATGTCGACATCGGTTGAGTGCGCTTACAAACAAATACCGCCGCCGCCGCTTCCAGTCCTTGAAGGTCTCTGCCCACTCACTACGGTGTATTCAAACAATTATTGAGGTTCATCCAGTAGCAAAGGAGCACAGCTGAGATATCTGAATGCCATACGAACAAATGTCCAAAGTGGTCTGCTATTGAAAATCGATATTAAATGCAGCCAATGACGAATTGCATCTGTCTCATATGAGGTGAATGCAGCGGAGGAGGTAATTGGCAGACAATATCCACGAGGTCGGCAGTTGGAAATTCTCCACATCTCGAATGGGGTCCGATCCTTGCCGGAATGTGTCGACCGTTGCTGGTTGGACACTTCTTTCAATGGGTGACATTTCGGTCCGCTTTGTGTACTCATGTGCCAACTAGACACCGAAATAATTCACAATAAATTTTAATTCGAATCGCCTACTACACAGACCCGAACCGATCCCGTAGGAATCGAATTCAATTGTTCTTCGCGAAGGTACGAGGGATAGAGACTATTTGCCGCACAGTTCCTTCCATCGCGGAATCTATATCAAGTGTGTGCGCGCAAATCAATTGAAACACTTAGACACATCGTTCGTTCTACCGCGCCGCCTTTGTTCCGCCATGATCGCATTTTTATTGATCTGCAGGGCACCAATATATGATACATATAACGATCGCGACAATCTTCTTATTGCTTATCTGATGGATTTCACTCGTCAACCTGTGTTTTGGTCCTGTTGTCCTCCTGCTTCAGAACTAACTGGAACGATCCAATCGCAACTGAAATTTCCGCCATCTTCAAGAAATTGCCTAACATAATAATAATCATTAGTTAATTAATGATCATCAACTTGGAGAATTTCGTATCTTTGCGGTCAGTCAATATTTGTCAATGAACGAGAAAATGTTTCCTGGAAACAGTTATAATTCAGGAAATTTTGAATCAATAGACATTGAATCCAGATGTACTTGCATCATCCAAAATATCCAGGCAAATAACTTTAAGACAAGAGAGTGCAAGAGAATCTGGAATCACCCTCGGGACCAGTACTTATCAATTTTCCGTTGACTAATTATGTAGATTGCTTTCCGCAGAACGATAAAATCGCCATGTACACGTGCACAAGAATGGAGCAGAGAATGAAGCTCAGTTAGTGTCCTTTATGGCAGGCGTTGTTGTCTATTCCATACCCGGTGGCATCAACATTTTCTGTGCCTGGTCGCATTGTGGTGAACTAATACTCGAGCAGAGATTGGTACAGAGAGACTGGGGTGGAAAAGGGGCTGCACTCTCATCCCCGAGGCCCGAGGCTACATTGATAAGAATTTGGAAAGGGTTAAGTTGCTGCTGGGCCCAACATATAGAGAGATACGATTTGCCAACATGACCACCCACTTTGTTCTCCACTGCAGCGCGGGTGCAATGCAGTTTGCGGCTAATATCTGACCTCCTTCCTCCGGATGGACCCACTGCGAATGTTTGTCTGTGCTCACATGACGGCCGCCATACCCGCAAAATTTAAAATTTATTCACAAGATGCGACTCGGAGTTAGATTGCTGGCTGGCTACTTGTACAAAAGGCGCTAGATGCACCAGTCTGTCGTAATTTAATTTATTATGGAACAGGAAACAAAATATAAAAAAAACAATTCACAGTTCTAGGAAAAAAGGCGTCGTCCCTTCGGGAAAATCATATAATGACGTTCGTTAAAGTTGGATTTAAAAATGAACTTTCAATTCTTGTACAAAAATTCATAATTATGGCTACAAAACTTTAACGCCATAATCACTGGACGAAATAACAACCGACATTCAACAATAATTATCACAATGGGTTAATAATATCAAACAAAACAAAAATCAGGAAAATATTTTATTATTACTAAAATCTACAAATAATGCAGTTTTCAGGACGACTAGAAATGTTCCGGCCCAATTGGGAAACGTCATATGTCTAATTAGATCTACGTACTGTGAGACGCCTACGGGAAGATTGGAGCGGTACACCGCCCCTTTTAGTTGCTCGTTAACGGGTTCAAGGGTAGTACTTTAGAGTTATTTATGCGGTTCGTTAATAAGTGTTATTAGTTGCAGTAATCACCACTGTTTTAGCTTCCATTGACTCTAGCCGAAAACATTCTGTTTACCTCGAACCCTTCCGACTGCTCTCCATTCTCGACCGAATAGAATTGAGATGCTATTGAAGCTCATGATAAAACTTCTTCGTAATAAACACTCTACACTTAAAGTAATAATCCCATTAAAAGTTTATTGAATGCATACGAGGATTTTGTTTTATTGTAAATGCTTTATTAACGTATTTTTCGTTTACACTTTAATGAAATTAACATTTAGCAGATCATAAACGAATGCAATGAACAATTTTTTTTAAGTTAACAATTCTCATCTTAAATTCGAATATCTTCCTTCATTAAAAATTTTTCTTGTTAAATCACTTGCATTTAAAATTGTATTTAATGTTATTGTTTTAAATTTTGAAATAACCTCAGAGTAAATTAAATAGCCGTTATCTAATTAAAACGGATTGCTATAAAATCAACATATTATTCGATATTAATTTACCATAGTTACGTGCTCAGGTAGCGTAACAAGTTGCACTTAATAAAGGATTAAAGCAAATGTAAGTGACACTTTATAATCCTTTAAAGAATGAGAGTTTCAGTACTTAGTAATTGATTTGCAGGCTCCCCCACTGAACTGGTTTCTCGAAAAACTTGGCAGGTGCTCCATTTTCTTAGTCAGAAAAATTTTTAAATTCCCCTCAGTTCGTTCCCGGTAGAATCATCGCAACTATTCCCTTGCATTCCTTGTTTCTAGTAATTTTTTCTAAAATAACAAAATGAAAAATAAATACAACAAAAACCAGTCGGAATGTTGAATGTATACTAAACATATTGGTGGAGAAAATGGAAAAACGGGTTTTTCCCTCAATTTCTTGTTTGATGGCTAAAGGCAGCCTGCAATTGCAATTGCTAGGTGGGAGTTTTGTTGCATATTTTGTCAAACTCTCCCAACCTCTTGATGCATTTTCATTTCCATTGCAAATGGTTGCAATTAACGCGCATAGACACTTCTAATGGAGTACCACAGAAACACACACACACACACACACACGCATGCATGCAGTCCTGCAACCATCCTGTGCACCAGATCTGTTTCAGGCCAATGTAAAATGTGAAATCCACAGTTCATTTCCCAATTTGTAGGAGATCAGCAGGCATTGGACGGTAATTTATGCCTGTGCCACCTGCAAATATGGTGCACTGAAAAATTGCTGAGAATGGTGATAGCCGCTAAATGGACTCTGACAAATACGGTCGAATATTTCATCCGTAAAAGGATCCATGGAGGCGTTTTTGCTCTCATCCGTCATTTATGGTAATTCCAAACTAATTCACTGGTTGTGCAAGTGAACAAATTAACCTCGCAATGCACCAAATGAGCTCAGTACGAGGGTGCAAGGTAATCACTGCTCAAAGGAATTATGCAACAGAATTCAGCGAACGTCTTCGAGAAATGGAACTAACAGGCAATCAAATATATCAGGAACCTGTCCGCAGGAAAGGTGCTATTTATTTGCCGTTATACACACACACACACACATACACACCCACACGCAGGCATGAGAAAATGGAAATTTTGCACAAATTCGAAATTGGAATGTTGCAATATTGAATGTGTGATATATGTGAAAATTGAGCGTTGAAAAATGAACAGGAAAAACTGCTGCCTTTTCCTGGATACAGTTGTTAACAAGTCGTTAGGAGTGATTTGTTGAAATGGAAAGGATTTGGAGCTTGTTAAAATTCTCTTCCTAAACCAGAGACTGTTGAAATTGTTGCTTGCAAAAATGATTCCTTTGTGGGAGATTCGATCGTTTTGGGAAGATGCATGTGGTTGATAAGGATTTGTTTTTACAGTTGTAAATCTTCGTGGATCCAGTGGTGTAATTAAAATCCTTTATGCAAAAAATAATTTCCCATTTTTTCATCCCAAAATTTGCTTTTTTACCATTGTTTGTTGTCTGCACAGTAAAAAACTAAGTGAAAATATTTTTGTACTGAATCCAAGAAAATGTGATTTGTTTTTGTTTATTTTTTTGTTTTTTATTTTTGCTTATCTATTTTGGCCCCAGGATCAAAATGAAAAGCGAAAGGATAGAACGATGAAAGGGTAATCGGGCGTAATTGTCTCGTCTCGACGCCATGAATTGTTAATGTGTTAAACTGCCCCAAGTGATATATCGCGAGAGTAATAAATAGCCGACCTTTGTCTTGCGATTGCCAGCATGTCCTTTCGAATACGGAAAGCGAAAGTTATAAATCTGCCAGAAAAGGACCAACATTTTGATGGTTATCACAATAACATTATATTTTTCGTTTTTGTTTATTTGTATCCCCTTTTTTTTGGATAATTAAAAATTTTTATGGGTGAAGATTTTGAGCGTGGGAGGTTTTTTTTTCCATTTTTAGTTCAAAGGAGAACGTTTTATTCACTCTATTCAGCTTTGGTTGATTCCAGGTTATTCCAACAAACTGAAAGGATGATTTTTCGCAATATTTGTGGGAATTTGCATAATTAATTTTTAATGGTGTTTGCTACAAAATTAGTCTTTCGTTATCGATGTTATGTAAGTCAACTTCAATAACTATACTTATTTGAATAAATCAGTAGTTTTGCAGAACAAAATCAGGTCATAGGTTCCATAACTCGAAGGGTAATAAAATTGTCAACCACATCCATAAGAATTTATTATTCGCGATGTATTTTTGCCCAGACGGGGAGAGTTAGAATAATAGAATCCCATATTATTATTGGCCATTTATGATCCAATTAAACTTCCAGTGTGTGAGCAATAGTCTTCCGCAATAAAAACCGTTCCACTTGCCACATTCAATATATCTTACTTAGCATAGGTAGTATAAAGTACCCTGAAGGGAAGGCCTCCTTATTTGCGTTTTCGTATATAATTTCACCCTTTCGTCTCCCTGGCGAACATCCCAAATGCGAAAATGTCTTTGTATAGCTCAATTAAACTACTGAGATCAAATGGAACAAACGGTAAAACGTGTTTACTGCTCACAAATCCATGGCGGCCGCTGCTTAAATCGCGAAATTTATTATTCTTCTGCAGAAATGTTTACGGCTCGTAGGTGAATTTACTGCAAAATAGTTGACGGTCAGCCGTTTTACTTTATGCGAATTAAGTTTTTACGATGTCGGCTAACATGTCACATAACTAAGTTTAGTGCGTTTTAATAGACGGTTAATTTTGTTTATGGAGAATAGTACATGCTTCGACGCTTATCGATGTCGGTTTAACGATGATGCCCGAAATAAGAACGCGAACTTTTGTCGATGCTACAATATTGCCAAAAGGACGAGAATACATTTCCAAATGACTGGATTTTATCAAACTCACTGAATTCGTTTTGATAACCTCATCTTGATAAGGATTTTGGATTGGGAACCATAAAGGTTTTTTTGATATAAAAATTTGTTAATCAAATACCGTGGAGAAGTTTAAATTTTGACTAGAAACTGACGATGTCGTCTGTCCTTCCTCTCTGTCGCTTTTTTTGTGTTAAACACGGCCATTTTTAGTTTTCTTCATCCATCAGGACTATCAACCATTAAATGTTTGTACGTTATATTTGAATTTTACAATACAAATTCATCATATTTTGACATATAATTGCAGACACGTGAATTGTGGTCAATTGCTGTCGTCCATTGACAAATGCCCCGCATTGAATAAATTCTTGAACTTGTGTCGGATTAATTGGAACCTTATCAACTCTTGGGCAGCAGTCATATGCCAATCAAAACTCTCAATTGAGAAATCATTAAAGACAATATCACACGAAAAGATGTCAACAGACCGAAATCAAAGGCACTTGATGCGGGCGGCAACCAAATGACATCCAATAAAAATGAAATTGAATTCCTTCGCGAGTCTGATTCTCTGATTGAAACATACCATCATAGTTGATCAAAATACTATTTTTTTTTATACAAATTCCTCAGTATGCTTTCAGTGGTTGCAACACCCCCATGACTGTATGCATTGTAGTTTTTTAAATTGGTTTTATTAATGGTTTTTATAAAAGTTTTGCTGTAAATTTTTTTGATCACTGACGATCGAATTCGATCACTGATCGAAATAAAATCGAATAATGGCTGCAAATCAAATTGAAAATTGGCCTGTTCGACTGAGACATAAGGGCAATTTGCGCCCGTACAAAATATGACCGGAGATCCTGAAAACAAATTCGCTAATGTCTTCCATAAATATCATAAAACGTCAATTAGGAAATATCCGTGCTGTGGGAAAGCATAAATTTTGACAAGTGTCGCAATTAAACTGCAAGTAATGCTCGAAACGTCATATTTATCTGTCAAATATTTGTAGAAGTGTGTCTTCGAGAGGGCGAAAAGATACACTCAAACACGTGTTCTAAATTGGATTTCAGATTAGGGACAGAAAATCCAAAGACGACCACGATTTGCAAGTGCACTCAGAGTCCCCAGCCCCAGACTCTGCGGTTTTAATTTAAATCAGACGGGTGGAAGAGATCACGGCCGCGAAGATACATTTTCCTCCAGACATGTAGGCAGTCAGCCTTCATGCTGGCACATTGAGGTGGGTTAAGGTTTGTTTTGACTACATGTCGTTTTGCTCAAAAATTTTGTATCTAAAAATTGGCGCACAATATTCTTGGGATCACAGCCTGACGCAACTGTTGAGAAAATTAGAGCCGACAACATCGTCATACACGATAAAATTTTGTGTGCATTTTAATAAGATTGATTGCGTGTATTAAGCATTTGATGGGAGGGCATTGAAAACAGGAATGAAACAATTTAAAAGGACAACGTGTCGCTGGAGATTTTGTTTTGTTGCACTTGCACCAAGGGCGGCCATATTGTTTCGGTTTTTCGCGAAACATATTGAATTTTCTTTCGCACGATTTAATCACTTTCTGCCGTGGTTGGGAGCGAATCCTATATTGTGTAGCTACATTTAAAATTAGTGTCGTGGAAATTAATCTTTGAAATAGAAGGAATCTTTCAACCAAATGAGACTTTAACGGGTGTTATGTATTTATGTCATTTTGGGTTTTTTATTTATTTCAGGGATAATGAAAATTTGATTGTTTGTGCAATTTTGTGTTTATGGTATTGAGTTTATAATAAATTTGTCTTTAACTTTGAACTACTAATTGTTAGTTAATGCAAACAATATTTTCAGGGAATCCTGGTACTCGTACCTCCTCTTATCTCGTTACTTATAAAACACTCAGCAATTAACTTTATAACCTTCCAAAAGAATTTTTCCTTAACTATCGAGCAATTTGGCGCGTAAAATGTTAAATTTCCGACACATCGTTAGACGGTGATTTCGATCCATTGCCAGTGGTAAGTAACTAGCAGTGATTAGACGTCGGATTTTATTTAATGGTTTAAAAAAAAAAAATCGTCTCCTTTAGTCTGTGAAAATGTGCTGCAATCAGTCGATGTAGCGCTAGTCATCTCCTTAGGGAAGATGAGGATAAGTAATAGCTGCCTTCAAAGTTAATTCTCACTAATAGCACACTTGACGATATCACACACACACCAACAAGCCGTGGGCATCCATTTTCGTAAATATCTGGTAGCTGGATGCGATCGTATCGTCAGTAATAAATGTTCTACGCACAAGATAAGAATTAGTGAAATGAAAACTTTCTCAGGATTCTCGACATACTCAACGGTAATAAAGAGATTAGACTGCAATGATAAAGGAATTTATGTTACGTGCAAAACTATCAGTGATCTGCTACAGGTGCAGCTATGTATAAAACATCCTTTTGCTAGATGAGATGCAAGGATTTATGGTAATCGTTGTGCTAACAGTTTTGGTGCGTCAAACTTTAAATTGTATTTGGAAAATTTGTTTGCACATTTTAGTCATAAACATTCTGCCGTCTTGTTACCACTGACCAACCGTGACCAATAAGAACCTCAAATTGCAAACATCCCATGGAGATTACCTATAATGAAATATTTTTACTGTTTTAAAAGCCTAAACGCCTCTTCGAGTAGCGCATTTCCGAATCAGTGTTGCAATATTTTCCTGGTAAATTCATTCTGGATAACAAGTGCAAGTCTGGGAATTCAATTATCGCCACCGCAATTTACGATTCACTCGATAACACCTTCTCAAAATGAATCGATGAATAAATCCCTGGGTGCCCTTCCCGATCCCGCCATAATCAATGCGAGGTAATTTATATCACTTTGCGATGATCCGATTGCCCCAAGGATCCGGGGCAGAAGTCAAATCAACACCGGCCACAGTCAAAAGCCTAGGGGTCAGTGGTTAGAGTTCTCCGCTGCTAAAGGAGGGGGTCACTGCTGCAATTAATTTGATTGAGCACCTACTCTTGGGCATGGAACTGTCCCGGCACGCTTGACCGTGCACACACCTCGTGCGCAGGTCGTTCGCGAGGCGATTCGGTGCGCGGCCAGCTCAGGAGGCGGCCACCATCGCATTGGTCACGACTGAGAGAGCGCTTATGGCCAGAAATGATCGTGCGATAAGCCACCAGATCTCGATGCCCCAGTCTAGCCGCGGCAAGTGGCGGACTGATAATTGCCTTTGTTGTGTAAACAAGCGCCCAGAAACGCCTGTAATTAGCCAATTACTGGTCATTTAGAGCTATTTGTCGTGCCTTGAACAGTAATTTGCAGCTCGAATCGTTCTAATGAGGATCACTGCGACCACATCTCCGCACTCCACACAATGCTAAATTGTTTCTAAGTCTCATAACCATCAATACAGTGTTCATTGTTTTCTCTGCTTTGATCTTTAAGTGTTTTGCTTTGTTTCCCCATGTTTCGCAAAGTATCTGAAACTATGAAGATGATTTATCACGCAGCGGCAGGCAACAAATCACAAACCGTTTCAAATCTATGGAGCATTAATTTCAAAATATTTACAGAATATGCGTGCCAAATTAAAAGAAGTTGATCTCGGTGGAGGGGCAGACGCACTCCAACCGGAAGTTAAAGTCCATTAAAAGTAAGAAAAATTACTATATCGATTGTAAACAACATTCATAACATATTCAAGTATGAAATTATAAATGTTTTAAATTGTTTTAAATCGCGTAAGAATTTTAAGTTTCCTCTTGAAACTCGTACAACTTGAACAAAAACAAAAACACGCAAGTTGCGCCATTTTAAAAACTACAACATTTTCAGAAAAAAAAACCAAATATGTTGGTATGACAAATAAATAATTTGGGTTGGATTCCTCCCGCATACTTTTGTTGCTATATCTCGTCAAAATGGCATCTAAAGTTTGCGCGCGTGAACAAATTTATCCTTCTACTTTCACGAGTTCAACTCTCAATTTGCTTTTTAGGGAAACTTGGCCGAGTGGCACAAATTTGGATTAAATCTGTGCAGTGGATATCGGCTGAAATAATTTGTCCTTAAAAAGTTTAATTGCTCTCCAACACAAGTATATAAATATATGTTTTATTTTTTATTTATTTTTCATCGATAACAATGTCAAAAAGTAACAGGATTAACAACTTTGTCGTACATACGTAAAATGAATAAAACTAAAACATCAACAAGTAAAAAATAAGAAAAATTATCCATTGCTGGAGCATAACAGGGATTCCATGCGATTGCACCATAGAAGCTGAATGAATCTGTTGAATGCACCTCTAAAGGCATTCATTCAACTTTTTCTGTCACAAAATGCTAATTAAAGGCTTTTGGACCGGCCAGATGATATCGAGATTTAGCCGCCATGAATAATTTATAAGAGATGCATTTGGTGCGCACCCTGCAGAGACAACGTTCATTCATAAACTCGTGATTGCTTTCCGCAACAAATTCCTCCGTTCATCTTCTGTACTTTGTTTGGTGGCTCTTAAGATATTTCAAGACGGCGTCGTCCAAAAAACTTTTGATAATTGGGTAGATTTAGTGCTGGTGCCAACTATCACCTATGGTTAAGATTCACCCAAGAATTTTATTGTCTGCGGATTCTGATTTTGTTAATTATATTCGCTATTCGTTATTTTGGAAAATATATTGTTGAAGGTGAAGGAAATTGTCATCTCCAGGTACATCACTTAAAAAGACTTTTAAAAATTGCAGGAAGGGTTAAAAGTTGTTAAAAACTAATAGATATCCATAAGAACATAACACACAGATGATACGAGTAGTTTTCAAGATGGCTTCGAAGAGTTTAAGCGTTAATTTGAATAATTTCTGGTGGAACATTTTTCGGTTTTCTCATAGGTCGAAAGTTTTCTCAGATTAAGTGGATTTAAGAGACTGCCGAACCCTTTGGCGCACAGTCCATAAATCTCTGTTTTCGATAATTGAAATCCTGACAAATTACACACGAAAAACAAATGACTTTCGGTTCTCCCACTTTCTTTACAGTTAATTAGTATTCAACCATTCAACGATCACAAACGTTTGTTGTTGTTCTGTTTTGTTGCTTCTTTTATGGTGTTACTCTTTTTGGGTGATAAGCCGCCAACAGGTGAAATGAATTGCGCCCGTCCCTTAATTGCTTGCTACAAAACTTTTGACAAGTTTTTCGATATTTTACATAATTAAAAATTAGAAACCAATTCATTACGGTGTTCGCGTCAATTAGGCCCCAAGGTACTTGTGAGGCCGGTGCTTAAAAGGTAATTAATCTTCTGCATATAGCAATTAATTTGCTGAAGTTGTACGTTGTTGTTAAATCGAAATATTCGAAAGTGCAGCAAAGACAATCGTTAGCGCGGCAGGGAGGAGAATATGAAGCAATGATCGGGATCCGCCCGCATTTGCGCGAGGAAAAGGTCGAGAGCATTTGAGCCTGCGGCAGAATGCATCCATAAATGTTGTTTTTTGACAAAATTATTATCTGTAGGTGCTTCGAACGTTTGGAACAGTCGATTTTTAAATATTAATAAATAAACGCCTCATTAGGGCATAAAAGAGTTTGTAAATCTGTTGCAGAAGCTGCACTTAATAACACTCTTCTGGCCGGACGTTCAGCTTCTTGGTGGCTGCGGGGAGCACAATGGGGCAACGAAAAACTGCAAAACATAAAATATTGCTGCAGGGGTTGTGTTGAACACTTGTTCGGATCCCAGTAAAAACGCTTCCCTTCACAAAAATAAAAAAATAAAATAAAAATAAAGAAAATATAAAAAAGTATTTGTAATAACAAAAAATGACAACATAGAAGAAGAAGACCAGAGTGCATCATCAGACGAGATGCAGCATTCGTGGTACTTAGCCGTGTTGCCTGGCCCAACAGTGCACTTGTAATAATAAAAACTGAAGGCGATTGGTACTGAAACTCCCGCGGTGGACCCAAATGCAGCAATTCAGGCTGTTACTGCATCAAGATCAAGAGCAGTCCAGACCTATCCATATTTATGACAACATGCGTTACTCGGAGCAATTCCTGGTCGTCATATGCTGCCCTTTTTGCCTCTTTATCGAATCCATGACATGTTTTATCGTTCTGTCGTCCTGCCTTTCCCATTTCTACTCGGGATCTCTACGCCTCGATCTCATCCGTACATTTTGCACGTCAGAGTCAAACTCCGGAGACATTCTCAAAATATGCAGCCTCAACAGCTTGTATGAAATGCACCAACGCTTCGCCAACATCTCTGCAGGTGAAGGGCTAAATGCGACGACAGTGCGGGATGCTTGGATTGCATCAATGCGGGACCAAATGCATGCAATTCCCTCGATCTCCCACTTTTTACTTTAGTGGTTAGCATTCTGAGTAGATTTTTACAAGAAATGCAATTAAGTCAGTCGCCAGATAAGTAGTTGAAACGTTTTAATAGTTTTTTCACCAAGAATTTGTCAAAGCCAAGATGAATTTTATGGAAGATGACATATGAGATCGCATTGACCATAGCGGGAGTTGAAAATGCTCCTGGATTAAACTTCTGACGTAGTATTGTTCAATTTTTATGGGAAAATCCGCATTCAATGTTTTCTATGTATATTTTTTTGTCTGCTTTCGAATAAGTTTAATTTTCAGATTTTACAGGTAATTGACTTCCGTCAGATGAATTCCACCCTTTATGGAATACAAATTAGCCAAAATTATGATTGGTATTTCCGGAGATATGCGCAAATTATAAATATATAAAAAAGTAATAACATCGCTTAAGATCGAACTGTGGGATGTCCTTAAATGGATTGCGAAACCGAACAACATTTCGATTACTTGTGTTGGTCATTAAATAAACGTTTCTTTTGGGGTTGTTGCAAAATGTGAAAATAATATTGTTAAATGGTTGGTGAAAACTTAAAGTGCTCCTTCTTTTGCTTTTATTTTTAACCCAATAATTGCAGGTAATTTTAATTACCACAGTGAACAAAAAATTAACTGTTAAATGTTTAATGCCTTTTACATCGACTGGAGTTTAACATTAGCACACTAAAATTTATTTTTGCAGTTTCTTTGGGGGGCAACTTCTATTTTTGTTTTCCATCGAATGCCTTCATCACTGGAATTTTTCTCTCCTAGAAGTTAAGCTTGAGTTCTAGATGCATTTGCATCACTTATGCAGCTGCTCTTAATTGCAGTTGAGATAAAATAAAAACTAAAAACAAAAGAATTATAAAAAAAAATTCGCCAGAAAATAAATAAATCGGGATATGTGTCCTCCTCCCGATGGTCTGGGTCCATTTGCTGGAGGATTCGCATCCACTTGACATGGCTCTACGAAAGTAAAAGCGAAAATGGAGACGATGACTACAAAAGTGCCGCCCGTCAGAACTTTGACTGGAAATAGTGCGGGTGACTTTGGTCCCCTTGCCTCTTGTCCACAAGTCTCCTACTCTGGTCGGTTGTGTTGTCAACCCATTAAATCTGGGAGGCAGATTGGCATCTTGAAAATGTTCCTTTCGATCCTGTCCGCTCTCTCCCCCTCAAACAACATACTGCGGTTAACATTCAATTCGAAATTTTTCTCGTCTACGATTTCATGGCTATTCTGGTCAGGGTTGGAATTTCAGCTCCCGTCGCCCTCAAAGAATTTTCGTTACTGTAATCCCCAATAGATCCATCCTCCGATGAAGGATGAAGTCTTCCAATTGTATCGTTTATATCTTAGTTTTTATTTTTTATTTATTTATGTGTACAATCGCTATTTTTGTGTGTTCATATATCAAAGGCGGTTAGAAGGAAGATTCTGAGGAATCGATTTTCAGTTTCTCCAAGGTTATGGACCGCTACCGATTTTCTAGGACATTTGGAATTCACACAAAACATATATCAGAAAGTCCCTCCTTAAGAAATGGAATTGCTGATTTCCAGTACTTGCATTGCTTATTTACAGATCCAATCAAAGCGCATATTTCATCGAATGGTTTATGCCGGAAAGTGTTCGTCCCTTTTGGAACATTATCCCAGACCTTTTGGCACAGTTCGAACACATACATCATACGTGTGAACCATTTTTGTACATCCTTATAATTTTTAATTAATTTTCAATAAAATTTATTCCTTTTGGTGTTTTTGAAGGACTTTGATTGTTTATTAAACATGGTTTTTATGTTGTTTATTCGAATTGTTTTTTTCTTGTCGATTCAGTTGACACACTTCAGAAGGACTCGGTTTCAATTAATTCTGAATGTTAAGTGACAAGTTTTTTTCGTGTTTTACACTTAAAATTTCAACAATTATTTGGTAGTTTATGACAAAAATGTTTTTTTTATCTCCAAAAAAAAATTTGCAAGGAAGCTAATTATACCAGAGTGGAACACGAATTAAGGTTAAGGTTAGGTACTGCCTTAACTTGAAGATATGAGTATAATACAAAATTTTTTCTGCGTTATTTCATCCAATTAGCCAACTGTCTAGAATTTCTGCGAAAATTTATTGAAATATTTATGATGACAGAAGGCGAAAACAAACGACACTGTTTCAGCACGGTGAGAGCATTCAGGTGTATGTAAATGAAAAAGATAATAGGAGAAAAAATATGAACTTGGAAACGTGTGATGACCCGAAAATTAAGTCCACCAGCGGCATCAAGTGTTGTAAATTAAGAAAAATCGAACATCAGTTGTGGAATTGCAAGAATTCCTGAAAAGATCTTTGAAGAGAAAATGAGCTGTTTTACATTAATTTATTTATTTCTCGTTTTAATGATCGCTGCTTCTAACTAATAGCGTTTACCGCTGTTATGGTATGTCGTTAACCACCTTTCGCGTTCCGTTTTGGGTTATTGTCGATGACGCTACGGACACGCAGCAGTGTTAATTGGTATTTTTTTTTATTTATAAATATCTTTTATGCTTATTTTTTGTTTTGTTTTGTTTATTTCATCAACATATCTTATTGAAAATGATGCGGCGGGAGGATGTCAAACTGCAATAAATTCAAAGTGAAAGCATGAAATTCAAATCGGAACGTGTGAATCCCAATGCCTGGTTAACAGGGAATTGATTGTCATTTCTTTCCAATTTTGATGGTATCTTATGATAATCGTTTGACCATGACTACGATAACAACACCTCCCACCATTTTTGATATTCTGATCAGAACGGATTTTCAATTATCATAACCCTTTCAGTATGCCGCCATATATTGTTTATGCAAATGTGGTGGAGAAGATTCTTCAATTCCATAATATTGAGGAACAACATGGAATTCAGTTTCCTTGCGCATACGGTTTATTCCGTTTGGATGGAATTATGGAAGCCTCATTATCGTGTGCACATTGTCCTCACCTCTTCCTCCTACTGGTTGCGTGCCTTTGCAGAATAAAATAGTTGCGTTTTTCGGTCGAACGAAATAACAACAATAACAATATAAAAAGAACCTCTAAACAACCCCTTCAATGTCTTTACCTTTCAATCTTGAGTTATGTACTCACCACATCATAATTGTCCACCTACATGCGCCGTCTGCCAGTGCCCCCGGTCGGTGCATTAGGGTCTGTGCAAATGCACTCCCGATGCGGTCAGAACTCGTTCCGATAGTTGCATAAATTTCCAATTGAAATGCAGCCTTAAGTAGCTGCGACGCAGTGCAACCGAAATGGAATTCGCGCGTTTATTGAAATCAATTTGAGTGAGCACTCTGGTGTATTCAGCGGGCACTATACCTTGCGGGGAACGGAAACATTTCTGGTTGATTGCATTGCGCTCAATTATTGTCCTATCGCCCGCGGTACGATCACTTAGTGTCCAGTAGCTTCAGACATGACCGTTTCTAAAGATTCAAATTTACTTTCCAATTTGTGATCGAGATCTGAAAACGCGTCAGTCTAATGACTTTGGTTCTCAGGATACCGAAGGATTTACTTGAAATTTCTGTTATCTTACTGAAAATACTTTAATTGTTTAATGTTGTTATTATAATGCATTTGTGGATATAATCAAACTAATATTAATTTCACCTCGCCGCCAGTTACTTCAGTCTTATCCGAAGGAAATCTGATTTAAGGTGACTGCTGAAGATTTTCCGTGTTTGAATTCAGAAAGCGTCGACTTAAAACTATTTTCACATTCAAATAATTATAATAAAATATATTGATAAGATTCTTCTGATAGCTAAAATCAATGCAGATGAATATTATTCCGTTGTAAGAAAACTGTTTAGGTATATTAATTCATATAATATTTTTCGTATATTTATTTCTTTGGTAATATTTTTAGGAAGTTAACGTCGAAAAACTTATTAGAATATAGAGTCATCGATAAATTTTATCGAAAGCAAGAAATTGTGTATGGAAAATGAAGAATATTCACATTCAATGTCGCTGTCGCATATGTCGCTGCGAACGCTAAGGATTGTGAATGGCTATTTGCCGCATACTTTCAAAAAAAAAAAAAAAACAAACAAATAATAACTCCAGCGTAAATTGTTTAATTCTTTATGTAAATTTAAGTAAAAACCTGTAAGCCGGATTTAAGGATTAGTAAGCTCAAGTAGTATATTGAAGATCACCGCCCACCGTCCGAAGATCCTGGGGCTATCGGATGTCATCGCAATAAAACCATCCTAGTCGCCACAATGAGACTACCCAGCAGAGTTCCACGATTTTGTTGTCCATCTTTCTGTCGATAAAAGTCAAAACTTGTCAATTAAGCGCTGTCGCGTTTAATGAACTGGTAATAAGGCATGGGAACTGACGGAAAAATTTATAGAACGATCCTATGCAGTTGATACCGCAAAGGAAACTCATCAATCGGTTATAATACATCTTTTTTGTTTTTTTTTGTTTTTATTATTATTATTCGGTTTTTCTATTTTATTTCTATTTAAGTTGAATTGAATCGAAATGGCCGGCACGGCACAGGTACAATGTCTTGAGCTATATGCAATCAAAGTGATTCCTTTTATAGCGTCTTAAATTGCCTCACATTAATACATCATTCGCCGGTGAGCAATTATATCTTCGTCGTCATCTTTATTAACTTGAGATGATTTAACCTTGTTAGTGCCAGTCCCGTGACGGATTGTGTGAAATTCCCGCATTAGGGGAATTTATGTTCGATTGACAATATTGCGGCGGTACAGGTTTAGGTCTTTTGAGACCATTCAAACATCATTGATCAATGTTGAACCACTTCCTTGCTGTCCATCTAAATGTGCGATATGATTCTTTGTCGATAATGAGATCAGGATCTGGATAAAAAAAAACAATCCTTGGCTATCATTGAATTAACGAAATGACGTTTTCGATATGTTCACTAGATTTTACTTACGTTTGCTATAATTCTATTTTCGAACAGGAGCCGGAAGCACTCGAATGGTGGGTCCGTCTCGCAATTATTTGACAATTGAATGAAATAGCAGCTGGGTATTTTGCTCAAGTTGGACAATCATCGTATACTGTGTGTCCCGAAGGAGTCTGACGAACGACCAACGCAACTCTTTTGGCCTGTTGCATCGCTATCCGGCGCAAGGTATTCGGTAATCGTTTCTCACTGTCTGCTCTTAATTTTAATTAATCTGATCTCATGTCACCGATAGCTGTTCCGCGGTCGAGCACCAATTTATCTCAAAAGTTGTCTGCTGACTTGAGATTATGAGCTGAATGTCGCACGACACCTTGCACTTGTTCCAATCTCGGATGGCTCATTGGCCCTAATGGATACCCACCGTGTGTGCAATTATTTTTCACATATTCCATTCGACCTGTCGCACAAAATTGTCTCTGTGTTTGTTTGTTGTGTTTTGTTTTTATTACTATTTCTGTTCTTTTCCATATTCCGCCAATGATCGTCCTGTTTGAGGAGACCATCGCGATGGAAGATCAGTTTTTGCTGTGCAAAACCTACGCACTTTCAGCAAATTGCATACTTTATAGTGCAAATTCATTCATGAAACTTTGAATCCTGGCAGTGTAGGCTCATCATCATCATTATCGTTAGCATCGTTGTCTTCATTCCAGGCCGCTACAATTTACATGTAATCGCTCTTATTGCATGCGAAACCCACAACGGCGGCAGCTCCTACCAGTGTCCAAGGATCTATTTGACCATCTGCCTTACCATGTTACAATTGCTTAGGTGGCTTCAATTTTATTCATTCCTCTTCTTTTTTCTTTTTTTACCAATATCACTAAAGTGGACAAGTTCATGTCGGCTGAAACGTTCTCTGTTCACTCCAACGATTAGACATCGATTTAGTAGTCTACGATGTTTGACAATTATTCCATCTTTTATCTTCCAACCTTCTTGTAGTTGTGCGTTGATGATAAATTGCTCCCAATTGATTGTTGTTTTCAATTACAATTTTGTATTACTCTGCAGACGATTTCCTGCAACAACGAAGATTTATAATGGTTTTCAGGTGTTCATTTGCCCCCACATTTTATAATGATGAATTTTCTGTTATTAGTTCAATTTCATTTTGTGTAAATATTGAGTTCGACAATTTTCCTCATTTTGTAAAATTAGATAAATCTGAACTTTGTATTTGTTCATTATCTTTTTCCTCATCACAAAATGTGGTTTTTGTAATATAATGGAAAACCTTGCATTGATTGCGAAAATGCCATGATTTTAAAAGGAAGAAGTTTCAGTTTTGAAACTATTGTTTTTATAGTTGTTCACAGTGTAAAGTGTCACACGTATATTGCTTTACAAAAAATGCATTTAACTTTGTTTTTTTCTTTGTTGTGTTATCTTGCAGTGATCGTAACTTAGGCGTTGATATACTCTAATTGTGGTCGAATCGAAACGAATGGAATTCATTTGATGGTAGAGAATTCAGGGCGGTTTCTTACGTCTTCAAAGAACTTTTAAGCACAAAAAAAACTGTCATCTTCTCGACACACCACCACTGCAAATATTTATCCATTAGATACATAGATAGGTGCCGATCTTAATTGCCATGTCTCCTGGAACAGGTATTCGCCGTTTTCCTGAAACATTCTCCACTGCACAACCACAGGGCATCACTCAGGGGGGTGGGGAGACAAGAGCTTAGGGACGGCTAAAGTCAATCAAAATCGCATTTCTACGTTTAAACTTATTGCACCATGGCATGAAGGCGGCGCAGCACGTATACAATACTTCTTTTCTGGTAGCCGACACTTTTCATTCGCGGTGTCAAGTTCTCGAGGGGGAGAAGGTGGCGAAGCATGGCATTAAGAACGGTAATCATCAATCATTTTGTCAAACAATCACTATTTATGTTGCATCATAATTTTAGAGGGTTTTGCTGGACATTTCTGGACAGTGCTATTATTCGTATTCTCAGCATCCCCCTCGGGGTGAAAAACATGGAAGAGAAAGGCAAAGAGGATGATATTATGGATGACAACTTCAGCAGATGATGAAGATGATCAAGTATCAGCACTATACGTGAGATCACGCGATCGCACTTCGACTCCGATATGTAATTAAATTGATCGAAATTGTCTCATTTCGGGACTGAATCAATTCCTGTAATTTGGTGCATTTTATTATCCTGCGGAAACATGAATATAATTCATACAAAGTTATATAGATTGTGGGTTCGATTTTTTATGTAAAAATAAACATATTGTGGACTTATTTTAATTGGTAAAAGTACTCAACTTTTTGCAGTGAACAATTGCAATGAAAACAAAAGAAATCTTCTGAATGGTGTTGAACCGTAAAATCTATGTAATGATTTTGGATTAGAGATTTCATTTTAACCAAAGGCATTCCTGAAGAACAAAATCAACTAGGATAATATAGAAGGAAGCTCCAAATTGGCATTGCTCGAGTATCAATTTTTCCAATTATTTACAACCACTGATTTAGTTCAATTGGCATTCACCCCGGGGGGTATCTTCATAATGGGCACTCGTTAAGATCTTCGCGCTGGCTAATTAAAGCACTTTCATATAATATTTTATTGATCAAAGAATACAATGGATTCGCCAATCAGTCTCTAATCTACATTCCAGCAATTTTCTTGCTAATCGTTAAATTTTCTATATATTCATCAATGGAATCGGATCCTTGTACAATTTTTCTCCTTCTGCCAATCTGCCAATATGATCATCTGAAAAACAATTTAGCTTTCAAATCGGACAGATTAATTCGTATCGATTTATCCTTATTATTTGACCAATCATATAAATTCAGAATGAATAGGACCATTATACTAATCGCATGCTGTATGGAGTTAATGACTGCCCGCTGTCCAACAAATTGATTTTGAGATCAACGTTTCCAGGTGCAAATAAATAAAGACAAGAGTTAAAGGTAACTTCTACATCTCAATAAAATTGCGGAATTTCTTTATAATCAATTGCACTTGCCAGTTGCCAATAATTATGTATTATTCATGGCGCGATCGGGCCAGAAAGGGTTACTGGCTACCGTCCGGACGCGAAGATATACAACACGAATTGGCTGGCCACGTGGTTACGTAAATTTGCCAGAGCCAACCAAGATTGGCATTAGTGGCATGTATTGCAAAATCCTAGCAACAGCTGGGGAATTAATTTGCATGGCACTGGTCAAGATGATCACATTTAATCAGCAACGATCAAAGAGTTATGGTTTAATTTTTTTGTACACATTTCAAATGTTTTTTTTTTTTTTTTGTTGATGATATAATTGTAGGATATTTTTTTGGTGGAATTAATAGTCCAACGAATCGCTGCCGTTGGCCAATCACCGCTTATTTGGGATGTCGCAGAATGAACCGCCTTAGCGGGCATCTTTCATCATGGCCACGGTCGATGATTTGTCACGGCCACGTAATAGCACATCATCTGCATAAAAGGTTTATCCGACTAGCGGGTGGAGAGGTCAATCTGCCGTGATCCCGGTGCACGGGAAACGATCGTTCAAAGGTGCGATTTACATAAGAATTTTGCTTCGTTACCGATGAATATTCAACGTGGAGCTCCGTCCTTCCAAAACTTCGGTCCAGCTCGAGCCACACACTCCGATCCGGAGTCCCGTCTAAACTCTGATTTATTGAGTGAATAGATCAGGTGAATGTTACTCAGTTAATTAATTTGTTGCCGGCGGTTGCCGGGTGTTGAATAATTTTCGTCTAATTAATTAACCAAAATGTACCTGGATGGCTTCTTTTGTGCTGCACACTGTGGAGGCAGTTTTTCGTTTTTTGTTTTTTATTATTCCTCGTCAATGTTTGCATTCACTGGCATCCAAAACGTTTAGCGTAAATCTGATTAAGAATTTCCCGTGATGACCTTTTCTCCTCATAACATTTGTTCCAACCACAATCGGACATTATTTACTTAATTCTTTGCGGTCGCAGTGTGTTTTCTGTCCAATCGTAAATTGCTAGATTTTAACAGTTCTCAATTTTATAATCGAAGATAACATCGAATATTCACATGTCGATACTCTCGGAATTAATTTAAATATATCGAGACGAATAGCCGAGTTTACTGTGAGCAACTATGATTCTATTGATTATTCATATAAGATGACTGTTATTTATACACTTGTTATGTATTTTACGTTAATTAGCCAAGACTGATTAAGATTTTGCTAAAGTGAACAGTTTTGTGATTCGATAAAACTCGAAAGAAATCGTTTCTAGAATTGATAAAAATATCTGTTACTGCTTCATTCATAATTGAACAAATTCACTATTCCATAGATATTGGAAATTTACATATGAAGAACACAAGAACATGAACAGAGTGTGTATCATAATTTATCGCATTTATGTCTTTATCGTTTGTGTTTCGGACACCCACAATGTGATCGCGAAGATCTTGTACAACTATTGTCCAATGGCGTTCCGAATAAAATGGCAATGTTTATTACGATACTTGTCGCGACATGGTAATGCAATTTACTTTCTAGTTATGCAGGAAATTATTGGTCATTTTTAGTGTATTTAACATTGTATTGGACAGCTTTGGGATATCCTTTCACTTTTTTTTTTACGAGAAATTCTTGCTAGGCACATAATTTATATGATAGATATATTCTGTGAACAGGATTAGAATTGTTTCCGGAATATTTAATATTTCCGGTAAATGTTAGTTCACAAAGTTGTTTTTGTATCCTACTGGGACTTAACTGGTTCGTGTCTAGGATGTGGGAAATAAATTCATGTATTTTACGTATCGATGTTTGGAAATTTACATAATATGTTTATTTGTCAGAGTTGCATAAAAGGATTCCTATTACTTTTAGCATATTTAAAAACATAATAAAGAGTTACCTCTCTGGTATCGTATACCAAAGACAAGCGTTAAGCAATGCATTGAAACTAATGTCAGCAAAAAAGGGTTAATTTGGGAGAAATCTGAAAAGTTGTGTGAGAAAAAGTTACTATTACTGGCATTACCGCCTTGACCTTATGCCTTCTGGCGACGAAACAATTAATTTAAGTAGGGTTCCCACAGCTCTTGTTGGAATTCTGTTCAGAGGTGCTCTCCCCTCCGCCCCAACACACTATAAAGTGTGCATGAGCAGAAGTTCGGAATGTGTTGCGAAAGACTGGACTGCTGTAACAATACTGGTGTGGACACAGTGGTACCGAGGGTCAATAGTGCGGGTGACCCACCGGGAGAAAACATTTTCATATAAGAACTAAGAACGAGGTGGAGCAGTTCCTTCATCCAGTTCTTGAGTCCCCTGCGAACTTGACATCGACCAAAGTAAGGTTATTTGCCTTCTGCGGTTGAAACTCAAGACCTAGGTGATCCAGCGCAAAGTATCTACTTCTTTCGGAGTTAATTATTATTGTTGTCTTTTTTAGCATTCGTAATGTTAATGTTGTTGATGGAAAGCGGGCTGTAGGCGAGGTTGAGACCTCAACAAAAGCAACAAAAAAAAGTACAGAAAGAATTACTCACCCAAATGTTGTCGAGTTCAGAGGAATGATCATAATTGCGCATGTGATAAAGTACAATTGCCATGCGCGGAATTATTTGACTCACAAAATTCTTCGGTGCATGTTAACTGTAAAAAGAAACACTATATAAAACACTATATAAAACTTTGGGTAGTCGAATGAGTCGTTCGTTTTCGTTTTAAATATTTTTTTTTTTATTTTATCGAACGCCATAAACACCTGGAATAACGCTGGGTGGGTGAGTGTCTCGCATTCATATTCCAATAAAATTATGAATTACGCTCATATTTCTCTCACCTGAAATGGCACAAAGTAACCACCCAGCCTCATAAATGTCTCAAAGGATGAAAGGCTCTGGCATGTCCGAGCTAATCCTTGGACTCTGGGGTGCGCATTTTATAGTGGCTGACATGACCCAAGGCAACATATAATGACACATAATTGCGCGCACCCAAACTCAGTAGGGGTCATAATTCTTGTTCGATAAAATGATTCAGGTGGGAGTTCGCATGAATTATGTCGCTGCAGACGCAAGTGATGAATATGACACCGCACCAGGTTGTTCATTATTTTTGTCGTTATCCCAGCCCCCGGACCCCACCGGCCGTGTCCAGTCCAGTCTACTTTCCATCGCGGAATGGGTGTTCTCGACCACACCGCCTAAATGCGCTTTTGATTGCCCATGATTGCGTGGTTATTATTACCTTCAAGTAAAAGAAGCAAGCAATTGACTCAAAGTGATTTTTCCCCGCTGTTTCAGACTTTTATCAGCCCATGTGGGCACTAGACGCGACTCCCCATTGGGGTTTTGATTTTATTGGGCACGATACTCAGAAATGTTGGTGTGTATTTTCATTCATACGAAGGATACAAAAACCATCCCAAAAGAAGAAAAACTGAATATTTTTGTGAAAATAACGATTTTCTCAGCTTTTGTTTGATATCCGAAACAAAAGACCAATTTAAAAGGTGTTGTGACTTTTATTGATGATAAATAAATGTTAATGAAAATTAACAATACAAAAACTTTAATGTAATCGGTTATAACCAAAATACTGAACATTGTTTTTTGGTCCAGATGTTCGACGAAATTCTGTTGGAATTTGCAATAAATCGGTTCGAATGGATTCGATGTCAAAATAACATAAAAATCACGGTTAAACAACTCAAAGATTTTCATCTTTTGCTTTTGTTTCTCCATTCAACAGATTTTCTAGAATATTTATTCAAGACTTATCTGTTTTCTGGATATTCGCATTTCACATGGCGGGCGGGGCGGACAGAAAAAAGTAAGTACGTAAATTTAAGGAAAACTTCAAGAACATCTGCCCAAGTTCCAACAATGATAAATCTTTTGTGCAATCATTCAAGATCAACTGCAATTTCATTGCACTGTTCGGATGTACTCGTCGCGGCCAACTGTTGTATTTCTGTCACTCGGAAAGCGATCGCCTCTTTGCGGTCTCATCTATTTTTGCCCGCGAAAATCCAGAATTTAAATTCGTATCCGCTGATTTATGTGGGCAGCAATGTCTACGGCACACGGTTCTGCATTTGAAAACTATTACCGGAGATTGAGAGATCCGCGCGAGATAATTGCTGCTTAAAAACACATCTCCAACAACTTTCCAATTTGTTCTTTTGGTGATTGCAATTAATTGCGATTATCAAGATCGCTATTACCGCGATTACTAAAGAAAGTTTCACACGGAATCTGATGGCGGACATTGTTTTGTAGACTGTGGTCAATGTCTATCGGAATTCTGCTTCGTGTTAGCTCCAATTTGATTATGAGCGATAAATTTCTAATGTTTTGTCCACCACAAATGTTTCTTAATCGAATCCTCATTTTTTGTTTTTTATAATGGTGAAATGAGGGAACCAGATTTGATTTAGCTGATTGATAGCAAATTGAAAAAAGATTCCCAGGTCAATCCAAACGTGTAAGTGTTTTTGGCGGAAAATATCTTATATCAAAAATTGTGCTAACCAATTTAATACTTAGTCCTGTGAATGGTAAAAACTACATTATAATAATTTAGAAACATTTTTATATTTATTTTATAAATGGAAAGTTGAAATTCAATAGGTCAATAAAAAAATTGAAAAAATATTTATAAAATTCAAATTAATTTACGATAAATTTTAGTTTAAGCGTAAGAGATGCAACTGATAAAACTGCGATTTGAATATCGATAATATGTAAAAATGCAAACGGATTTCTATAGTTTATGCAACTCAGATACATAATTTTTGCCCTTTTTTCGACGATGAATTTCGCAATATTGCAGAAGCTGAAATTTGATAATAATTAAACAACAACAGATATGTACATGTACAATGTACATAGATATTAATATATTAATCAGTGCATTTAAGATATCAATATTTAATTTATTCTGAATTTGTTGAACATTCTCTTATCAGTAATGTTTCCTCTAAATGGAAGTGCCTCCAATTTCCACGAATGGACAAAACATTAATCAAACAAAAACAAATAATATTCCGAGGAAATAAACAAGCAAACATAAATCAAGAATTTATCAACATCCCTAATGTGTGCAATTAAGTGAATCACGGGCAGGGAAAATCGATAATGGTGACAATAAACAAATCTTACAAGACACTGCGTTTAGACACCGCCGCAATATTTCGACACTTGCTACCATAATCCCAACGTCGTGATGTTGGTGGTCCACAATTAAAAGTCCTGGTAGTTTCACATTTAATATTCCCGAAAAATCATGTAATCAGTCGTTAACCCCCTAAAAAAACTGTCATTCGGTTCTTCTGACATGAGTTTTCAATAAACGAAAATTACGGTGCAATTAATTTCCAGCTAATAACAGCGCCAAGTTCTGAATGAGCAAATGTCACATAAATTTGAAATAATGGTGAACTCGGAACCCAGCGACTGGACCAAAGCGAGTCGAACCTGAAGCCGCCAAATTCGAACCTAGACAAATCTGTTGTTCCTGTTTATGACCGCCAAAGCAGTCAGGGACCGCCGGCTTTTATTGATAAAAATTCACTCAAACATCAAAATATGTTTTCTCGCATTTGGGAAACTGATCGAAGTCGATCTGTGCCTGATCCTCCAATTTAACGAGAGAACCATTAAAGTCAATCAAAATAAAAGGAACGTGGACTTTTAAGGCGCTTCGTCTGCATTCCTCTGACAAATTTCATGCAAATATGGGATTCCCTTCGATCTTGAACTTTCTCACGCACCATTTGAAACTGATCGCGTATAATTGATGTTGATCGACCCGCACAATCCACAATAATTTTCCAGATGGTCGTTACAATCGATTTCTCTGAGTTGTGTCGTAAAATTAAGGTATAAAAGTTAATAATTAAAGTAAGCTTCGGTGTGTGATTTGGAGCCACTCATAAACTGAACCATTTCCAACTAGATACCTTCCCGATGGGGGTTTTCGTGTCGTGAACGGGATTCACCTACCATTCGGGTGTTCGTAATGATTGTTCAATCTTGTGTGTTGATGTTGGAGACATTAAAATTATTATTGTTCACCACTTGAGTTTTCTCTAGACCTACGTTAATTACGTAAAGACAAACTCGGATTACTCTGATCAGGAACAGCAGGACTTGAATGATTTTACAACTCGATGATGGAAAAAAATTGATTTCTAATAATATGAAAAAGATGTTTCAGTGTTGCTTTCCCACAGCTTTTACAACTATCTTAAAATTACACTTATTGTGCCACAAAGCAACTTAATTTAAAGAAGAAATAACTGATTATAATGTTTTATGGAGACAGACATTTTTGACATTCTTCAAACACTTCCATCCATTCTGCTTAGAACAGGGAACATGGAAGAACAGGTGAAAATATTTTCAACTAAATTGGTTAATATTGTTTGTAAATAAGTTTGGAATGTTTTATTCGAACGCTAATATATTGTTATAGTTAAAACCGGAAGCAATATGGTGGATTTCTTCCAGCGGAGTAAATTCACTGAAGCACTTCAATCACATTATCAGAATCTGAGAACTGTTCAGAGATCTATTAAGTGATCAACGTATTTCTTAATAGTAGAAAATGTCGGTACGAAACGTAACCATGATCACTTAATCTTCCTATCAACTGTTAAAAAAATGCTGCATCGAACGTCGGTAAAAAGCCCGTGGCGCATTTGTGCCCACTCAACAAAATGAGCACTTTCGAAAATCTACATCATTCATTTGTAAAACTTCGATCGCGAAATGCAATCTAGTTTTAATTCCAGCTAATCAAGAAAATGCTAGAACAGAAATTAGTTGTGTAACTTTGTTGCTTGTCAATTTCAACAGGTTGGAATCGAGCCGAATTGTCTGTGATCTTCTCGAAGGATCAGGAAGCAAATCAGTGGACTATGGCTATTAACGTGATCGGGCAAAGAGGATTAAATGGAGTGACTTAAATACCTTTGATATTATGGAGTTATGTGCACTGACGCATACTCCCGTTTACTGTCAATCGTCTAACAGTAAGATTGAAGGGATTATGTTTTGTTTTTATATGTTAAAAATCACTCCAATCTCCAAGATTGTATGTATCTATAATACTTCTCTTTGTATCAAAAGTGAGTGAATGAGAAAAGATTATGAGGAAATAAGATAATTTTAACTAAATATTGTGCTGCATCCTCTACAGTCTACATCAATCAGATATCACCCCTTATTGGTCAGGGATTGAGTCATCAGCCATCATCAAAATTAGCGATCAGGACTACTCCAACCCGCATCTTCCTCTCGCTCCCTCATAGTTACCTACAGGAGTACTGAGTAGTCTGTAAGTGCAGTAAATTTCCAGTCCATTTTCTCTAGCCAAAAAAAATTTTTGTTCAATAATTTTACTGTTTTGAACTTTGACCCACCAAGATTCAGTAACAGAACCCAACTTTACTAAAAGTGGTTGCTACCGAATGAAAGGGAAGAGGGGAAATAGTTTTTATTCTATAGACATCAATAATAGCTATACGGATTCTCCATTTACTTTTTACAACAACTCGCATTTTCGAAGCCAACAAATAAATCTCAAGGACAATAATTTCAGTGTCGCGAAGTTAATTTAAAGTTTTAATGTTTCTTGTTTACAGTGAAAAATTGCGTTACTAAGACAAATTGTTTTTTCCCTATTTGCATGCGTGACGAAATATTGCAGTCCAGTAGAAATTTACTGAAGTATTTTTTAGGTTTTATTACTATTGTCTTTTTTTTGTTTTCATGCTGATGTGAGTTTCACAGTTCAGATTTGTGTGGAGTTAACAAAAGTTTCTTGACTTTTCTCAAGGAATGCCGCTTTTTTTCTTAAAAACAAAACATTGAAAACTTAAAAAAGGAACAATGTCATGAAATGCAAAACAATTACATTGCTCGATACTAATTAATTAAAGTTAAAGAAATGAAAACTGTTAAAATTAGTTCTGGCAACGTCGCCCGGATACTTCAGCCAGTTAAATACACAATAAAATCTTGAACTCTATATACTGGATGTTGTTATTACTGAGATAAGGATAAACATGTGTATTTCTTTTTAATAGTGTGCTAAAAGTAAGTGCAATAAAAAATACGAAAATTGAAAATTAAAGATCCTCAACACGGTTCCATATCGAATATGCCATCTGTTCCTACAACAGAAGTTTATAATATTTTGTTTCGCAAATTAGAAGCGTCTTTTTAATTATGTACTTTCGTCAATGTTTGAAGCTCAACTAATGGCGTTACAGTCGTAAATGTTCCTCCATCAGAGAGGATCGATCTTCCCACCTTCCCATAAGCCACATCCGAGCATCATTTTCTCCATTCTCCAACCAAAATCCTTTGTTGCCAGTCAGCCACACAGATGAATCTAATTATCCGGTATAAATAGCGCACTAAATTGGCAAAGAATTATGTGCGAATGCATAAGGTATACTATTCCTTTTGTTTTTCCGCCAATTTGCAATTCTCAAGTCTCCTTCTACTCTAAAAGGGTTGTGGGGTGGAATGTTGCCGGCTGAATCTCTCGCACCCAAAAATCTCTTGATCTAATGCAGAGCAAGCTTTGTTGATGGTCAATTTTCTGTTTGAAGCTCTTGTTATAACTCCGTCTGAAATACATATCTGTCTCTGTAATCTAATTAGCGAATAAACAACGCGATAATTAGACAAACACCAGACATTTAAATGTCACCGCAGCTTGAGCCGATAAATCATAATTCACTTGACGGTGATCATGTTTGCAATGCAACTCATGTCGGGAGTTATGCTTTGTTTAGCCATCCGCGAATGCTATTGTAGATCTCCGCCACAGAGCGACATCAAAAGAAATTAACTGCAAGTGATTTTTCGCGCCCACCTTGATTTAATTGTTTTGGACTTGCCTCTTCAGATTTTAATACCGCCATTATTCATTTCAAATTTGACCTAGTGACGCTGTAAAAGTATTTAAAAAACAAAAAACAATACCGAGAATGGATTTCTCGATGCTGTGGAAATGTTTGTGTTTATGGAAGGATTAATTATTATTGTTAGTAGTAAATGTTAATCCAATAAAAAGTACAAATTTCGGTTTTCAGTTTTCATGTACTGAGGATCACTTGCATCCCACTGGATAATGCACTGATCTTCTAGTACACAAAGTCTGACGGCAATTAATTATTTCTTACATCGTCGGGTGTTTCGTGTTCCTAGTAAGTAAGACATTACAAGAATTTCTTAGGGGGAAACGCAATGTTCGGATGTAATCGCGATCACCTAGGATCATCAACTTGTGGGCTCACCAGCTTCAAATTAATAAGGGTACTAAAGATCACCGCACCGGGTTAAGCCAACTTCCAGATAATGCATTACTAATTTGACATGCATTTGACACTTGTTAGCTTAACCGTGTTAGCCGGTCGCACCGTACGATTTTGTAAGACGATAAGCATCTTCCGAGGAGATCGTGATTATGTTGCTCTTGTTCCTGGCCACGATCGCTTGCTCCGCGGAGATACAGAAGAGCAAGGTGAACTGGTCTCACGCGAGCTTAACTGCCGTATTATTACCCTATTCATAGCCCGTTGACTGTTATTGTTCTTCTGGTTGGACACGTGCTGGGAACAGCTACTATTGTCTGCTGGTAGGCGGATGCTATCGTTTATTTCAATTACACCTTGTCTAAGCTCGACAAGCGTTGCAACGCCACTTCTTCTGGGTATCTTTATTCTTCTTATTTTCGATTCTCTTTACTCCCTATCAAGTGTTTTATAGTGCACAGATTGAAGTGCAGCATTTTTTAATTTGGCGATTAGCACGAACCATTTTCGCTCGAGGTATACAGAGGACCAGCTCACCTGAGACCGCAATAATTACAAAGTGAAAGTTCAATAACCCTTTTCCCTTTATGAAGAAACACTGAATTTGGGTGGTACACTTTGTGGACGATGCAAAGATATCAATCTGCAACAGCAACAACAATTTTAAGTCCATAATGAACGGTCACGCATTGGAGTACAGTACAATGTAAAAATATATAAGGATTTCATTGCGGTTGTGCAAGTAATGATGCTATCGCAACAGGTGGTAAATATAAGGTTCACTTTCAATATTTTTAATTTTATTATTTCAATCACTTTTTTATCAGAGAAAAGTAAAGTAGGAGAAACCTATTGAAGGCTTTTCCTTTTGACTGACAGAAATTTTGTAATTTTGAATTTTGTACTTAAAGTAATATTTGGTGATAAAAACCTTTTTTAAATTAAAAAATTAATAATTATTTTCCTTCATTATATGATTGTGATAATCTTTTGATGTTGTAATAGGCAGCAGGACTAAATTGACATGTCACTGCACTGGCGCTATGAAAATCCTGCTTCTGATTAATTTCCGCCCGTTAATTTAAGTAAGATGAGTTTGCTTGATATCTTCTCTTTTTGACGTTTAATCAAAGTATAAAAAAATCGTTAAAGATGTCCGCCACTTTAAAGTTTAAACAAAACAAGTTTCCGCGAAAATCAAATTCTAACCGCTCCGCGATCTTCTTATCTCATCCTCAATAGGCAGCGGTCGGAATCGCGTGCAAAAGTTCGCGAACACCTGAAGACGAAGCGTGGTTCGGGGCCGTTTTGCAGCAAGGTAGCTCTATAAATGGCCATAAATGTAACTGTGTTAAGGTTGGCGTTGATTTTTTTTATTTTATCAGTGGGTTTTTTTTAATACGCTGGCAGTTTTATCTCGATATCATCACTCGGTTACACAGGTACCAACCCGCCGTTGGAAACATCCTGGGCATACATTATCAGTGGTTTGATATGTGCCCCATTAGAACTGGGCCAGAGAGCGGACCGTAAATCATTCCCCCTGTGGTACAGCAGGTAAGAGCCAGGTGAACTGAAGTTCAGACGACTACTTTTTTGTTTCTTTTGTTATTTTCGGTTTTCTGGCAACGAGCATCCGGGGACGAACTGAAATAAAAACCACAACGAGGGGAAAAAATCCTGTCAGCGCCCACAACATTTCCAATAAATTTGTCTCCTTTAAGCCAACACGTCCACACTGACGAAACGGTGGTGGGCAATTTTCAAGTTTTTAAATGCAGTTCGGTTGGGATGCGACCAAAAGGGTTCCAGAGGATTTTTATGGGCTCTCAGTTTGTTTGCTGGACCATTTCTTGGTGCATTGCCTCTTTGCATCTTAACGTTTCGTTAAATTACCTTACTGATCACAAATCATTGGCTTTTACAGTGCTGATATTTGTTTTACGACACAAAAAGGTAGCTTTGATCTTAAGCCGACGATGCCTGATGAATCTTGATTTTACTGTAGAACAAACTGAGGAGGGGGCGGTGGTGGTATGGAGCTGAGAGTGTTTTTTTTTTTTTTAACGAGCAGTCAGGAACAGAGGAACTTTTAAAAGGAATATTCCAGGCGAGTGCCATTAGGGTTATGGACTTTAAATCGTTTTGGGGCTGTTATGTTTGCCAACAGATATGCCGTAATGCCGCTGGATTTAACAAGAGACTTCTTAACATTGGTTTTGACAAGTCGTAAAAAGTGGAGCTTTACTGCCGCAGATCATATTCCGCGTAACGGAAATTGATTAATATTTCACTGTAATTGTACCTGATAATTAGGAGGTGGCTTCTGCTTTCCATTAGTGTTCTCTGTGGAATCGCTGCAATGATTCTTGTTGCACTTTTTGGTGAGGACATTTCGATATGGTTTCGAATTTGATTAATGAAAAAATAATAATCTTGGTCATGTTTTGTTGGGTTTCTAGCTATGGGGAGGAAACCTCCGTCATCACTCGATTTCAAACAAAAACTTGGCATTCAGCTTAGATGTGTTGGAAAGGAGAACCAATCGAGTATCCACTCGTGCTGTGTACTTACAATCCATTCGAAATATTTGAAATACTGCAAATCCATTAAGCGATTTTGCCAACATCACTGTTATCAGTCTGGAATTGCCCGTTGCGATTGCCCGGAGAGGACATAAGTACCTCTTACCCAAGGAATTATAAATTCGAGATGCAATAATCCTAAAGTTCGACGTCCGGCTTCTATTTCATCTCCCGAGTCTATCTGCTCCGCGGCCGCCACTGCCGCCACCGCCGCCAACATAATTCAGAGTTGATGGACATTCGACTGAATGCAGCCCATTGAAAGGCATGGCTATGCTACTGGTCGGATTTATTAAGCGAGGTAGGCTTAACACCTTGCCGCGGGGGCCGGGGCCAGTTACCATCGTACAAATTTAATGGAAATGTGAATTACAAAATGCTCATATATCTCATTACCTGCAGGTGCATTCAGTTGCGACCAACTTACTTGACATTGTCCGATTCTGTCGATTCCAATGGACCAGAGTGCAATTATTGAGGCATAAGTCACGCATGATGGCCTCATCTTAACATGATCGATTACTCCCTGATAGTCGCGGGTAAGGACAACAGGTGTAACCACAACATTTAACGTACGTGATATATCTGTGAAATTAAAATGGATGAAGACTATCGTGTCTCAAGTACATGGAATATTCTGTTGTATCGGTACCCACAGCCACTAAAAACCAATTTAAGTTGCACACGTAAATTTCTTGCATTCACACTTGCAATATGAACAGAATAAAAGAATAAGTGCATCACTGGCAAGATCAATTGCATCGGAACGGAAGCTGGCCCATTGTACCTGTGCTGGGCATCGGTTACCATCCAATCTTCACACGCCTTTGGTCTACAGACAGAGTAGAGGGACCAAGATACGGAATGAGTTAGCATAGATTATCGTTAATACGCCATTAGAGTGCCAACGGACGAGCACAATTATATTGAAGGAGTGGAAGTACAGGAATTTAATCTGCTCAGGTGTTAATGCTATCTGCACTTAAATTACCACCGGCTTGTATTTCGCGCTCCTACCGCCCATGACTAATGGAAGACAACACCGTAAAATTGCAAACACCTTTTCGTATGCATCGCTCCCAAATGCATCCATTCGTGTCTGAAAATTAACAAGCATTCTGTCTAATTTTACAGCACTGTAAGATCCTTTTGCATCCCTCCGCGATCCATTGGTATTTTTCAAAATTAGTTTCCACTGATTTTCATGTATATGTCGGGAAATTCACACCTCACCCATTACATCTCAATAGATTTGCTTTCATACATAAAACTTATTTATTTAGTTATTTTTATGTTTTTGTTTAATACATTTCAGTTAATTGTTCACATTCACCCCAGGTTCCGAATATCTTGTCACGATAGATTGACGATTGAGTTTAAGCCGTTATCGTCGTATTCTTAAATCGATGAACACTTTTCTGTAATTAATTATCTTTAAATAATAGCTCGTTAAAAACTCACCCCCCGAAAACGGATTTCGAATGTGGATGACATTATTTTCCTCATAAAACCACAATAATTCTCGTAAAGTGCGGATGCTGTCGGTTGTATGCCCGCAAAACGCTTAAATATTCGAAAACACATGTTTCCTGCACGCTTGGTCATTAGCACCCCATAAATTTAAGAAATTGTCGCGACCATTGGAACGCTACAATATTTTTGTCCCCAAGTAAATGTCGGCCGGGTGCGGTGAAAAATTTCTGCCAAAGATCATTAACGAGTGGGTGGATGTGAAGGGCGTTCAACACCTACTAATTCCACCCTCGTGGTTGCATTGCAGTTTAATAATCGAGAAAGACAATTAATTTGAGAGACAATTAAATTGTTTTATGGGTGGCAAAACCTTTTATGATATTTATTTTATTCTGTTAAAAGTGAACCGAGGGCAAATCGTTGAAGCGATTTAACTGTAAAATTTATGACCTTGAGATTTCGAAAAATCTTTAAACTCAGCCAGCAACTCCTCCATTGATGAGGTTCAATGGAGTTCTACAGATTGGAAAGTGAGCGTTGTACTGCTTCAGAAAGAAAGTCCGCAGTTCTGTGTGCCTTTTGTTTTCTCGAATGGCATAAAAATATGCCTGAAGGGGGAGGTGAAGAGAACCCCTACGCAGGTGAGCACAGGTGAAAAATAGAAAAGTACCGTTTTGTCACTAAATATAAAACGTTTCATGTAAATTAGCAAAATTTCCATCTCAGATGACAAAACATTGATATAATCGTGCACGTGTAAATTTATACCATTTTTTTCGTCTTTCTTTTCAATATGCATAAAAAGCATCCGAAAATCCCGGCGAACTTTTGTGCCCAATTTATGACAGATTGGCCAACAAGAGATTTGTTGGCATTTAAAAATGTGCGGCCTGAGCGTGTGTGTGCGTTTTTTTATATACTTTTAATGGATCGTTTACATATGAAATGGCAACTGCTAATTTCATGTCGCTTGCCAAGTGGGCCCTGAATGCCGCATTTTGATTGATTCCCGCCGACTGGCCATAAATCTTTTGTTGCTGAGCGATTTGCTGCAAATTATCGATGAATTAATCTGAACAATCGCCGGTATGGATAATCTCGCAGATCGATGCGTTGTCGTTATCCGTTGCCGATTGCGGATCGCCACGATTGGGACACTCTAGCGCGAAAACTGGTTGCTCCCCTTTTCAGTGTCGAACGCAATGGAGCGCACTTTCGCCGGCGATTAACCATCATCGCTCATTTGTCTTTCTCAAATCCTATTGGGTAAATAATTGCAGATGTCAGTCCAATGCGATTGCCCAGGCGCTAATAATAACAGCTTTGCGCCATGTAATTAGGAACACTCGTGTACAGGTGATTGTTTATTGCACAAGGGTGGGTATTTGTATTCTTCAATAAGTGCGGATGGTGCAAGAGCTTCGATCAGTGCAGCCACCTGCTTGGTATTGAATTGTTGGTGTTATTGCCATTGGATGGGGGTCGATGTACTAGAAGCGAGTTCCATGATTTCTTACTGTTGGTTACTGTTTAGTAAAACATGTTGGATCCATAAATCTTAAGAATTCTATCGAAAGTCCTTTCCTGATTAAAGGAACCGGAATATTATATAAGTCAGTCTGGCTCCTTTATTCTTATCTTATAAAACTTTCATCCAAAAAGGCAACGATGAAACCAAAAAAAGAAGTTCATCGTTACAAGACTCTCTTATTATGCCAATTCGAATGTAAACCCGCTGTCATGATATTCAATCAACTGTGAGCAATTAATCTTGGATATCGATTAGCTGAACAATCGCTGTGGTAGCCCACCCAACAATGTGCGCTCTCCTTGGCCTATTCAACCCTTGCTTTCATTATGCTGTCCGTTGTGTGTAAATTTTGTAATTTGAATCAAACCAGAGAGACCTGGAAAACGGCAAAAGGAATTGGGTCGAAAACTCTCGAAAGCGTGGAAGGTGCCCATTGCGTTGTTACCTTTCAGGCAGAGGTCGGCATCCTTTGACGGAGCCACCTTCGCCATTGTTCGCCACATGAATGGCCTCCGATGGTTTATCCCCGACGATATCGGCTGGACGGTCGATTGCCCGATCCACTTCTCCTTCCTGCTCCTACCGTCCTGCGGTATCATGCCACCCTGGCACTTTGTTGCACCTCTGCACCCAACAGCATCGACTGTGGCTACTTTGAACGTCGCGTCGTTGTATTTGGGGCCGTGATGAAAAATTTATCTGAACACTTGTTCTTGCACGCAACAAGTGCCACAAAAAGCGCCGGCCTCAGCCCGATTTCAGTTTCTGGTTTTGTTCTTGTTTCACACCGGCAACGGACGTCGTCGCTGCGCGGCAAGTATCATCGGCTGAATATCACCTCAATAAATTTTAGCAAAATCTATTTCGACGACTTAAACAATCGTGGAATGCTGTTCTTATGATTAATGCCCCAGCGAAAGGATAAAGGTGTCGATGGACTCCAGCAAATCGAACACACTTCCAGGGTATAGTAATGTTCCTGATTGTGAATAGCGCGTTTGGCGCTTTGATTTATCATACAAACTATTGACCTTATAAAACAACATTCAAGAAATGTTACATGCATTATATTATGATGTTGTTTATAACGTGTTCCAGCGATCATTAGAAGAGAGATTTGATCAAACTTCTTCAAATCATTGTGAGATTGTAATGCAGATTGTGCATTTTTTACTACTTATTGGTAGAAAATTTCTGTGGAGCTTCCCCCCTCTTGGCCCTATAAGATATAGAGTCGCCGCTATTTCAAATGTTTGTGTACAACTGGAGCAAACAAATTGTTTACACCCAAATCAACAATCCTCTCAAATATTAGGATTTTAATAAGAACACTTGGGAAAACTTGAACTTCTCGCACAATCTCGGCGCCCTTTGTGAAATTGATCTCCCTACTTTGAGTATGGATCCCACCCAAGTTATCCCGTTGTGATAATAGATAATTGTCCAGTAAGTGCTAAAGACCATAGATGTCTACAATTGGAATCATTTCACTCCTACCTAACGTCGAAAGTCAACATAAATCTGAGATCTGTGGAATTAACACCTGACGGAGTTTCACGCATGCTTAATCTTGGGGATTTTCTTGATCATACCTTTAAAAAAAAGACAAACCAAAAAACAGTATAAAGCAAAATAAAGCGAACAAAAAACTTCAAGCACGAAATCGTTTTTGTTTGCTCACTTCCTTTCTTTTTCTTCAAAATCCGAGTCTCCGGCTGTGCGGGACCAAAGTTAAAAATAGGCTGCTGCGATCCAATGGACCATCGACCACCTCATGGATCATTGCATTGCCGGCCCCATCTATTGCCGCAGAAAATGTTTACTCTGCTCTTGACACACTCTTGACTTGGTTAGTCCATGACTTCAAAATATTTTGACAGATGAAGACGCCGGCATGAGTCGAACGTTAAGCGGCCCAGGAAGATGCAACAAGCAGCATTACATTGGCGGGCGGACTCCACGAACGATCTGTCTGCAACTAATTACATGACAAGCCACAGTCCAAAGCAGTTTGTCTACCGATTCCCTATTCGTAGTCGTGATCCAAGGCGAGTACGCATCAATTACCAACCAAAGAGAATGCCTCATGTTTACCAATGTGAGGGAGTTTATAAACAATTTCAGGTGGTTCTTCCGTTTGACGTCTGAGCAACGTCAAGTACGCAATTCTCAAGAAATTCCTTTCACTTCTGTCGCTGCTAATGATGATGGGTCAGGTTTAGCGAAGGGAAATTGCACAGGAAAAAAGATAACACTATTCAACAAAAAAATAAAAAAAAAGGAAACATAAAAACATTTCGCGTGGTTTGTCTAAAATCTTCTGTTAAAGGTATTCTGAAATTTTTCGTAATCCATGATTTATTTCACCTGCCGCAACAACTTTTGCCTTGTTGGAATTACGTTGTAAATGATGCCTTAACGCACTTCTTGGCCAGTTACGAGCACTTGGCAATAACAAGATTCCGTAGCCAGGTTGCAGCTATCTTCGTTAATTAGTTGGAACATCCATTAAATTCTCTTAGGCGGCGACAAATGAACACATTTCACACAGCCTACAACTCTTCATAATACAAACTTACGGTAGTAACCACAAAACATTGCAGATATATTACAACATTACCGCCATGTTGAAGTTGAATTGATTCATGGACATTGTCATAAAAACTGTGCTGCAAACTGGTCTTATTGGCAACTATCCTCTCATCAAATGTGGTTAATTATTTACTCTATTGTTTATTACCATGATAGTTTGAAATTTTCCTCGAATGCTGTGATTTACATTTGTTGCCAGGATTAATATCATTAATGGTATGAGATTTATTCGAATTTGATAGGATTTTGGAATGGATAGTAAGAGTACCAACCATTGAAAAATCACGATGATGTTTTCCATGGATGGAAGAAAACCGGCAGCATGAAATGTTCCACCGGGATCCAGAAAGTGGGAATATGAATTGCAATTTGTTGTTGGAGCAATAATTCAAAAATGTTGTCTGTGTGCAAGGAATATACACCAACATATCATGCCGACTCAATAAATCAGTGGGAGGGGGGCTCGAAAGTCTCGTCGTCTCCCACGCCATCGTCTGCGGTTTGCGAATAATTTCCACAAGATTGAAAAGAAATAATAAAAACAAAATTATAAAAAAATAAATAATAATAAATAAGAAAAACTACAGTGAAAAATAACTTGTCACCGACAGCTTGGATTTATGGAGGAACACGTGAAGGACACCAGCCGATAGCAATTGCAATTCCTTTTCCATGAGACGTTTTAGGTTTATTGAGCCGACAATTAGCTCACTTTCAAGGTGCATATCTTCAACAGGTTACTGTGACAGGTAACGCCGCCAATTGACACGCAATCGACAGGCCGCAAAGTGCATGCGTTCCGCCATATAACCCACGGGAACTGGTGGTTGTGTTTTAGGTAGGTGTTGCCACAATGGTTTTATTAACTTGTTAAGGAGTTGTTCGTTACGTTTATTTATTTTTTTGTTTAAATTTTATCAAAACGAAAAGTACATATATAATATATTATAGTTTTATATTAATGAGTTCTTTACTCAAATAAATTATTTGTAAAATGATTAAAACGAAGGAGGCACACCGATACGAAACATTGAAAGATAAATTCAAACACTTGTTGAGCCTTGACCCCGACTGTCCAATAGATTCGCCAACGTGTTGCAGATGCCTGTGTTCAGTCCCATGAGAACTTTCAGGTTGCGCAAGGCAATCGATAGGTGCGGAAGAGGAAATTGATTACCCAAGGATCACTCGTGATCACGAATGATCTTTAAATTTAGTGAATTTCAGTGTGAAATGTGTTACCATCTTGTAGGATCTTATCCTTTGCATTTTAAAGGATGCTGACCTTTCTACAAAATATTTCTAAATAGTATGTACTTGCATTACACAAATCGTCAAACCCTCGCCAGCAAGATCACTTCTCTTTTACGCATTGCCATCCCACACATTCAATCCTGTCGCTTATAAATCAATGAAACCTGAACATACGAATGTAGGCATCCCTAAATATACGCAAATGTAAGTAATTTACATTAACAATATCAGAGATTTCTTAATGTGTTAGCATGAGGATTAGATACATTCATGCTGAGCGAAAGGAGCATAGAATAAGAAAACGCCAAACCAAAGTTTTCCCACCGAAGGTATCCGAAGGTGGAATCACAGTGTTCGAATCTGTTGGCCAGTAAGAAAAACCTCTTTTGTTTTTGCACTAATGCTCCTACAGCAATTTTTCTTTCGTTTCCCGTCACTGTTCCTATCCGAGGATACACAATGGCCACTGACCACTGGGTGTATTTATTACCAGAGGACCGATGAGCTACCCTTCTTCGTCTCAATACAAGTTGCTGCCGTTGCTGCTGCGCATGCGATAATGATGATTGCACGTAAATTATGATGATGATCATGTCGGCGCACATATGCGTATTTATGTTCGGAAATAATACACTGAGCTCCTTGGCTCAACTTTTATGAATGAAATCGATGGCGACGCTGTCCAACCACGATGTGAAACCCAATAGCCTGGGGTCGAGAAGTGTAGGCTGCTCTTGCTGGGGCACCACCTGCAACCAGAAAATGTACGAGGCCCAGTTAAATGTAAGACGATAGACTATCGATGAGACGTTGTATGTTAATAAGTATTCCACGGATATGCACCATCATCCACCAGTGCTCAATGGACAGATCATACAACAAGTGAACGTATGCCGTAATTTAGGAAATTACACACTTGCGGAGGACTGACCGCGTTGTTTATCGATGCACGCAAAACGCCGAGATCCATTTCAGAAGCCCTGACTTGAGTGGGATCTTAAGTGCTTCAGTCCAGACGAAAAGGGGGGAGAAAAAAAAATGCTATCATCCTATCAATATCCTGCTTTTCAATTTCACGTCAATTACAGGTTTGCAAGGACATGACGGACATTTTGCTTCGTAAAGTCGGAATTTTTTCATTGGAAAATTTGAAGTCGGCCGAATCTGCCTGAGTTGTTTTTTTTACGCAAAATTTTCAAACTGATCGGAATACAAATCATCACACGTCCAAGAAAATAATTACCGATCACAATGTTTTATATACTTCAGAAGATCATTCAAGCCGCCCCCATCCTGGAACCTCCTCCTTAAACCAAATCTCCAAGGTTCGTTCCAGAGACCTTAGTTCCTTACTTTCAATTAACAAGATCACCGATCGCACTTTCTCGCTGTATGATCGCAATTTCTCAGAAATTTCATCACCATCTGACCCCATAAGAGCAAAGAGTTGGGCAAAAAATTTTAATGTCAAGTTTTTGCCCACAGGAAACAACGAAATTGCCGCCTCTTTAATAAGAATCAAACTCTTTCATACCTCTTTCGGAAACCACCAATCGGCACGTCATATAACCATTACCTTCATCTTTGCCACAATTTCAGTGATCAGGAAATCGTTCATCTTAACGGTGGGGTTACTAACAATTACTAACTTTAATGTTTTTGTATTCTAAATTACACTAAAACGACCTGAAATTCAAAAAGTGCATAATAAAAATGTCTATTTACAAGTAAAATTACGGAGAAGCTATGAAGATACTTTCAAAAATTGTTTATTTAAATAAATTTATATTCGGTCTTAACAATCAAACATATTTTGACATTTTATTGAAATCGGGAATAATACCTATTTAATTTGTTTTCTTTGAATGTAAATCAAAAATTATTGAATTAATTGAAGTAGAGTTTTACTATTGCTCATATATTACGAAAAATTTGTATGTTATATATTAATTTTTTTTATAGCACGCAATGATTTGGCAAGAAAATGTTTTTATAGTTTATTCAAATCTTACATTTATAATTATTTTATAATATATTTCTGGACATTATTTTCTAAAAAGTCTCATAAAACCCTGGAATTTATATTGCTTCGAATGTGTTATAACTTTTATAGAAAGTTTTAAAGCTATTTCAACTGCAAGTGCAGTTTTGCTAAAAGTAGAAATATTTACTTGTTAAATTGTTCTGTGTTTTCGATTGCTTAAATTATCTTGAAAAATTTTGTGTTTGTATTTTAATATTTTGTTTAATGCCTTTTTACAGCAGAATTGACTTAAAGTTATTTTTCAAAATTTGAATTACTGAGAAAAAAGTAGTTATTATTTTGTTGCGCTTTATGAATTTTTAGAATGTGTGATTGAAAATTGTGTTCACTTGCGATTTGGTCTATTTTTCCAAAAATAAATTAAATGGGAAAATATCCCAAAAAAAACTTAATCTATTGTTCCGCGTTATTGCATTTTATTCTTTTTTTATGTAAAAACTCGCGTGTTCTTATTAAAAACTGTAACAATTAATTATGCAAGCACAACCGGAGTGTTTTGTTTCTGTAATTAGTTTCTGTTTTTCTTTTTTAAAAATATAGCAGCAATAAATTTTATAGTTTCGTTTTGCAAATTGCTTGATTCTTAAAAGCCTAAGTAATCAAATTATTTTGATTTCACATTTTTAATATTCGCACCAAAAGTGGTCTGTACAAGGATCAATGGTAGTTTTATTTTTATTTTTCTTCGAATAAAAACAATTGTATTAAGCGCACTAGAATTATTTACAGTATTTTTTGTTTCTTTTGTATTTACAAAAACTTTACAAAGCATCTTAAAATCAAATGGAGTTCAACGATAAAATGCTACCTACCGAAGTATTTAAGGCACATCCTTACGACGGAAAAGTTTTCTCTCTGACTCACTGAAAACTAATAAGCAATAATTATACATTCCTAAAGATAATTGTTTATTTGTTGAAATTTTATTTCGTTAACAATAGTTTAATTATACAATGAACACACTTAAAAGGCACGTAAAAAAAAATACACATGCAATTTTTAATCTTCTTTGGAATAACTAAGAAAATGCTTCACAGCCAAATGAACACGGTAAAAAAAATAATACCTACACAAGAATATTAATGTTTCTTGGGGTAGGTAAATAATGTTGTTTGTTTATAAGCAATAGAAGCAAAATATATTTCAGTTTATCTCTCAATCGAACGAAATTAATTTAATGAAAACAATAATTGGAAACTCTTGATTAAAATCCTCAAACAGAAAACATAAATAAAAAGCACAGGAAATAAGTGATTCTGCCAAGAAATGTCACAAAATATTAAATAAATATTCCGTTTTACTTTAAGACCACAGGGTTTTAAAAGATTGCTTGCTTCATCGTATTATCCTTGATTTAGAACAGGATCTCAAGGTTTTATATTTTTGCAATTGCCAGCATTTAAAACTTTAGTTTACAGGGTGCTGATTCATTCCATTTTGTGCTGAGAAAATAAGCTTGGAAAATGTTTGAGAGAACGTCTTAAAACTCCGCGTTCCAAATATTTCGTGAATTATGTCAGTTATGCAAAATTTGCCACATCTTCAAATGCAATCCGAATTCGTCCTTGGAGCATCAGCCAATCACGTGAAATGCCAGCATTTATTGTGCAAATGAGAATTTTTTGATCAGATTCGTTCGCATTCAATCTGCTGTTATGGACAATAATTTACGAAAGAAAATAGGATCTAAATTTGCATAGCTCAAGACGAAGACGAAGAATCTTATTAAGGTCGGAATCCTTTGCATTTAAATAATTCGCATACGGCAAAATCTCGATTGGCTCTAAACCAAAGACATCAATTTAAATTCAAAGTGTTCATGGGTGCCACATCCATAATAGTTCCTCTCAAGCTGTTTACCTGAATAGCTCATTATCACGACTCCTTCATGAAATGGGGTAAAAATAAGAAGAAAGAGGAACAGACCCAATCATTTTCGCCCACTTAAGTAATCCAATTAACTAATTAAACGCTGATATTACTCCAGTTACCATTAAATCATGGCAGATTCTGGTCGACCATCCGCATTCCTGCTCCATCTCTGCTTGGGTTATGCTAATCAATTGCCATCGCTTACATTCGTATCCCCCCGCCTCCCACTGCCCTTCCAGTCAGCCGGGTTACGGGGATTTGTTCCTGGTCCCCGGTAGCCCCCCTGGTAATCAGAACCTCTGCATGACGGTGCCGACCCGGACTCGGGGTTTCCATGCAAAGTTCGCATTCCGGGACTGGTGTGCCCATGAATATAAAGGAGGCGAAGTGCTGTTGCACGAGTCGATGAAACAGGGTCAAACATTAGCCGCAACCTGCAATGCACCACCACCCACCCAGGCCAGCGTTTATCTGCTGCCCCCAATGCAGTCAACACGGCACATAGGGGGTGGATGTGTGCAGCAGTAAATTTGCCTGGTTTCTAGGTTCCTGCAGATCCGGATTTAGCATGTGAGCAACACTAGCGTACGTTTAATGCAGCCGAGGCTGCAACGTACTCGCCACGGGGTTCGGTCTAAGGGGGTGGGTGGCTGGTTCAGCTATCTCACATGAATGAGATTTTGACCGAAAAAAGAAAAATACCAGCGAAATTGCGTTTCCCGGAAGTATTGCAGTCCAGGGCATACACTTGGCTCCACCGTGGACACCGAATCAGGGAGGGTGGCAGCTATTATTCGCTACTGCATCCCCCCAGATGCCACTCGCCGCTTAAACCAGTACAATATGTCGCAACGCGTATTAGAGGGATTTTTTTGCGACAGTGACTTATCTCGGATGTCGCACTCGGCGCGGCTGTTTCTTGGCTGCGAACTCTGCTACTTGTAACGTTTGTGACAGATGACGCTTGTTATCTAAGACAACAATGCCGCCGCGGACCGGCGGCACGGCGTGTCTGAAGTCATCTTAATTTGATGCGGTGGCAATATGTTGCAGTTGTCGCAGTGCTTTGCAACGGCAGCGCCAGTAAGAGTCGGCGGGCCAAAGGACGACCAGATCGGGTGGCGGATCGAGCACCCGATAAACCAACGCTATTCCCGAAATAATGGCGACGGATTACAGATAAAAACCGCGGACTTATTGTCTTCTGGCATCGTTGACTAATTTGCAGCAGTTGTTCGCTGTGCATTGAAGAATTGCGGAACTCGCACTGGCCACATGCACTTGCAGTTCAAATACGCTGAAGAGCCTCCGTGTGTCCCTCCGGCAGTCATGGCCATTAATCATTAAGGACATGCAAAATTTACAGCCAAGAATTGTTAAGTGTAAGCCGCGTTCTCAATCAACTGTCTTTTGCACTCTTGAAATTTCATATCCGGGTCCTATTGAAGATTTTGTTATATTTATTATGATTCCGAGTCCAGGAATTTTGAATAACAACTTTGAGCTTTAAATCTGACTGAGGGCTGCGTTTTTAAAACATTTACAGGCAACATTTGTTTCACATAAAGGTCAAACATATAATTTTTTTAAATCAATATTCTTTTTGAAGTATTTAAACGTAAACATGGATGGTTTCTTTTAAAAAGAGACATGAACTTAAACACCAGTTTTCGAAGAGTTTCCATCAAATTCAAAACAATAAACAACGAAAATAATGAAAATGAAAAGAAAACTTAATATTTTGAAAAAATCAAATTTAATCATCGAAAACACAAAGATCATAACTTAAAGATAATTCACATAAATTAAGGACACACGAAAACAAAATAAATAATCGCAATAACTAATATACATAATATTAATAATGATAATAATAATAAAATAATAATAATGATAATAAGATCTTATAAGAAAAAACTTAGGCGAACTTCTACTGGAAATGTTTCACAAATTTTTGTCTTTAATATTGTTTTTTTCATTTTTGTTTTTTTTTTAATTCATTCGATGAACAACAACTTAACGTGGAGCTCCTAACTAGCTTAAATAGAAGAAAACGACAAATGAGTCCTTAAATGGCTACGAAAAACTACGCTAAAAATTCACAACCTTCGGTAGAGGGGGTGCGGAGGGAGCGACGGGACGCTTACGCGAGGGAATGAAGATCGGTTTTTGGGGGTGATGATGGCGCATGAGTGATGAGTATGTGTGATCGTTGTGTATAAAACAACTGTCATTAATTACCGAATTTAACCCTAAAAAATATATGCTCTCAGTCTTTGCAGAGATTTTACTTGCTAGTGGCGACCAGGATACCTGGCCAAATCTCCTTAAGGAATCCTTTAGATCTCCATAGGAGTCAGAATTTAAGCGCTTTCCGTTTTCACGATCAGCGGCATGTTTATGCGGACATCGGCCAGCAAATTCGGTTTCTGATCCACCAATTTTTCACCCTTCACCAACAGGGGGATGTTCATTTGGACATCGGTGAGAATCGCGTTGTTGTTGCGCGACTCACTGGAACTGTTGCGCTGAGCCTCATATCGTGTATGTGTGCGCATGTGCCTGGTGATCATGTCACGCCGGCACGCCGCATACGGACACTGTGGACACTTGTACGGCTTTTCGCCGGTGTGCGTTCTCTGGTGCGTGGACAAGTGGTCAGAGCGACTAAATACCTGCCCGCACACCTTACACGTATATGGCTTGACACCAGTGTGCAGTCGCATGTGTCGCGTGAGCATGTCAGACCGTGCAAACGATCGATTACACACTTCGCAAACGTACGCCTTTGCGATGTCCGAGGAAGTGTTTCGGCTCTTGTGACGTGACGCCATGTGCTTGGCCAGTCTATCGTGCAGGGAGAACATCTGACCGCACACCGGACAAACGTAGGCAACGTCAGATCCTGGCGGCATCTCCTCCACAACAGGTGACACATCCAGGTTGTATCGCCACGCGACAGACTCCTTGGTTGTGGGCGAGGCGACATCGCCCTTTATTACAGGTACTCCTACTGGCCCATGTGGCAGCATATTTGGCAGCTCTCGTTTGCACAACCGCGGATCCATGGCGGTCGGCAGCGACTTCTTCGCCTTGACGGACAGATCCAGCGGGTGTTCCTGAGGCGGTGGAAGATAGTTGATTGTAGAATCGTGACTCGAATCAACACTCTGTCGATGTTGGGTCTGCTGTTGAATGGGTTGATTGTGACGATCGTCCTGCTGATGATGTTGCTGTTGCTGCTGTTGGTACTGGTGTTGCTGTTGTTGGTGGTGATTGTGGTGGTGGTGCTGCTGCTGTTGTTGTTGCTGGTTGTTGTGGATGGGGGATGAGTACACCTCATTCCTCCGCCGGAACACCTCATTTAAATACTTTGTGTGAAGGTAATATCCGAACAACGGAGATGGAATCGGAAAGTACCTATCGTAGGGGCTGGGTAGCTGTTCAGTCTTAATATCAACACGCAACTGATTGTCCTCGACTTCCGCTAACTGTAGTGGACTAACACTTATTCTAGGACTATCCGAATTGGATAAATCTTCAGATTCTTCTTCGCTACTTGTTCTCGCTTTGTATGTTCCAGGGGTTTTGTAGCTAGCCTCACCCTGATTATTATTGTGCACTACGTTATGATTGTGGAGTTTATCTAAAACTGCTGACAGCCTTTTTCTCTTCCGCTGCTTCCACGGCATATTGTTATTGGTCACGTATGGGTGATTGTTGTTCACTTGATGCTGGTGAGATGACTGACTATTTTGATGCCCCATGGGGTCAGTGCTTTCTGCCATAGTCATTAGGTCTAGTTATTTGTGCAGTCTGTTTGCGACGAAGTTAATACAGAATTCCAGAAATATTTGTACATTAATCGAGATGTTTTTTATTTGCCTGCAAAAAAGGAAACACATTATTAATTAAATGTTCTTAATTTTGCTCTCAGTTATTGGACAAACTACAAATCTACAATGAGGGATGGTTTTCAACATCGTTGAGGTAATTTTCTTTCATTGATTTAGATTGTTTGCTTTATTTTTAAATAATACAATTCGAAGGGATATTCCCATTACATCAAAATTTCAATGCCAGAAAACCGGGAACTTTTGAATTTGATAAAAACCCATTTTAGTAGTAACCAAAACCAAAAAATAAAAAAAAATTAATCGTAACAAAAATTATCCATTGGGTTGGTCGAATATCTGCAAGCAGCACTCCTCTCCACCCTATTAGGGTGCATATAAAAAGGACGACGAGCTTTCACAGGATGTCCACTGAATATCCTGCAAAAATTCTTCTCTTGGTGCTGATACAAGCATCCCCGTTGATTATTCCCGAAAATTGTATTATTGCAGCACTGAAAGGAGCAGCAGCAGCAGGGCCAATGGCGAAAAAAGAACGGAGGGTGGCGAGAGGGAAGGCATTCTCTCGTATATAACGAAAATTTTCGCCAATAAATTTACTTTTTTCCTTGACCCTTGGAAGCCCACTGTGGAGCCTTTATTGTTTTTGTTGGTAATTTTATTGCGTTTTTCCACCGGAAAAAATTGTCGTCTCTGCACGGTTGGTTTCTGCTGCAATGCGCTTATGCCCCATTTCATGCTTTCGACTGTGTTATGTACGCTTTATTTGGCTGCATCCCACCCGCAATATTATTTCATCATCAGTGTGAAATTGCTAGCGTATACTTTCTTGTGTTTTTAGTTTCACTGAATAATCTCCCACCTCTAATTTTCACCCTCCTCACCGTGGTTGCCAACCGATATTAGCTGCGAACCTTAATGAATTCGCGAACTTGACTGTGACAATTTATGGAAACAAATTACCACTTGGGGAGACTGTTAATTATTTTAATTGGCCTAATTACATGCCGTTGACAGTGTCAAAGCAGGACTAACCAGCAACGGTTGTTAAAGTAAACCTCTTCAATGATAATGGTTTCTGTAATTACATCGGACATTTAATCAGACCCGCTATAGTGGGTGACCTACTTTTTGTTGAGTTAATCGAATTTTGGACAATATTTGGTGGGAGAATTTATAGTAGATGCATGTCCTTGCTGCAGCAAGGTGAAGGTGATAAATTACAGGAACGCAAATTTCACCTCTGGCCCACTGTTGACTGTTGTTCACGGACATTGAAACGTAATCGATCCAAAGTCGACTAGACGCATCCACCCAGGCAGTCTGGGAACGGTCAAAAATAACGCATTGCGATAATTTATGGATTTCTGCAACCACACCATCATCCATCATCCGTCCACGGACATTCACTGTTGGGCGTCAAGAAATACATCAACTTAGCCCCGGTAGCCGGGAGCTGACCAATATCTCGGTGGCGATGTACCAAAAAAGTAAGCAAATAAAAAATTACAAAACAGAAAAATAATTTTCTGTGCAAGGATTTAGCGTGAGACGCGTACAAATCTAACTGAGAAAAGCGCAGATAAATACCAAAATGACTTCAGCGTATTTTGCCCGGCGGAACAGAATGGAGCGACAAAAACGCTTGAATTCCGCCAACCAATCAGATCGCTTGCCTTTCAACAAAAATGTCCATTGTCACGACTACTCGGCCACGCAAAAGAAGCATAAAAAAAACACAACACCAACAGTAAATGTGTTTATAAAAAAAAGCAAAATGCTGCTCAACTGCGGCGAGCTACAGCCGTGGTGAGTACCGGTGTTCCATTCACAGCACACAGGAGACCATTTTCGTCAATTAATGCGTCCCCCTCTAAATTAATAGCACAGCCGAAGTGATCATTGTCTGCCCCCGTTGGCAAGTACCTGTGCTCAAGTAGTACACTGGCCTCCACCTACACACAGTTCAGCAGAGCCAATCGCCAGCCAGATACCGTTGACATATGATCTGTCATGCCCACAATACAATTCTGAAATAATTTCGCGTTTGTGGTCGAGCGCGGGGAAAAAGTCGCGCAAGATCACTACCAGGCGCCGCTGGAGAAAACGATGGCAACACCACACGATCGTTCGCCTCTAGCCGAGCCGCGATCACAAGACGATGGTGATCGTAAGACAGTGAGCGTGTTTCGGGCAGGTGCAACTCTAATGTACGATCGCGACCAGTGCTCTCGGTTATGATTAGGTAAATAGGGGAAGTACTATGCTGCGGAGTGGAGACTGATCGAGATGATCGCGACCGACGCACGGTGGCGGTAGTGGGCCCCAGATATGATCGAACGAGCACGACTTTGGTGCCGGCATTGCCCCTTCAAATAATTACGTCTTTACCTACTTCGGGAGATGTCGTTCGGCAACGAGTTATACAAAACAAAAAATGCGCCATGCGATCGCGACTTCCAATTTATTTACATAAATGTTTTTACTGTGGTGCACCTATCCGCTTGTTAGCATATTCTGAATTAATGTCATTTGACATGGCTACCGTAAATCATATCAGCCAGAAGGAGGAGCAACATCTCGATGCGCCACATATTGAAATACATTTTTGTGGTTCACCATTCGGTCCCAAAGTGACAGACATCCGCTTCTGCATAATTATTCTAAATCTGCGATGCGACCACATCTAATGACAGCGAAATTACAAAAAGGAAAAAGTGTATTACAATAATTGATAACACAGATTTTATTTCGTTTTGTTTTCAAGTTCCCGTTCAAACCGACATACATGACGATATGTCGCAGGTGATATTGTCTTTCATAATTGCACGGGACAAAATGTTTTAATTTAAAAAAATAAAGCTAATAAACTTCACGATTATAAGCACATTATAAAATTTAAAACAATTTTCTGACAGCAAAATTTTCGTGTAGTTGCAAAATAACACTGTATGAAACACATTAAAATGATTTTCGTCTTTCCGCTTTGACAATATCAAAAGAAAAAAAATTATCCGTGAAACTTTTTAAATAAATTTAACGCTGTAGGACAATTGGAGGCAACTACAACTCGTGGTTGGACGTTGGGACTCCTTTAATTCCGTTCGCCGAACCACCGATTACAATGTCAAATTGATTCCTGGTCTTGGTGAGCATTCCTTCGGGGCTGAATCCTCGTCGTGTTCCTTGTGCTGTGTAATTTTCGCCGCATCTCTCAAACTTGTGGCCAGTGTAGCAATTTTGTTCATTCAATTGATCCTTATCGATCGACAAGCGGAAGAGGCTAATTGTAAGTTGGCATCTTCGCAAAAATTTCTCCTACAACACTCGTCGGCGATGTGATCTCACAAGTGAACGCTAGAAAGATGGAGAGATCCTGTGCCAACAGAAATTCAGAAATTGATCAGAACACGTTGATAAACGGATGCCGAAAATTCTGGTGAAAATGTTCCATTTTAAACTTGTTTGGAAGCACTTGGTAAGAACATTTTGTTTTTTATTCGCAAAAATAAATTGATCCCACGATATGATCAGATCATTATAAAATTTATTCGCTGCTGTGAGCGAAACTCCTCCCCGTCCACCTTCTCAATTTACTTCTGTTTTCGAACATCGATCGCAGTTTAACAAATTCTGGGGTGAATTTGGTGAATACAACAAAAAATTAATTTTTGTGTTTTTTTTTTTTTTTAAACATTTTTTATTCGTTAGTATTAAACACATAACGCAATTGGTTGATTTTCTCGAGGATCATCTGATCGCCGATAGAATCGTCGTAAACATTTGAAAAATGTTGTAATCTAGATGGCTAGAGTCTTGTTTATGAGGTGCTGTTACAAACAACCTTGATTGTCGAAGTGAATGACCTAAATTTTTAAAATTTCTTTCATAAACACAGCAACCAGAATTCAATGAATGTTTTCGGATCGCCAAGAGACGGCGATCAACTCTTACAAGGGGTTGAACTCTGGCCGACACCTTGACTACAAGTAATTTCACTTAATGTTTGTCTTAAATAACTATAGCGACATAGTTAAACCCTAATGACTCAGTTCAATTGCAGGTGTAACCCTTTTACTTGGCTGATATAGGTTTTGCAGACGTTGCAAGACCAACATCGGTGCAATTTCGCTTGATTACTTCGATAACAACATTCAATAGCGCTCAACTCTTTGTTCTTGAAACTCCTTTCTGTGCGTTTTTAAACAAAATTTATTACTTAACGTCAGGATCAGGTATGAAGTACATTTGTATAACGCGGAATTTACAATTACTGACAATTGCGTGATCAAGTCCAATTTACTGAAGGTGGTTGTCGTCGTCGTCCACCACACCGGATTCTGTATCAAGTTGTTGTTGTTGTTGTTTCATCGTCTCAATGGTTCCCGGGGCTTGTAATTTCAGAAGCACAAAAGGAACTCGATATTAGAACAAGTTACAGATCAGGGAAATAAGTTTTCAATTTGTGTATTTTTTATTTTCTTTTTCTTTTTATTTGCATTTTTGTTTTATTTTCAATTCTCATCAAGTAACAAGAACTGTACTAAATAATTGCATTACCCGACAAAGTATCCTGTTGCGTTTCATGTATCTTGATTAAATAATTATGGTGAGGGAAATATGGATAGATTAATATTATCTCAAGTTGTTTTGCAACATTTGCTTATCCTTTTGGGAAATTCTGGCAGATTTAATTGAAATTTTTTGAATGAATTCCGATGGCATGTGTTGGGTTTCGTAATATGTATTACTTAAAATAACCAGGAACTGTGATAACAATATGATAAAACATGTTGCTTCTACAAACATATAAAATTGGACGTTTCCTTTATATTTGTTTTATCATAAAACCTACAATTTAAAGACAAAATACTCTTCCTGTTTTTTCCATAAAATAAATCAAAATCGTTTTAAAAGTTTTGAATAGAGAACTGCCTCTCACATTGTGTTATCTACACAACATTTCCTGTAACACATAAATATAATTCTAGAAATATAACAAAGTGTGATTTTATAACCGACAAAGGTTTCAACAAAATCGAACGTTAAAAAACAAAAGCGAAAGAGAAAAAACAAAGCCAACAAAATCTGGAGAACTTCGACAACAAGTTGTTCCCACACTCTCATTCCACGGAAACTCACCATAAACCACTAAAATTTACAACCGCAGCCAGTAGTAACCTAATCGCATTTTAGCAAAACATTTCAAAGAATTTTCAACGCGACTAAAAACCAAAAAAATACCATGCGGTTGCCAAGGCGACGTGGTGCAGGCGCAGTATTCCCTTTTCTTGTTAATGCACCGCCATAATACAAACTCACCACAGAGCTTTATTATGATGAAGAAGTCCCACATCTGTCCAACTTCGGAGACATCTTTGCCAACAATGTTGGCAGGTCCCAAGCTACTGTGCAATCGGAAATGGATGCTCGATGGTCAAGAAGTTTCGGACTAGGCCTAGGTGTGCTCTGTGTTTGGTAGTAAAAAACTGCGATCTTAATGGTCATACCGCAATTTTTGTTCTACTCATGTTTCTTATACGTTTCCTTCACAGTTCGACCAGCCCAGATCGGTAGTGGTGGATTGTCGCTGTCGAGAGGTATTGGTGCGGTGCACCACAGTTTCCTCAAATTACGGATATTCCATCAACTGGTATTTTTGTGGTGTGCTCCACTAAAAGAATAGAGCGGGTTATATTCCCGCGTTCCAATGTTTCGATTTAGCTGCGAGGGGCAGAGCAAAGGAACCACCACCCTCTCCGATCACTTGGCAATAATCCAAGGAAGTGGAGTGATATGGAAGAGAGGGGGAGAAATCAATTGATCTCTGATATGCCAGTCGCAGTTATTACGTATGAGTTACACGCGTAATTAATAAACCAACGCAGAAGCATGTCTCTGATCCGCACCAGAGAGCACTCGCTGGCTAGGTTTTCCCGATCTTCAAATCTGATAAATTTTCATATGTGAACGAGTGCGCAGATCAATTATCGCATGCGTGAATACACCATTAATATCTAATATGTTTGTAGGACATTGTTAATACATCGTGTATATTTGTTGCGATCTGTGTTCGCATGCGACTTGATCTGATTAAGTGATACCCGAGCAGAGTTTTTGAATAAGTGCGACGATCACAGCAATAACACGATCGAGAGCGTTGTCGTTTTCAACAATAGAATGTGTAAATGGAATGTTTTACGAGTCTATAGTGTAAATTAAAAACCGATACATTCTATGTTACCTCATTCCTTGATTATGGATATATTTCGGATCATGGCAAAGAAGCATGTACGACACAAAAAAAAATGAAGGTGTTACGGATCGAAGCTGTTCACAACCAAAGGTAGAACACTTTTCGACCGTATAAGGGAGCTCGTTGTGAGATAACACCGGACGATGCAGTTCAGCCTCCGAACTGTATCAAAACGCATACGTTATGCTGAGCGTGTTGCGTGCTGCATTCCCAGATGATCTCATGAAAAATGTCTCGAGGTGGTGACCAGGCCGCGACAGGCCCTGCTAGTCATACACACCGATTGGTAGCTACCGATCGTTAGGCATCACCTTCGTCACTGAAGTAGCATTTTGTCACATGATCTGACTCCATATTTGATTGATCTTGTCTCTGTTTTTTAGGGAAAACAATGAAGGATGACAGTGCCATTTTAGATGGTGTCCGATGCCGAGATTAACAAATGTACAAATTGGTGCAGTTTTGATGATCGTTGTGTTTTAAACCCCTACTGCTTTTTCACCATTTCCACAATGCGATCAAACCATATTCAAGTATCTTGAAACAAATAACACTTAACGATTGCCATCTACTGGGCAAAAACACAGGCAAAAATGAACACCGATCGACTTTTAAGTTTTCTCTCAAGAATCGATGTGGCCATAATGAATTTTATTAATGAAAACAAATTAAGCAACTGAGGAAGAAAAAGGGTTACAGATCGGACAAACTTAGCATGAGAAAGGAGTCAAATCAATTTTAAAAGTCGCCATAGAATTTTTCGCTTTGTCAATGGATGGGATAAGTTTCGTTAACAAAGTCAAATGGTCAAATTAAGATTAAACTAAATATCAACTGATTTTAGGTTGCCTGGTTCGGATCAGCATCACCAGGGACCAGATTCGATTTACGAAATGGTTTTTGGCATTGAAAAAATGTTGCAGTAATATTTGCATTAATTACGGAATTTACGTTCGGCTTAATTTGTCCAGAAGTTCACAAAACACTTGTGTTGCTTGATCTGATTTTAGCATACTAATTCCATTATCGAAAGTTAATTGCATCGATCTTAAAAATTTTTCTAAACTAAATATTCCTTTTGCGTCCGAAAATTGTTGGTGAAAGGTTAATCAATGGAATTTCCGACAAGGAAATTGTTTTAGCATGAAATCGTGTTTTGTGGATATTTCACTGATTGATCATAAATTTTTTTGTGTATTCTGTGGTTTCTTCTGTAAAAGTATCAAACAAACAAAATCTGACAGACAAAAGAACACGTTAAATGTTTTTATGTTGAGACGCAATGTTGAGATGTCGTGATTGTTTCATTTCGTTTCACAGAATTGAAATAAATTTACATCTTGATGGACCACGGTTGAGACAACTTTTTAAAATAATCGTGAATTGGTTAATGAATTTTGTAATGTTTTTAGTATACATATTATATTTTAAATGAGGTTTGTGTGTATTTAATCCGATAAACTTGACATGTATATTATTTCAGCATTTGCATAAGCATTAAGTGAGATTTAAATATTCATAGACGCAGCTTAGAATAACAATATTTAATTTTGCACATCGTTAAAACAAGATGTGCTCAATATTTATACAAATGAATAAATTTTAAACATTTTTTACGCGGAATTTCAGAAACGGAAAAGTATTCAAAAAATCATACAAACGATTTGGTAATTTAAAACAATTTATCTATGATACAAATGATTATGCAGGTTGAAGTTTGAAATAATAATAAAATATTACAAAAATACTAACCAGTTTTAAGTTCAAAATTTAGGTCATGATATTAGCTGGTTTTTTCTGTAAAAAAAGAAAACATTTCATTAGTTGTTATTCATAATTGAAAAGTAAACAAATAAAATATCAAAGTAAAGTAAATTTCATTCAAAAATGCTTCATCTATCGATCAAAATGACACATTTTCATTGCATTTTAAATCTCACAAATTCAACTGAATGACGATAGCAACAATCGACAGCAACAAATCCGGTCAAGAAATGCGGTTAACTTCCCTTCGGCAAAATAAAATTCACCTGTGAAAGTAAATCAACTGCTGAGGTCGACTGACGAAGATCTTAATCAGTGCCAAATCAAATGAATCTTCTTTTCCTCCACTTGCTGGACCATCTTTCAGTATCATTTTATGTAGAATTTCATCGTACAGAGATCCACAGCCAGAGGTCCCATCAGGTTAAAAAAAAAAAACAACAACAAGAGAAAAAAAATAACAAAATAATACAACACAAACGAGCAACAGAATCGAAACTGAGCCGAAACCGCATTCACATAAAAAAGGCCGCTGACTTCGGTGGACTCAATAAAAGAGAAAAAGTTTTTCCAATATACGAGTCAAGACTTGGCCATAAAAGACGTCTCTCACCGTCATCTTGTTATCTTCGTAGGAAAAACAAAAAAAGTCCTGTCATCTGAACAAAGTGCGGGTGAAGAAGGATACACTGTCCCAAAGAGAATCCCAAGCTCTTGACCACATCTTCTCATGATCATCGAAGACAGAGAATCCGGTGCAGCAAGAAAAAGTGGAGACAGGGACCAGATTGTCATCGTATAGCTGCAATTTTATATTATTCCTTTTTGTAGCCGACTGCCTTCCCTCAGCGATAAATTTGAAATGCCTTCGACATTCCTTCCTTCGGCCTTCTGGATGAGATCAGGGGGCTTCCAGTACCGCAATAACCGCAACTCCTAAAAATTTTTATTCTCCTTTTATCATGGCATCGATTTTGATCATTTTCTTGTTTATTATCTCATTTTATCGGATTTCTTTTCTCATTCCGAGTGTCTTTTAAACGTCGGCTTGTTTTGCCGATGTTATTGTTATTACCACTCCTGTCAGGAGGAAAGGAACACGACGCGCCATAATCACTGAACAAGATAAATTTCGTACAGTTAGCGAATATCGATAATAAAACTTCTGAGTGGCCAACTGGTGGCACTTGCTGTCCATTTTGCGGCAACTTCGTGTTTCCTTTCTTACTAAAAAAAAATACATAATCTGTTGAAATAGTATTGGAACCATGATTGAACCTTTAACGGTATCGCCAACGAACTGTGAGCTGTGAGTCTGCTGCACCGCAACACATTCTATATTCAAATCAGTGAAGATCTTTCTGAACGCACTCTGATAGTCATGGAAACCGATCTAACCAAAGAAACCCATAAAGCATACAACTTTTCATGTGTTTGGTGATTTAAAACATCTTAATTAATTTACTTCTGCCGGCGCGATTTTTATTGGTTAATCTGATGTACCAATACATAAATAAATAAAAAAAACTAAAATATTTATACACCTTGCACGCTTCGACAGGGAAAGGATCGATCGCCGATTAAATATCTTTTATGTTTTACTTTTGCAATAAGTCCTATCGCAGATGACCCAAGGACCAGCTACAGTTGTGACATTCAAGGAGAACGATCATCAGTCATTCAGTGTCCAGTTGGGACAGTGCCTTAAGAGCATCCGACTGAGTTGAAATAACCGATCGTTATGGGAGCCGAATGAAATTTCCCTAACGATTTGCCAGTTACACCAACAACAATAAATCATAATGTGCTGTCAGATAATTTATGATAACTAGACGTGCTCAACAAATTGTTCACTTACTCCACAAAACGTTTCAAAATTGATGAAAGATGCCCTTTCGTCGATAGCTTATTGGCTGTCGTTATGAGCGTTTGCCGGATCTCCGTTTCGTGCCGATCTCCTCAGACTTATGGCCTTATCGGAAATTTCTCAGAGGAAAATTGTTTCTTTGAAAGGCAACTGTTGTAATTGCTTTCATCGATTTGCCAGTTGCCAGGTGCGTCAGTTGCCGGTAGTTCATGGTGATTACTTCATTCAATTTCTTTTATACATATTGTATTTAGTTGAAGATGTTGTTTCTGCAGTTCATCTTCCACGCGAGCGCGAACTTCAGCTGTGCTGGAAATTTTTCAATGTCAGATAGTTCACTTTACAATTCATTCTTGTTCAGTAATTGGTTTAATAACTTATATCAATTTTAAGTATTGGATATAAACTATTTATAAAATGTTTCTGTTCTCAGATCACAGCATTTTTCTGTTGAAAAGTATCAAGTGTATACTGAAAAGTTTGTTTTGTTATTTAATCCTTTCACTGGCTTAACTCGATATATTTATATCCGTGACCGGAAAACAAACAAATAAAAAATAGAGACAATGAAAAACAACACTGAGAACTTTTTGAGAAACGAACAAGTAAAAACATAGATGGGTAAAAAAAAACGATACAAAATGAAAAATTTCATGGAAATTTATTACAACAAACAAAAAGTGTTTTTTCCTCCACTTTTAAATGCCGGCGTGATTTTATCAATGATCTTCCGGATTAAGAATTTCCCAACAAAGAACAGAATCCTTTGGACAACTTCTGAATTATGATCAATACTTATAGGTAGCGGGATCGAAATTCAATTTCATGATTTTTTTCGGTTTTGATAACAACAAAAGTAAGAAAATACTCGAAAATAGCTGGAAATGAATGCGAAGAATATCGACTCATTTTTAACAAGTTTCTAGTTGTTTCTGGTATTTTATTGTTTATATTTTTTTATGAATAATTTTCAAATCGAAAGACTTTTAATACTTTGAAAAGCAATGCTTTTCTCTCAACAGTTATTGAAACAAAAATTCGCAAAATTATAAGTTTTTTTTTTAAAAAAAAAGAGAAGCACGGTAAGAAATATGAAAGTTGATTGGAGATGTTTGATAAACTCATTTAAATTAATTTGTTAGCCACCGAATTTATTCATTGTTTATGACAATCAGCGAGATAACAGATGAGGACAATAACAATCAAACTTTATAGCCAGAAGCTTGAGTCTTTATAATTACAAAACCGATTTCTGTAAATCATTCATATAAGATATGCATCAGTTATGACAGATATTGATTATTTTTTTTTTGTTTTGGATATATTTAAAGTTTTGTAACATAAATTTTTCATAAGAATTTACACATTATCTTGATATTTTCATAAGAAACAAATTTTTTAATTTCTCATTCGATATTTATCGGGCCCTAAGATCTCTTTTGATATTTCCCGACAATCTGAAAGGTAACATATTATGTATTTTTTTTTCTGTCTCTCTCTCAATGTCGGTTTTGTTTTTGTCCGATCTAATAGACGAATAAAATTTTCTCACATGTTTTTAATCGGTCTATGTTACACAATTTCCTTTTACAGTTTTACCATGTCAAATTCAGTGAGAACGACTCCATGCGTGGGATCAACACGTAAATCCTTGACACGATTTGTGTCAAATATAAAAAACAATGGAAGAAAAATAAGAGGAAATCCCAAAATTACAAAATTAAATACAGTTCTTAAGAATTTCGCAAGACTAACCGCTACAAGTTGAAGAAATGCAATTATCCTCGATTTGGATCTGAAAAAAGCCAAATGCGATTATTGTTAATGTTGACCAAAGAGGGAAAAGCATCATTCCTCACACAACAATCTCACCTCTACCTCCCCACTTTTTGGAAGCTGTGATCCGAACCGAAAAAATTCCAAATATTTTCTCGGCAGTTGATTGATTTGGCTGTTGGTCATGTTCACATGAACCCGATGTAACCTGGGCTCCTATTGAAATTGATTTAACCTGATGGAAGCAACATTTTTGAATATGAAAAGAAGGAAAAAAACAACAACAACAACTGGATAAAGGCACCTGTCGGAAATGTAGGAACACCCAAAAACAGTGGAATAGAGTGAGGCACTTAAGCAGACTGCCATCGTCGCCCAGCCTACCGCCCTTCGTCCCGTATTCATCATCAGTTATTGGTATCTTGTATCTTTCAAACATCGTTAACGCAATTTGATCGATTGATATCTTTCAGTGGACGAGGTAATTTCGGAAATCGTTTCACTACAATCGAATGTTATCAAGTGTTTTCTGATCTGGTTTGGTTTGGTTTTTCATTTCAGGTCTTATTAAAAAGTTTCTTGTTGCATTTTATATTTATGTATATTGTTGTTGGTGTTTCAATAATGCAATTTACTTTGGATACTGGGTCAACAGTCACCGCGAAATATGTGAAAGTTGAACATTAAAATCTGTACACTCAAAAAATGTTGTTCAGATTTGTATCAATTATCAAAAGTTTATTTTTTGTAATTATTTTTTATGAAGCTTGATCAAGCATTTATGATTGTTTTGAAGCGTTTTTAGAACATATTTTCAAATATTATCTCTCAAAATGATTATTCTACAATAAATAAGAATGACAGCACCATTTTCTTGAGTAGTATAATCAAAGTGTCTCAACTACAAAACCACCCGCATTTATAGTAGCACAATCAATGCAAATATGATGGCGGTTTCTCAAGCACATTACTATGTCTACTCCACCCGCAAGACACTTATCAACAAGCAACGACTACTGGAATCATAACAAAATAAAATAAACTAAAGTAAAAATATTTTAAAGGGTCTGATTAACTCAGAAGTTTGCTTATCCCACGCCTCTCGATTCCGTAAACACCTGGCAGTGATTCGCCTCCGCGGCGCGGCGGTCCGGCATGCAGAGAACTTTGGGGGGACTCCTCACTCGGAATGATACTAGCAAATAAATTGATTTCACATGGTGTAATCCTTGTGAGTATGTGCCGCGAGGTACGCCGATAAAGACGGGAAATGAATTATCTATAATATTCCACATCAATACCAATTGCAGTTATGAATGTCACGGCAAGCGGTGGTTGGCTGGAAAAATAGAATTGATAAGGAGCAGGTAGAGGAAATCGTGGATGGAGACGACATCCTGATTTACGGGAATGGGGAATGCGGTGGCGGGCAATGACAATAAAGAATACCATCCAGTGATAGATTTACTCAATAAACGAAACGTTTTGATCTCTCGTGACCTGTGCACAACCACAACCGCAACAAAAGTTGACTTACGGATTTTGTGTCTGCGGCTGTGCCGCTGGACGAATCTCCTCAGACATCGGCAATTAATCTTTGGAATCGCCTATCCTCCTGAGAGCAGCCAATAAGATTAAAATCAATTAAGCAAAACTCTCTTTTGTTGTGATAAAACTACTTTTACCAACTCCCAAAGGTCTGTACTGACTCCTCGCAGCACTGATCCCCCCGCTCATCATCTTCGCCACCTTCATCTCGCGGCACGGCAATGCTGTGTAAATGATGTTATGAAGTCTATAAATATAATTACCCAAACACCTGTTGCTGGTCATGCGAGCCGTTTCCCTACCTGTTGCCCGTTTCCACCATGCCATCCATTCATGCCGAGTTTCTCCTCCTCCTCCTAGTCGTTGTCGTCGTCGTCGTCTGCAGTTCTTGTTTGGATACCAAGCCATCGGATGCCGAGAGCAACAGAAGACCCAGTTTGTTGATAGTGTGTGGTGGCCATCGTCGAGCACACGATGAGTTTTCACGCAAACGCACACTCCTCTCAGGTGAGGCATTCTCGCGGACCGGCCGTCGTGGTCGTCCCCAGGTGAACACCGTGCAACAAGAAGCTCCAGCAGACGAACATCATCAACACGGGGCAATGATGCCGGGCAGCGGCAAACGGCTGAATCCAATCTTCCGAATGGGAAAATTGCTCGAGACTCTCGAGCCTTCTGCTGATGGATTCAAATTGGAAAATACGAGGCAGATGGCTAATTACATGCGATCGCCTGCATAAGAAAGCGGGCGGATGAGGGAGGATGGACGAGTGTGGTGTGGGCAGGCAAGAATTGACTGGCAGACAGGTAATGGTGGCCAGTTACCCTGGAGTTGTCGAGGAGCAGCAATCGTCCAACATAATGCAGCGACTTTTTGTCTCTGTGCAATTATTATAATTTGGTTAATGACAAGTAAGCTCCAGGGTTTTGTATAAGGGGAATGGGGCGAGGGGAGGTCATCACCACCGACAGCATCCGCAGCAATACAAGAATAACCATCCAGGAGCACTGGCAGCAAAATCACCACCAGTCGCGATATGTTATTGAAAATTCCTTCGAATCCCGGTCCAGAGAATCGCAGCGCCAGTCAGCCTCCGGGGCGCATACTTAGCCGATGTTGCTGCGATTATATTCGTGTCTACTGCCTGCTACCTTCTGTCTTATACTGATGTTAAGGTTGGACTAATTACCTCGTAAATATCGCACGTATGGCACGCTCGCCTTGCATCGAACGCGAAACGCTCACTGTCGATCCCTGGCGATTTGTTCCCAGTTCGATCGTGATTTCCAATTTCATTGAAACTATCTCGATACTTTTTTGCCAGGGGGAGGCAAGAGGGAGGAGGGTGGTAATGTTAATAAAATCGATGCTCCCACTGTTTGAGTATCAAGGGTGTTTATTGAGTGTTTCAATTAACACTTTTTCGATGTTTTTTCATCGGAAATCACTTTCGCAAATGTGGAACTTGATCAGTTCCTTCCAAACAGTGAAGTTTGAAGTTGATTTGATAGGAGCAAGAAACTTTCAATGTATAAATATTGGGGGTACATTTGACATTCCTAATTTGATCTTAATGTGCCAAAAAAGTCAACAAAATACAAAATTAAATAATTGCCAATTATTCAGGCCTCATGTCGAAGGCAACAAGACACAAATACAGATATAAGAGAAAAAGAAAAAGGTTTCCTACTTCCAATTTGACCTCATTCCAATTCAAAACAATTCGAAATATTTAATGAACATCATCTCTAAACTGCCAAATCATAACATGAGTCAATTATGAAACACCAAAAGGTGCGCAGGAGTGAATCAATAGGATTCGCTGCCTCCCAAGTAGCAATCAATCACTCATTATGCCTGGCACCGAGAATTTAATTCACTTTCGACTTTTTTTATTCTGGTTAATTTCAATTAATCAGCAGAGCAAAGGTAAAACTTTGGGCAATGTTTCGTTCACTCTTGATTCCCTCAAGTCCCAACAACGGCCACGATCATCATCATCATTATGATGATCTTCATTGGACCTACTATGGTTGACTGCAAACGATTCCCACATGTAGGGAAATCCCGTAAGTGGTTCGTGGAAGCGAGAATAATTGGCGTCGATTAATCAAATTTTTTGAAAAAAGAAAAAAGAAAATGTTTACATTTCCGTCATAGGCCTCTTCACTTTACTAACATAAATGTGTCGAAGATGTGATTGAATGATCATCTGTTTCAATTTCTTTAGCAGCGATCTCAGAAATTTATTATAATTTTTTTAACGTTTGTTTTTATACAAAAACATAGTAACAAAATTTAACTTTCGAACTGGTCTAACAGTTCCTCTGAAATGTAATGATCTCCTTTACGATCCGCCATTGGGATATTTACTGCGATCCTACTCAACATGCATTCATTTCCAATTAGCTAAATCTGTTAAAGATTTCTGCAATCGAACATCATACTGAAGGTAATTTGTGCATTTGGCAGATTCACATGCTTTTAGTTTAAAAAACATAAAAATTGTGTGAATCGTTTTCCAGAGATGAAACCTTTACGAACGGAAAACTGATCTTCACCTGTACCAAGAAGAAGATGAGGTGAGTCGGCTGCGATTAAAAATCAATTACGAGTCATTTTATGGCAATTAAGTGAGAGGCAAAAAGGAATCCCACTAAAAGCAAACCCAACTAGCCAGTGGGCATGAATGGTGGCAATGGAAATATTTTCCTTAGGAATTCTAACCACTTCCTCTTCCCCGTCCGTGAAAAAGGCGCGCCGATCGAGTCATAGAACCCACCGCCGCGGCCGTCGACGACGATGACCACGACGACGACGACGACCGACGTCGATATCTTCACATGAGTTATCACCTGAGCGCTGAAGAACTGCTTGTGGCTAACAGTATATGGGCAGCGGTTTGTGGAAACCGCGGCCGCGAACCGACCAGTGCCCATGTGGTCATTTATTTTCACATGACTGGTAACCTGTTGTCTGCATGCGCAGATCTCAACTTACTGTTAGACGAAATCGCGTAATTGATTTGTTGCGAATCATTTGAATAATACGAGGCTGGCAGGCGTCTTCATTTAGTGGATTCCCTCTATTCTGAGGGCCCCCATTATACGTTTTTTTTTTATTGAATTTTCAAATAGCAGCACCTCCACCTGGTGCAGGCGTTGTTGCGGGCCCCAGATACAATGCCGTGTGCGCATATTCAGCCAGTACAGCGAGTATGCCGCGTGTGATTAACCCTAATTGCGCACCTCACTCGCATCTAACTGGCGATAATTACTGCAGCTCCTCACGATTTCACGGCCGAATTTTCCGCTTATTGCGCTTTTCTCTCGGCGACTGATGCAACAGCCTGCGCCTAATAAACGAGAGACAGACAATGTTGCTAATTTACGATCGAGACCGCCTCGGACATATCGAATTACTGCTCTTATGCACCTCTTTACTAGCCACGGGGACAAATCAAGACGTACGCCAGTTCCACGTCGTCGAGATTGTAGAAATCTTCGCGGAGGCTGACCACGCGAGAAGAATCAGACGCATTCATTTCGCGAATTGTTGGATTTTTGATGGAAATTATGTGCATAAAAATGCGGACAATTCAACCTGTGAGCCATGCTTGTGAAATCTGTCCTTACTTACTTCTTATTTTATTTCATATATTTATTTATTGTATTTTGGGTTTTTTATGATCATGTTACTTATGAGTCATGTACTATAAAAACTTATTCCACTCGTGACATTATTAATGAGCTTTACCTTTTGTTCTGTCTATTTTCCGAGGGAAGGTTGGAAAATTCTCCCATCTCTGTCAATATTGTGTTATGTTTATTGGAATGTTGCAATCGGTGCAGTTTAGAGATTGCAGGCCAATGTCATTTAACAGATTTACTGCCTTGTGAATGAAGATTTTCTAGTAATGCTAGAATTTTTATAGTGATTCATGGGATCAACAATACGAATTCATGAATCACAATCGAAAAACTTTCAATAAATTACATAAATGTTCCTTCATCATTTAGGTGTAAAATTATTGTTTGTTTTGGTATGGAATGTGAATTATTTTCCATTTAATTAACAACTGTAATCCGAGAAGTTAAATTAATCTTTACAACATCAATTTAAGTACATAGTTTAATCAATTCATCTTTGATAAAATGTATCTATTTTCTCATGAAATGAAAAAGATAAAAAGTTGTCATCAAAGATGAAGTTTTTTGAGAAAATTTTGTTCATAAACAGATTTTGTTCACGAAAAAAAAAAAACTTCTATTCATAGGGAAAAAAGTGAAATGTCGTAAAGAATTTAATAGGTTGATAGAGGTATGTCAAAAGTAGTTCTAAAGTTTTCTTCCATGGAATGTGTTAAAACATTTCCTTCTGAATTCGAGATAAGCAGAAAATTGTAACATTAAAATTGTGACTTTTTTTGTTTCTTTAAATCACTTTTTTTCTTTCTTTTTTTTTTTTTTTTGAAGAAGGTACATTAAATCAAAATTTAAACAAGAACTAAGTGCCACGAAAAAAGAGGGAGTGTCAGTAGTGGGATATAAAAATTAAAGTAAAATTAGTTTTTCAATATTATCAACATCTTAATTGGCAAAAAATTGTAAATGTTTTCGGATAATCTCATTAGAAATTCATAAAAGTGTTTTTTCTACATTGCTATAAAATTGAAATTAATGATCTGCAATAAATTTGTTGGACACATTTTTTTGCAATTTATGCTAAAGTATTACGGTGATTGCTTGTAAATTGTGTTTTGTTTTTTTTTGCATTATATAGTCTATTAGCAATTGCATAATAAAATCGTCGGCTCGACCCAGAAGCGTTTTAATATTTTGTTTAGGTGTCAATAAACGATTTGCTGAATACTAAAAAAAGGAAGAAAAAAACTAGTACATCGCCAATTGTACAGTTTAAAGTCCAGTGTACATTGAAGACGATGGCAGCGAAATTCTGTGATGGTGTGGAAGTGTTCGCGTCGCGGAATTGTATATCAACAAATTGGCTACATGAACTATCAGTAAAACGGGCAAAGAGAAAACATCTCAAACTTTTTGTAAGCCAAAACAAATTATAACGCTGAATACTGGCATTTCTTGAGACATTGACACCAGATTGGCCAGGATGAGGAAGAGGAAATTTGTTAAACCAGTTCTGACAGACATCTGAGAAACGAGCTCTCCGGAATAATGCTAATAAAAAAGCGAAGCAGTGCAGTGCGGCTGCGCAAGCGGCTGGCAAAAACAGTGCACTTCTCGAGACCAGGCCGTGTTCATTTATTTATCCCACAAGATCCAGTGGATTGTCCAATGTCCGTCCTGGTTGCAATGCGGTCTCGGTATCCCCCTCCGGATGGCCTTCCAGATCCTTTGGAGACTGCGTCTGTTTTTTTCGCACCCCCGGGACTCGGCCCTGTGTCACTTTCAAATCGAAGAATGTGATCCCACTCGTGTTTTGGTTGAAAACTTTTGTTTTTGCTCCTTTATACATTTTTTATTTTTTAGTTTGTTGTTATATTTCTTTTTTTTTTTGTGCTTTCATGGTTTGTCAGTTTCGGTTACGGATCATTTGACCTGATTCTTGTGGTTATCTTTTTGGCCGGTTTGTTGCTGTTGCAATCAGTTTGGTTTCCTGTTTCGGTATTTTAGTTCCCAGAGTGTCGGAACAAATACTCCAGAGGAGAGCCCGAAAAACTCTCGGCAAGGGGCAACCTAAAACCTACCGGAGCGCCTTAATTCTATCTCGAACAGAAAACGTAACGTGAAATTAATTGGTTTTGTCTTAATGCGTTGAAATTGGTAAATGGTTTAGTGATTAACAGTTAACAGGGATTTTGACTGGTCAGATTCGAGTTCAGACTAAAGATTTCCGGTGATGAGATTTCATTTTTAAGTCACAGTCAGTGAACTTTTCTTTCGAAGGTGTTCACCGGCTTCTTTTTTCGTTCTCATTTTTTTGTATTTGTTTTCTCGCTACTTCTCAATGAAAACACTTTAAGCGTGGGAGAATATTTTCAAAAGTTTAGACAATCACGGCAAGTGGTCATTTGAGCCCCCTCTCGCCCCCGATGGATCAGGTGTTGGTAACTGACGAACACATTTTACTTTGGGAATCACGTTTGCTTTATGGTCCATTGATTGTAATAAAGAAAATAAATTTCCTTGTATAGATAATCTTGGATGAAGAAAAAAGAGAAGTAGTAACCTAGTCGTAAAAGACTTGAGACGAATTTTAAACATTTATTTTTATCATTTAAGACAGGTGTCAAAAGCTGGGAATACACAATTTTAGTAGCTTGAATAGTCGATGCCAATGAAATCTATTTTACTTCACGAGATCACCGAGGATCATTAACATCAGATCATCGCCATTAGTTATGTAAAGAATATGTTTTTAGGTCGCTTCCCTCATTTACGATCATCACGAAAACAAGCAAAGTATAAAACAAAAAAAAAGACAAAAATAAAAAATATTGTCAACACTTAATCGCCATCGATTTGGACAATTACGTGACTAACTTGTCCCCCTTTTGCAGGTGGACCACAAGTGCAATAAGAGTGGACAAAAACGGTCACAGCTGATTACATTTCAACAGTGTCCATTAATCGATGACCGAAGTCTTATCTAAAGAGAGAGCCGCGAGCTGCAAACACCATGTGCTAGTGCTACCCAGTAACATGTTCCATTTGTATTTTTTTCTGGTTTTTTTTCGTTACTTTTTTGTTTTGTTACCTCCTCCACGACGATCTCAAGCCTTCTTCCACGATTGCCACTTGACCACTCTATTCTAAAAGATCCACTGTTCAGGCTAATCAAAGATCATCTCAAGGCAGTAAAAGGGGAAGAGGATTAAAGATATCGAAACATTCCCGAGGATCTTGTCTCTTTTTGTCTCGATCTCTTTTTGTTATCAATTTGATGTTATTGTTGTCAACTAATAAGTTTATCAACTTATTCCACGTCCACTTCAATGATCATTTGTTGAACAAGCTTTTCGGTTATTCGAACAAAATCTGGAGAAATAGCATACTTGAATGCCACGAGTACCAAGATGAACAACAAAAGATCGTCATCTTTATCGGTGAAAATGAATGGTCAATTACCACATTCATCGATATGATTGAGAATCCAAGAAGTCTCTGGATGCGGTCAACCCGCTGAGGGACTCTCCAGTCTCCAGGTACGACAGGTGCCTGTAGGTGTAGTTGTGCGTCTTTAATTTGAATTTCAAAACATACAACCGGAATGCAGAGACAATTCTTGTGCTCTTCTTGCAGATGCGGCGTCTTCTTCTGTGTGCGTTTATTTGAGGAATAAAGCCTAAAAAAAATATTATATCCACCTTCAATACCAGAAACGTGGGAACCGAAGTCAGTTTCCGAGTATCGACTTACTTTGCTGGTTTGCTGTGTCCCGGTCGGTGAACGAGGCATTTTTTGGTGCATTTAATACATTTTGGTTTTTTAGTTTTTGTTTTTGGGAAGCCGAAACGGAAGATAAAAAAAAGGACATGGATATCACCTTGATGGATTCTGAGTAGACAAGAAAACTTACAGCGACCTTTTCCCCTACCAAACAAGATCGATTGACCCCAAAGGCCATCGATCGATATTAATTCCTTTTCGTTTTGTTTCATTTTTTAAACACAATGACCTGATTCCGCATTGAAAAGAACGGGTTGTAATTTTACGGTAGAATTTTTTTGAAAAAAAGGTTGATTTCAATGGGGGATGATGCATCAATGTAAATAAATATATATAATTAATTTTATACAATTTTCATATTAATACACCTACAGATTACGAGTGATCGTGCCAATCAATTTGACGGCACAAAGAATCAAGCTCTTATGACGTAGGGATCGTTGTTTTTCCTTTTTTTTTTTATAGTGAGAGGAAAAATTAACATCTAAATCTGAACATTGGTACCGTAAACACGACTAAATTGATTTTTTTTTATATTTTCGATCGCTGATCAAGAGAGGAAAAAATCAATTTAATCGACAAGATAATACGATGAAATATTTATAAGTGTTGCTGCGTCTAGCTGTGTTTTATGGAACTGTGGTTTTTGGTGTTTTTTAAGCCCCCCAATAAATTGGCAATTTACTTCGGTAAAATGATAATTAAAATTCAGCAACTGTTCGTGAATTAGTCGTGCGAACATATTATGTATTCATATAAATAAGGTATATGCAGGCACATAAGGAAACCAATCTTTGCCTTTTATAAATGCCGCCAAGTGACATCGACCACAAAACAAAAAGTGATCATAAATCGTAATATTATTTACAATGTATAATACAAAACAATGAAGTGTGATTCACCTGTGATATTAAGTGTGCGCGAATGAGCAACAAAGGGAAGCATATTAAATGGTGATTATCGATGATATAGAAGCCATTAATTGAATATCTTTTACTGTTCTCCGACTTTAAACATGGCGGAGCACTTTGAGTTTGAGACATAAACTATACGACTTAATGGAATTGCTTCACGAAGGAAATCATTTAAAAATATATCGAAATTGCAAAAGATCACTGATCTGTGCTAAAACTCAAGATCACACACGTTTTATATTTTTATCTGATTGGGAAATGAAAGTGGAACAATTCAACCAAATCAAATGAAACCCGAGCGAAAACATAATTTATAGTTTGCACATTTCCCATAAATTTCCCTATAAACCTAAATATGTCCACCAAAAATATGTTTGTGATCATTTTGTTCAAACATTTTTATGATTTTATTTGATAATCTGTTGTTAAGATTTTTCCAAACAAGATTTATTTAACCCAACATAAATTCTATGTGTATACAATTTCAACAGTATGCAGATTATTAACAATAAAAATGTTTACGACTTTACTTTTGCATATTTAAATTTAAACACCTGATCTTCATTCTTCACATTACTTTTATCCAATAAATTTTTTCAAAAACTGTTATACCAGGGAATATAACAGAAATATTGTTTTGTATTTTTGAGCGAAAAACATGAACAAAACAAATACAATTTCACACCAGGCATACCAAAAAATGCATAAAATTCTCTCCAGGTGTTGAACACATTCACGTTTGCTTCATTAAAATTTCATAAAACATTCTTTTTTTTTTAATTTCAAGTTCAACTTCATTTGATAAAAATTAACCTGAGCAAAACGATGAAATCGATTTTAATTGAAAGCTCCACATTCCACACTTTGAAATGTCCCTTCTTAATTTCACGCAAGATCATCTGCTCCCCCAAGTGCATTCTTTTTAAGCAGTTTGGAGACATGTTAAAAAAATAAATACAACTGTTTTGCCGCAAATCCTGAAAGCAATTGACCATCATTAAATCGTGTCCACGATATTTCAAGCGATTAAGTGATAAAAACCATTCACATAATCGAATCGAAAGATTTTTATGTTGATTTTTTGAATGGGTTAAAACTGGTCCGTAATTATTGCAAATTTGGAAGGTTAAGGATCGTTTTTTGCGCCTGTTTTCCAAGTAAGTGCACATACCGAAGAGTGGTGCCCATCAGCTGGAATGCCTCTTCCTTCACGGCATCCTCCGCTCTGTGGATCTCTGAATCGATCTTGTATGAATAATTAATTAATTGCGGCCGCATGTGACTCGATAGAAAATACGATCACCACTACTGGAGCCTTGTGGGAAGTGCACAATTGGCAATTCTAATAGGGTCTATGTGCTTGTCTAGTGCATTTTGTTTTTCTCATTTATTGCGTCTATTTGTTTGCTTTTAATTTTTTTTTGTATTATTATTATTATTTGCAATAGCAGGCGACGAACTGCTCCTCGTTGTCTCGTGTGTTACCTGCCAACTGATCTGCGTCGACGCAGCACGATCAATTGATCGGGAATCATCTTGAAGTACATAAACTTGATGGTGGACTATCGTTTCACTATTGCGACTCCGATAGTCCAGACTGTGGCGCGGGATGGGAGGGTGATCAGTCGTCGATAATGCCATTTTGAAATATGAAACTCGCCATAAAACACCAAATATGGACATTAAACTATTGCATTTCTCAATAAATCACTTTTTGTCTTTCAGATTTTGTTTTTTTTGTTTTTTGCTTCGTCTTTCCGTGACCGTTGCAGGTTTCCTTGATACACAACAAGTGCATGATCACCAGGCTAGCACCGAAGTAGATGGATTATCGAATGGGTTTGCTTTGTTCCTCCATTTGTCATTGGATGTGTTCGAGTTGTGAATACAAATTGTAAACAAGAGATTTGACTCGATCGTCGACTAAAAATTTTCGACTAGACTCTGGTCATTATATACAGATGTTGGACGAATCGTTTTGTGTTTTGAACATGCTTCATTAAGATATTAGATAACTTTTGAAGTTGCTAAGATTTTTTTTCTGAATTTTTTTATATTAATTTGATCGCTATCTTCGGTGAGTGATTGCATAAAATTAATTTGTAGAAGTTGAACAGCGCAGAAAACAGGTGTAGGAAGTTCAGAGGCCAAAAGTCTGACAAGAATATTAAAAGTTTGAATTACGACAGACTGTAATAATAATTTACACATGAGTAGCAAAAATTGAAGATAATATAACTCAAAATAAACATCAAGAAAATTTAAATAAGTCATAAATTTATATTAAATTCTTATATTTTGGGCAAAAAATCTCGTTAACATCACAGCAAATGTTCAACAAAAAGGCATCCAGCAGCGCAAACGCAAGAATATTTTTCAGAGTCCCTATATTTGTTGAGCAGTGGTTAAAAACAAAAACACACGCAAATATCATCAATTTATTTTCATCGGATGATTTTTTTTACATTTATGTCTGATCTGCCAACATCCAACATAGATGAAAATTAACACCTTAACATAATCGAGGTCCACCAAGAAGATTCAACGTTGAATAACTTCGGCGGTCACGATTTTGTTAAAACTTTAGTACGTCAATTTGTTCTTATCCCGTGCCAATTATCAACAAACTCCAGTCAGCAAGAATGAAGAAAATTATTAACATAAATAATCTGAACGATTGCGAAATAAACGCGACAAAATTATTTTCTCAAAATATTTATCTCTGCTGTTTTAATGGCTGAAATTTTTTGTTTTTGTTTTGATGGGTCCTGCATAAGGAGGAGGGGGAAGAAAAGCCATTTGATCTTATCAGTGCCACCTCCCGGTCCAACAGAAAATCTGTTCTGGGTATCGTCTTGCATTAATGTGGCTTACTCGGCGGTTTGTTTCTTCGTCTTTTGAATATTTTGATTCACCTCGTCGGAGATACTGCAACATTGTCCCCACTGCATAAGCACGTTTGGTGCAACACAAAACGCCATAAAATTAAATTTCCATAAAACCGAAAACCGTGGGAAAAAACCCCAAAGCCACAATTTTGAAGTGGACAAGCGAGAATTTTTATGGAATCTCATTCTGACGGAAGTTGAGTAAGGAAGTAGATCCCAAACACTTTTCAACCGCAAAAGCCTGTGAATTTTGTCTTCCGTTCGCAAACTGATCCACTACCATGGACAGCGGTGAGGGTGGGGGAGAAGGCAAGTAGATTAACGATAACATTCAAGTTAGTTTGTTCACGCCACAATTTTACAAGGAAATTGTGCGTAAATCGATCTAATCGCGGCCGCCCACGTTCGTGATTTATTATTGATAACAGTGAGAGCTAAATTTTGCGGGGACTTTTAATTACCCGGCGAGAGCAAATATCGACAGCGGCCCTGAGATTCCCACGTCACTTGGAGCCCGACCAGCGTCAGCACGAGGCAACTCATCAGAAATCAGAGCATTTGCGCGGTTATCAGTGGCTCTATGAAGCCGGCGGCAACCAAGTTCACATGACCTCCAGTGCGCGCGCAGATTAATTAAACTGACGTTGACCGAGACCGAAGTGATGCGCCGATTTTGTCCCGGGGCTCGTATGCATGCACCCCCCCCCCCCCCCCCCCCCCCCTCCGCCACGAAGGATGAGGGCAGAGCTGTCGCGATCTTCTTCGGTAGTGGACGCGGAATGGGACGATGGCAAATCGATCGGATTGACGCCTTTGACCCTTCTGTGTCGACAATAACTCCACTGACGGCTGACGGTTACAACACAACGAACCAACAACAACAACTACGGCAACGACAACGCAATCCCGGCGCGTCCACTTCGGATTTGATGTCACGCTTTGACGTCAAGCGCAGCACCAAACGCCACCGCGTCCACTTGATTGGGGCGTCGATGTATGTTTGTGTTTGCTTTGATTAATTTCTTGCTCATGCGACCGCGATTTTAATTAGCCCCCAGCCACGATTGGGTTTTCTTTTTTAGAGGTTGTGTAAAATTTTTTTACGAATTTTCCTTTTGTCTTTCACTCGCCTCGATACTTATATTTTTATTTTAAGTAATATTTTGGTTTCGTTTTGCTTCAAGTGAGAATTTTGCGCTGGTGCAATGCACATAAAACGCTTTGGTTTGTTTGACGTTCAAAAAGCATGCGTTTGCGTATTTTTCATTTCACTATTATACACTTTGCTAACGACCCATTTTTTAAGGAAGTATTTGCATTTTGGTCATTTCTTTTGCAGCCAGTTTCCTGACATTCAATTTGTTGACCTAGGGCATAAAATCCAAAAATGGTGTCGTAATTACAATTCATCAGGGTTTACAGCTTATTTGAATTTTCACACACAGAAACAACAATGTGTTCTAAATCTTTTTGGGTAAACTTGTAAATTAAAAAAAAAAAAAACATTTCTATTGGAATTAAAAGAGTGAACTAATCATAATAATGTTATGTACTTTTAGTTGGTTCTACGGTGGTCAAAATGAAACAATCATAATAAAAAAAATGAACAAACACAATTTATAAATAAACAATTTAAAAACGAAGACATTTAGTTTATTACCATAACCTCCAACAACTGAACTTTTTGGTCAATTTTGCAACAAAATCTCAACAAACTAATTTTTTTATTACAATGAAAAACAAATAAAGAAGAAAAAACTCTCGTAAAATGTTACAAATGTAAACAGACAGTTTTGTGGACAAATTTGTGGAAGAACTGATTAACAAAACAGATGTGTCAGGTGAATATTCATGAACTCTTTCGTTTCAGCAGAATTTGGAAGAACTTCGCTAATCTTTTGTAAAAATTTTCAAAACGAACAAAAAAAAAACAAAATCGCCCGGTAATAAATAAAAGGATCGACATTGTTGCCGGCTAATCACTGACATGTCAATTCTTTATTCATTCAAAAAGTGTGGCACAGCGATTTTTAACTGTATTCGATCGAAACGATTTTAGCTTTTGTTTAGACGATTTAACATCGAAATGAAATTCTGTGGGAAAATTTTGTAAATATAATACAAAATATGTTTGCTTCTGTAAACGAGATAATAAAATCAGAGGAACAAAAAATTAAACCGAAGAAAACTATGTTTTCTAGTAAAACTTTAATTTATGAAGTTTTGCGATTTTGTGCAGAAAGGGGAAATGGAGTGAAATCAGAAAATCAACATTTTAAAAAGATTTCTTCAGTTTTCAATTGAACTGGTGGGGTTAAAAACATTACAAATCTACAAGCACTTTTCTTTACAACAATGTTACCAGAGTAATAAAAGCATATTATTCGGCAAACATTTAATTATTCTCCAGTCTCTTGCTTTTATAAAAATAATTGGTGTAAGCAAATTTTTTTATTGTCCACATAATTTTCAAGCATCTGCGGATCTGTGCTGTTCTAATTATACTCGATTCACTTGAAGAACTTAAACTAAAACTTGTGTTAAATTAGTAAAAAAAAGTTGCCCTTACAAATTTCACGAAAACTAAAATGTTCTTCTTCTTTCTTTCAGATTTTTGGAATTACACATAACTTGTAAGTTTTTAATTAAACTATATTTTTTCACATTTACAATTTATTTACTTGTAAGTTAAACCACTCTCTCTATAACAACAAACGTCTACTACATACCTTTAAAACCGCTTGTCAATAATTGGGATTTGGAATCCTGGCATGCTGCGATAAATCCACGCCGGAGCACTTGACTTCGTCCTCCCTCGAAAACAGCACGAGAATCGTTCCTCACTTCACAACCGATCACGGACAGCGTGAGTAACAGAAATATTTCACTTAAACGCACTTTTAGCACAACTTTATTTATAATCCCTTTTATTTAATTATCTAAAATTTACCATTGTTGTAATATTTAAAGTCTGATTCGATGATGTTCCTCCCCGTTACGTCAAATCAAACGTCACTTTACAACAACCGCTGGGTGTTGATTTTCTCCCTACTTCTACGTTTGTTTAATTTTTTAAAAATCAAAAAAATTATCACACACAATTTCCGTTATTCTGCTGGAGATTTTAATTTGGCGTATTTAACACTGCAATTGTATTTAGTTCGAAAATTGGTAAAGCATGATTTAAGAAAAAACACAACTTTAGTGGTTTTTCGTTATGGTTTTATTTGTCGATTTGTTAGTTATATTATAAATTTCCTTTTATTAGACACGCTACTTAAATTTAAAATTCCAACAGTTGTTTGTTTCCGTTTAAGACACTTGAGTTGCGTTAAATATTTAGTAACAATGAATAGAAAAAATTTATAAAAAATATCTGCATATTTTTATTGTTGATTATTATTTAAAGAGTTCTAGTTACTAATATTGGGCGAATTTTTAATATTTCCTTAAAATGTTTATGTTTTAATGCGATTGAGAAGGAAGGATTTATTTGTTATTTGAGTACTAAAGCAATGGCGTAAAAAATGTTCGTTGTATAAGTTTTGAAAAGGTACCGTTACGTGTTGCTTCACATTATCCTTAAAGAATTAAATGTTTTCTTGTTTTTATGCGATAATTGTTGAGTAGGAATAGTTGTAGTAGAAATAGTAGCTGGATTATAATCGGAAAATGACGAAAATTCAGCGATAAGCGTGTTTTATAGTATTACAGCCACAGGCATATGAGAAAAAACTTGTTTAAAAACTGTTTGGAAATTCTTCGAGATTTGTCAGTTGATTTGGCTAAGATTTACAAAATATTCGCTTTGTTTTATTTATATCTATTCGATTTTGGTTTGTTTTGTGGTTTTTTGTTATAGCTGAGGTTCGGAAAGGGAATTTACACATCACCGCGGACGGTTTATTTTGCAAATGCGTTTTGCCTTCTTAGACTAAAGAATTAGTAGAATTGATTGAGAGAACAAATTCTTTTAACTAGAGGAATTCGATTTAACAAAAACTAGAGCACCTTGTCACAAAAATTCAATTAATTTCTATGCTAACAATCAATATTACAAATTAAACGAAAATTTCTGATCACGAACAATTTCACTCAGAAGATGGGTGTCACTGCACAACGCTAATCAGTCAATCAAGATTTAAACAAAAGTCCGTTGACAAAACATCGAAAATAACAATAATAATAAACACACACGACGGACAACTGCGATAACAACAACAAATTCAACAACGAATTTCCATCGCCCTGCCGGTTCTGACGTTGAACCGACACTACAAACATCCAGAATCCGGGAATTCGAAATCACTCAATGCACTCTCATTGAACGATATCCCATTTTAGAGAAGAGCATGTACGAGAGAGTTTGTGGGAAAGAGAGAAATACTAACCCTCGCGCATCAGTCGCACTTACAGTCGAAAGGGGTATTCAGCCGCGGCACGTGAAGAAACAGCGCTACATGCGAAAAATCAGCCGACCGACACGCGAAGGGAAAAGCGGTTTTCCGTTAGACTGAGCGGAATTTATCCTGTAAACTAAATATTAGCAACGAAAATTGCAGTCATTTGAATTATACATTTTATTTAAAATATTGCAGTTGCTGCAACGAATCTGAGAGTCTGTACAGTTTCATCGTTCCACCTTAAAATGTGTATTGAATTGAAGCGATTCAAAAGAAAGATCTAAAATCCTAAAATAAAGTATTCAAGAAGGAAATTGGTGGGCGTGAGATTTATTAAAATATAGGGTTTGTTTTTATTCGTTATGTCACTCATATATTTCTATAGTTTCTATAGTTATAACTATGCTTCATTAAATCTGGCTTCTTACCAAATTTTATGGAAGTAATGTCGAAAATTTATAAGCTCTCATTTTTCTATTCCCCTTTCATTTCCGGAACAAATGAAAATCTATTTAAGAGAATTTAATAATTTTAATTACACGTAGTTTATTTTCAATAAGAAATATACATAAATGTATTTCTATAGTACGAGGGAGGTCGGTCACATCCCAACTCATCAACACTGGCACCCGGATAAAATAACTGATTGTCCATGAATTGAGTTCGGATAATGAGTACAGCCTTCTTAATGTAGAATAAAAAGTTCAGAGACGGTGAGAGTATTCAGCCATTTCAGCATTGCGCTGAAACGGGATGGAATAAAGAAATTGTCTCACTGGTTTTACATCGCTGAGTGAAACTGCTTGCATGTGTGGGGGGAGGAGACAATAAACAAATTTCTGGCGAATCGAGTTGGCGCGATTTCTACTACTGGTAGGGAGTTGGGGGAGGATGCATTTTTTTATCTTTTGCCATGCAAAATGAACGCTTTGAGTGATTAGCGCGTGCGCAGTTTTGTTTTTCCATGTTGTTTGCTGGAAATGCTAATTTCTGATAATTCATAATTGTGTTATTGCAATATTTATAGTTTACAGTTTATGGATATTACAGAAGTAATTTTGAAATGATTGCAAAACATGCCTCTAGAAGTTTTTAGGCATTATTAAATATGATTTTTTTTTTATGGAGAAATGGAGGTTTCCTAATAATATGAAAATCTATTTGAAACAAAACATAATATGGGCACTAGAATCATCAAATAATAATTTATTTGGACTTATTTGGAGGTTCATATTTGAGAAATATTTTGATTGTTATTCTAAACATGTAATAAACAATTACCTAATTAAGGATACAATTATGTAGATGAAATACGATTGTCTCCTCTTGAACCGTGTTGATCTCAGGTTTTCCTCTATAGTCTAAAGGAATTTGATTCCCACGCTTTTAGACAGTAAGTTGTCACCAAGAAGGTCCTGGAACGTGCATCATCCTCTCATGTCATCCGTAATTACTGACCTCATGGAAAAGCATCAATCAAAACTATGAAAGGGATAAGGATTTTTCCTCCTTATTCCTTTCTCTTCTTCGTTGTAGGGTAATGGAATGATCCTGCAAACAAGTCTCAGGTTTAGCGTTAACAAAGCGAAAATTTTCTGCGCACTAAAATCAAAACTCCTGAGCAGGACGATTCCTTGAGGGTCGCAATATGCCTTCGTGCAAATGGAAAGCTGCACCAACAGCAGCCCGAAGGAGTCGCTCGAACAATAGGCACCACCACTGAACGGAAGGGAAGTATCGTGGGGTAGCGACTTATTGTCTATCAGCCCGAAGGAGCTATTCACCCTCCTTTGTAACCACCAGAAAGTTTTCTTTGTGTCTTGGGTAGTTTTTTGAATGCGCTGCTGTGATTTCTTGTTGCGTTTCCCGCCAACCGAGGGGGATGAATTCTTAACGAAGAGGGTGAATTTAATGGGGTGGGCCCAAAATGAAAAAGCACAAGCATACAAATCATGCTCTGGCCGTGAGAATATTTTCCCCCAAAATGCATTCCGTCACATTAATCTCGCGAAAATTCTCTGCGCGCATCTGCCACTTTCTTGAGGCGTCCTTGTTCGGCCCGGTGTGGTGCCACCGTCCAAGTGGCTTTTGTATGTTTCTCACGGGTGGATAGAAGGAGGCCAACAATGCCGTCGTTTTTGTGCGCAATTTAATTTTCCCTATTCACAAATCCATTCAAATAAATTCCACAACATGCGAGTGCATAACCATCAGCAGTTTTCCTGCTTAGTACTTCCTCAAATAATACAATATAAAAAAATAAACAAATGAATTACAATTAAATCTGGCGTGTATGCAAATCCCCCCCGGAGCCGCGGAGTAATTAAATTTGTGAACATTGTACTTTACATGCTAAAATCAGTGCATTTATTTAATCCGTCCGTTATTTGTTGCTGGAAATAATCGAGATGAATTTTGTAATTTGGTCCCGGTATGCCTCGGGGGTGTTGTGCGAGCAGATCCACCGCTCCGCTATCACTATCGGGCTCTGAAGTCCCGCGAAAGGCTTGGTCAAATGCAGAATCGGGTCAAAACGTTCAATTAATGCCGGCCCCCTTCCCGTTCTCCGATGGGCAGAGAGACAACAATTTCTGATTCACGGACCTCTATGTTTATGTCATTAAAGTTAAGCATTTTCGTTTAGCAAGCCCTTCATTAGCAACCCTTACAAATGATATATTTCTCATGTTTTCTAGATTTGAATTTAATCGGCCGCATTCGGCTTGATGGCCATTCCAAATGATTGTGCTTTTTTCATTCAGCGGTTCGTGCAAAAATTTTGATACGCTTTTTATAAACAATCGGTGAAAGTTACTACTGTTGAAAATATTTGCGTTAACACGAGAACAAGAGTGGTATTTTGAGATATTAATATAAAGACGTTCTCGGAATCGTTTACCCTTAATTATAATGCAATGATATTTTTAATTTACAAAAAATATATTCGACTGTCTACTCAGAGGGTGTAGAACTGGAATGCTACAATAGACACGAGTTTTTATGTATTAAATTAGAATATTATAGAAAAACAGGATACCCGAAAATATTTCCGTTAAGCCACGAATGAAATTCGCTAACTGGAGTAGATCCAAGTTTTTCTAAAAAATTCGCCACTGAGAAATACGTCAATGGTGAAATTGCGAATTGTTAATTATAATACAAAACATTCAACAATTCACTGAAAAAGAAAATTTTAATTAAAAAATAAAATCCCGTTAACTATAATTCAGATCCATTGACGAATCTTTGCAACATCTTTCACACCTGATTGGCTGTAATTAAGCAGTCATTGCCTGTTCCAAATGTTTTCATTTAGTTGAGTTTTTGTTTTAACTCTTTTTCTGAAAGAATCATAACTCACGGATTACATTTGCCACGACGAGCAAAAGCGGAAGAAAGGTGTGAATGTGTGTGTGAATAGACTCTGAATTCTGTGAATGCCATTTCTGAACGCACCCTGCATGAAGAGAGTTCGCTGATCGCAGGTTTTTTTTTTTATATAATTTTTTTTAAACTTATCACCGTCCATCGAGGTGATAATTTAAAAATAAAATTATTACCAACACCGCAATCTTTCCCACGATATTCACCGCTGAACCCGAAACGGTCTTTCGTCCAGGTGACATAAATTCTTAGCTGCCAATTGAGGCTACCGTCCTCGTCGTTTAGTGATCGGCCGTCAGTCACAATCATCCGCTCCCGGCACTCTTCAGACAAATGTGAATGGTTCATTGGACGTTGGCCAGCGCCCATAAATTAGAGTCTATCTGCGATATGAATTCTTCTCCCCATCAATTGACAATATTATTATAAATATATATTTTTGGGACGAATATTGTTAACTTCTTGTTTATGATCCCTAATTGTTGCTCATTAGACGGGGTGTCGCACTTTGCCTGCGGACGATGTTATTTATGTCGATCACCTCCGTCCAGCAACACAACCTGCCCAATTTGCTCCGAATCCATTCAATCAGCCGCCAACCGCTCTGAGGTAGTTTCCAAATTACTGGGTTTTGTCGAAAACACGATCGAATTTCTTTCATTCGTTGATTGGACTCATTATTCAACCAAAAGTCTTACAAGTGTCAAAAAGAAGGCATTTCATTACCTTCTATTTTTGTTTTTTGTAGCCTGATATGTAATCTACCTACACAATTATTATTATCCAAATCCCGGGATCTTATAACTACTTCCGGTTGGTAGTAACAATTAACTAACGTCTCTCAAAATCCACTAAATCAGTTCGAGTTGCAGTGGGTGTAATCCTTTAACAGCCAACCTCATTAAGTATTTAGAAAGTATTTAAAAATAGATCGAAATATGCAGACTGGCGATCGCATTGATCTCGCCGATATGATTTTTGATCGATCCCATCGTTTTTTTCTTTCAGAACCTTGAAAAACTTTTTGTTCGTGCTCTTGAATAGATCTTTTGTTACTAAAATTAGAATCATAACATAACTCATACCATTTTTTAAAGACATAATGTGAATCTATTCTTATTCTATAGTACAATTTGTTTTAACAAATTTTGAAAAGTAAACGAAATCACGCGTGGGAAACTCTAAAAAAATGATGATGTTTTTTTTTTGGCTATAGTTTGTAAAATTTTGAGATAGGTACATATTTTTGTATTTATATTTTATGTAATAAATATTTATTATAAGCACAACTGTTCATACTTATGAATATGAATGAAAACCTAATTAAATTAGTTGATTGTCGACAGTTTTAAGAAAATCAAGGAAAATTTGTATAATTTACGACTTCCACCGTAAGCGGTCCTCTTCTTTTCCGCGAAATGAATTTTTGCGAATAATTTCAGATATTTGCCTCACAAAAAAACCCCGCAATTACTGCGTTGTAAAAAGCTAAGTGAACTTTGGCTGACAACAATTAACGTGATCGCAACAGATCGTAAGCGCAATGGCAAACAGAAAATTACGAAACCCGTGCAAGCAAGAAGAAGAAACACTCATCATGATAATGGAGAGATTCACCGCACTCTCCATAATTCAGCGCTCGTATTCAAGGTGGCCAAAATGAATACAAAAGCACAAAAAAAAACAATTGTCTGTTGCGAATCGATTTCATACTCCAATTAAACTTCGTAACCCCTCATTGAATCCCCACCAACAAAAACTCCATATTTGTGTTTCGGTATAAGCAGCATACAAATTACCGAAAGAAATTTAATTGCTTGAATAAAGTGTGGTCGTTTCCCACGGCATCCGAGAAACAGGTGAATGGGCTCCCGCGCCATTGGTGGACCCAAAAATCTTTTGAAGTAATCCCAACACGTGAATCATAGTGACTTACGTAAAGACAACTCATCTGTATAGTGTTAACCGTTCAGTGATCGCGACCATCAATGAAGATCAACGATCTGTGGACTCTAATCAATGGAGCCAACTTTTGTGTGGATTTTGCTGGCGCTCAGTTTCCCACAACAGTTTGTTTTTTAGAGTTTTTTCAATTCCGCAGACTAATTGAGGACCAATCAACCGATCCGAAACTACCCACAGAGATCGGTTTTTAATGTTCGACGTTTACTACCCGATAAAATTTAGATTTGTTTTATCATTTCCCGTTACTTTTTTGTTGATAACTATCTTAGGGAAAGGAGTAATGATGTTAGCACTTACGATCATCGCAGAACACTGAAGAAACACTTCTTGAAGTCCTTGATTACATCTTGAAAATGTGGAGTAACTATTGTCTTGATTATAAAATAATTGCTTTCCACGAATTTCGAAATAATTTTTATTCAATAATAATTGTTTGTTAAACCCCGGACAGACGAGAGTACTTAATCGAATTGATGTAAATTTTCAATATGAACTCGACTTACAAATCTATCTGCTGCAACTCGATTAGACTCGATGTCAACTGTCAGCGCTGTACGTGCTACGTAGTAGTGCATAGTTGTACTAAAACGTAATCAGCTGTGAAATGTCATTTTTTTCTTTACAGAACATTTAATGCAAAACCCTAGTATTAAGCATAAACACATTTTCTTTTTCTTTCTGGTAAAGTTGTAAGAATATAAACTGACCGTTTTGGCGCTATCCTGAAACCATTTTATGTTGACTGTATATGTCAACATTTAATTCCGCTCAGTGGCAGACGACAAACCCGACTAGATTACTTGACGTCATTACTTTTAAAGAAATCGTCCCGAATTTCAAGTTTGTTCGACCAAAGTATTTGAGGATCATTTGTAACGCCAGATTTTAAACAATACCGACCACCTAAATAAAAATTTCTTTGTGCGAAATAAAAAAGGAATACAATTTCATGTTGCATTTCTTCCCTCCTATCCCTATATCCCTATCTCAGTCTGCTTCAGCGTCCATTTAATCTATCTGTGGCTAGTGAAGGAATCTCAAACAGTCCAAACCAATTCGATGATTGCGCCGAACATGCAAATGCCTTTTTATTGCGGGAATCCCATAAAATATCGCGGTGAATGAAACTTGCGCTCGCGCAGTGTAGGAGCTCTGACCCCAGATGTATGGACTCGATATCAGGTGCTCCAAGGCGTTTATTGCATGTGCCGAGTGTTGTTGTTGTTCAGCCCCCAAGCCAATGGCTTTGATTTGCATGAATCTGCCGGCCAGAATCTTTCCGATAATCTGCATGCGTTTGGCATGCGCAAGAAAAGAACTTTATCACAATCCACTTTGGATTTTGGTTAGGTATCTCCATCTCTGTTTCCCTCGAACACAGTGATTGTTTTGTCTCTTCACTGAATTCTTATTTTATGTTAATTTTAATTTGCTACGAAATCGCCAATACATGTCTGTAAGGTTTATTCGAACGCGCTCACTGTAGAAACTCCATTAGTTCTTCTAGCCGACCCCGCAATTTACGGCGATTCTCGTACACACCTGAATATTCAAGGATCGTAGCTCTCATGAGAATCATTACCGACCTTAAATACTTCCCTTTACGATTATTGCGATAAGATGTTATTTTAATTAAAAGGTTAAAGCCACTTACTTAATCTTCGCAATTACGCATAAGTGCTTATCATTTTATAGGAAATCAAAGCATCTTATGGCGGCGCAACTCTTCGATTATATCCTCGGGATGAGAACATTTTACATCCTTTCGTAATCAGTTAAATGTCATACTCGCTCGTTACAACAGTAAACCATCCTCGCTCCAGTTCTTTGAATTAATTTTAAAATTCGATTTTAATTAATTTATGTATTGATCTCTGAAATGTAATTCCAGCAGCAAATACACTCTACAATAAATTTATTCCTCTGCCAACTTGAGTTCACCGCTAGCTGTGAAGAGAATGGAAGAGGGGAAATGGGGGAAAGGAGACGAAGTGGATTTATCCAAAAGTGATTGTAATTGGTTTTTGCGTGGCTTATGCCACAGAAAATGTTCCATAGACACGACAGTTAATGCTTAAAAAACAATTTATTATTGTTTTATTGTATCAGTTTTGTTATGTCATTAAAATCGAGGTAGTTGCTGATAATATTTGTAGCGTTTGAACTGGATTAAGTCGTTTACGTTCGACAATATTTTTATCATTGTCAAATGGTTTCTTAATTTGAAAGAGTTGATCGCGACTTTTACACAATTTCTTACCATAAATGTTGGTAACCGATTTCAGTTGGGATTGCAATTGATTACGATCTCATTTTATTGGTGAATGGAAACAACCTCATTTCGTTTTGTTGATAATTATTTTAATAGTAGTTTTTAAGACAAAATTAAATCAAAATTAAATACAAATTTTGCTACAAATCGATCTTGCAATGGCGCATTTGATGATCCTCAATGTTATTTGAAACCCAAAATTATCTCATCCACAACTGGAAAAGGCTAAACACAACGTATAATATTTCAACCAGTCATTACAACAATTGAATTCAAAATAGAAGTGGTAAACATTCAAAAGCGCACTTCCGTCGCAGGATCTCTTCCCGCTCCCGACATTTAAAATAGCCGTTGGACTCGTCTTTTTGAAGTCACCCAAAAAGGTTCCGCGTCCAAATGAACACTTTCGTTTCCGTTAAAAATCAGCTCATCCATCCGTTGAGGGATGACAAAAAAAAAAACAGAAAGGATCTCCTCGACACATGCGAACCTACGCAGATCCTTCCCGTTTTGGCACATGCTAATGATCTTCAAGGCTAACAGGGCGGCAAGAAGAAGCCTGTATGTATTCCAGTGCCACGTCCTGGGACAGGACACTGCGATAGAGGGTGATCGACACAGAGAAGTACAATCCCCTTACGAAAGGTGGTTTACGTGATAGAATTCGAATCACGGCTGAAGGAATCTTAAGATGGTGTGAGTATAATTCATTCAGGAAAAAAGAAAAAAATAATAATTCAACTAGGGTCGACGAAATCTTTTGGGGTGTCTACGAAGGATTCAAGACAACTTAAATCGCGGAGTTGATGTAGCGGGAATATATTTTTTATCCGCTTGAATTACTTCGACATGGAACTGTAATAAAGGAAGGAATTGCCAAGAGCACTTTTTACGGGAGCAGGGACTACTTTTTGTATCTTCAATCCAAGGACTGTGATCATTGTGCGCCCTGCGATGATGACTCGTTGTGATCAATTCGCCCAGATGTTCAAGCTGATCCTTAAGACCACAGTAAATTGATTTTACTGATTTTTTTAGTCATTGTTATTAGATTTTGCTTCACAAAAGGTGACTGAACATTTAATAGAGCAAGTTTTCAAGGATATTCACGCATATTATTCGCATTTACAACTTTTAGACGCAATATTGTGCTTTTTATTTGCATATAAATAAAAACACAAATATATTGCTTTCCGTTGTTAGGTGTTTGAAGGTTTCAGCTCTTTTGTTCAATTTCGTAGTGATTTTTTTATAGCATTTATTCGTTTACTGAGGCGATGTCTGGTACTAATGCATTTCCTTAATCTTGTTAATACTAGGTAAACTGTTCAACAGTCACTAGATAATGGGTTAACGTAAACGAATGATATATAGAATAAACAATAACATCATTTCATCTTTGTCATTTACAACTTCCTTGTTTATTTAACATTTCTCCGTTACTTACCTGTCTAGACTTATTTAACCACCCGCATCGATTACCTTTAAGGTCTACAGAATAACGTGGAGGACGGTTTCAACAAGAAGTCTCTTTACAGTTTATAGTCGACATTTGAACGTTAAACGTATGCTGTTTGTCAAACAACTTTTGACCAGTGCTTAGCAAACATAACAAAACGGCAATAGGCAAACAAATTGAGCATTTATTTATTCCTGACATCAAGTACTTGAGTGACGGTCTTTTATCACCGAGACACCATAAATATTTAGAAAAAAAACGTAAAGTAAATGTCTTGAATCCACCCACGATTACTATGTGAAACCCCCCTGGTTATTTTTTTTTGTTCACATTACATTCAGTGATTTCTTATTATTTGTTGTTACGGTAAAATTCATGATTACCACAATTTGATGTTCGCATTTGTCTTCGATTTTATTGTTTTTGATAGAATCAAAAAAATAGAGTTATATAGCTTAATTCCGATCCCTTCCTGATAGCATCACTTAACTATTTGGGCCAGAGACATCGTTGAGGGTCCCAATTTCCATCCAATCGCCATGAGCAATTCACCGAAGTCATCAATATCCCCCGCACCTTTTGATGTATAACTTGATTAGCAGCAGAGAAATGGTGACGAACTCATCAAAGTCCCAGGTTGACAGATAAACTTCTTCGAATGTCTTCAATTAAGCCTATGACTTCATTAGGAACGGGTTGTAAGAAACCACACCGAATACATTTTGTGGAGCCTGAGATTGACGATGTCTGACACTTACATCACGTGTCGAATGTCGCAAAGTAACCTGATCAGGTGTTGAACTATTTCTACTCCTAAATTTTAAATCTTCCTTAAAAATGTGTCTCAATTTCAGCGCTATTCGATTTGCATTTCAAATGTTCAACCACACTTTAAAAAACATTTTGTACACAAAACTTTTACATATAAAATAACATAGGTACGACTTCCGTTCGTTTCGGTACACGTGCTACAAAATTGTTAAGTATCAAAGGATAACATTTTTATGAGAAATAACGCGCGAAAGCAGGAGTTGCTCTCCCAAGGCACGTGCTGTCATTGTTGCAGCACCCTCGCCTCCTTAAAAAGGAAACGAAATCAGATCCAAAACGCGGGGGAAAAAATCAATTTTCCTTTCATCTCTTGGAAGATCCTCGTAAACTCCTTGAATGGCTTTGGCGCGAGTCGCAAGGAAATTCAGGCTCTGAACTCTCACCTGGAGTTGTTTGGCGCGCAATTCACATCCTCACGATAAATGATGGCATATTCTTGTACAAAAAAGATGAACACTAACAAGAACAACAACTACAACTTTGGAATGGAACTGAGTTTGGAAGAGGAGGTAGAAAGGACACCCGCATGGCGCAATTCAGTCTTTGTGTGTAAACAAGCCGGAGGTTGTCATTATTTCGTCATGGTACCTGGACTTGGTTGTGATTTATGATAGTAGAATCGAGCCCAATTATCGCCGGTAGCAAATGTTGCTAATCGTTGACGATGTCCAGTTCTGTTTACAATAGAAAACCATTTTGGATGAATGATTATTTATATTTTGATTATTTGTGACAGTTGTTAATGCTTACAGACATTAATGCGGAGTTGTAGTGTGTTCTATAATCTATCATGTCCTTGTTGTTAACTGAAGTTATAGTTGTCTTTAATTTTTTATTTTTATGTAAAATAAAATCAGTATTCACTTCCCATTCTCTGATGTCTTTCTGGGAAAAAGACAATCGCGAAAGTATCCGTGGCGGCCGCAATCTTTCAGATATCTTTGCTGCATTCATTCATTCACACTTAGCCACTGCCAATATGCGCTGCAAAATTAAAATACAAAAAAACATATCAAATGCATTCGAGAATTTCGAGAGGAGCGCTTCGGGCGTTTAGGAAAAATGCAGCCAAACGACTGATTACAGCAATAAACGGTTTCGCGCATTAAAACAAAAAATAAATAAATAAAAACCAAAAAAATATCCAGAGAAAAGGGAACCTGCAAAAATAAACCAAAATGCACAACATTTTGCAACGCGGCCGAAGTCAGTCAGGTACGATTAAAAAATGCTCAACAGCGGAGACGGCGAAGGCTGAAAAACGACGCACAAAAATATCGCCAAGATGATGGTGATTACTTGCAATCGCCTTCCGAATCAAGGAAAGGAAGATGTAAGGCTCCCGATGGCGAGGAGACCAACCAGCCGAACTTCTTCAAGTGGAGGCCCCCAATTCCTGTGCAGCCACGTCCTTCTCTCCCCAATGCATTTGTGCATTGCGCCTAAATTGCGGGAGGCGAGGGTTGCTTCTTCATTTGGCGTTGCGCGCTGCGGCGAAAAACAATGACAAATATCCCAAGTGAGCGGCAGATTCTGAGGAGATGCAGTTGCAGAAGCTGCGACGCTTGCATACCGCATGCCAGGTACACTTTGGTAGTCATTCAGCTCCAGGCACCTTGCTGCCTCTTATTCAGTTTTTTGTAATTCTTTTTTTTCGCGGACAAGTCGCGGATCCCCCCGCCGGCCAACCACCCTTCCGGACCCCGTACGGATGCCTTTTAGTTCTGTTCCAGTTGGTTTGAGTTATCGATTTAATTTTTAACAACGGACCCGAATCGATTGTACGTGAGGCAATTTACAAGAGTTACTTTTGCTGCGCTTATGGACCACTGCAAGGCAGACGTCTACCACATCTAGTGCCTCTCCGAGGTCAGCAGCTATTGATGCCAAACGGAGTTCACTTTTAAGCATTCCAGGGGATGATTTATCATCGTTCGTCATCACTCGATAAATTTCCTCCTACTACCGCGCTCAGATTTAATGCTATCAATTTGCCAGGTTCTGAACCCGTTCACAGAATCCTGAAAACGTTTATAGGATTCAACAACAATTTTCACAGATATTGCAAAACGTACGGAAAATTTGGTCACAATGAAATATTAACGGAAATCAAAGCACACCGGAACACATTTTCTTTTTTTACAATTTGTGTCCTTTTTCGAAGTAAATGAAATATGTGGAAGTATTGCACGTGCCTCCTCAATATTTTTTTTATTTTTTTGGACAATTGAAAAGTTGCAGCCGCCCGCTTAAGGATCGCAGGAAGATACAATCGCACATTCAGCTTCCGAGGGAACATATGTTCGTTGGGAGTCAATGACACTGAATCAACGCCTTTGCGTCACAATCAGGAAGAAAAGGAAACCGCAATATTACGGTTGTTTACCTTTACAAGCCTCCTGGGTGCCCTGTTTCTTCTGTGGTCCTTTCATTGCTTCTTGCAAGAGTCCTGCAAAGTATTTACGATGATTTGTAGAACTTATAGAAAAGTGCACACGAAGGATTTGTCCTGATGCAGCTGCTCCTTCGTACAGTAGACTTCGGACAGTTTCTGGAGGAAGGCACCTAATTAATTAGAGGATTATAAGAGCTGATCCTGCTGACATTGTTTATAAAAAGAAATAAACAATTATTGACTTTTTCGGTATGCTTTTTAAAATACGCAAGTATTGCTCATTTAAAGGTAAAAATAATCAAATCGAATGAGTGTTTCCCCAAATGTCTCAATTAAACGCAGAACGACAGCTCCACCACTAACACCCACACAAGCTGCTCTACTATGGCACTAGATACGATTGCTCCAAAATAAGACATTAAATCATATTATATGAGTAATATTGAGAAATCACCAGCCAAACTTAGCGCGGTGCATTGAGGTGACATTTCCACTCCGTCGCGATTGTATATCGCGTGCCTACTTCAGTCCGCGAGCCGCGGTCAAAACTTTATCTGTCGTGCGTGTGGCCTTTCAGAGCAATTTTCAACAATAAATTTTATAACTCACTTCGTTTAGCGACCAAACCTCTTAACGAAACAACAAAAACAAAAAAACCGATTACAACCGTGGACCAGATCGACGAATAAAAAGAGAAAATAAGAAAATCGTACCACGCAGATCTGTCTCCCCTTATCATTGATCAATAATTTTTAGTGCAACGAAACATGCGCAATGGACAGGGACCGATGAAAGTGCACAAACACAGATTCCCGGGACCTCCATTCGAAAATTTAGTTTGTGATTTTTGCGCAGGGATCACCTGCTTAGACCACCGGAACTCGTCCCACTAAAGTAGGTTACTTTATTACCGTATGACGGTCATTTGAGATGGGGTTAGCCGCCAACAGATCACCCACCATTGGCGAACGGAACAAGGTCAGTCGATAGGGGGACACCGTTGGCCGGGCAACTGATAACACTGCAGTTCATGTTTGTCCGACCGCCCACAAAGTCATGTTCGATGTCAGACGGACAATGTCTCACCTTAGTTAATGCGTTCTTTCTCTCAATAAGACAAAAACTGATCTTCAGATCGCCTGAATCGCAACACGACTGTGATGACGACGACGATATGTTTTGTGGTCCTTTCGCGTCTTTAACACTTTTTCGCAGAGGAATTACCGAACTGACCACGCTGACAATAATCACCACTCGATGTTAGTGTGAACGATAGTATCCACTTTCAGGTGCCTATTGTTGATGACATGGACCGTTTGGTTGACTTTTTCAAACGTCCTTTTTTCAATATTATTAGAAAAACGCGCATGCGTCTCGAATGTAGCAGGGAAGAACGTTCAGCAGGAGCGTTACCACTTTTCTTTATTGGACACTCTCGCAAGATGGCTTTTAGAGTTATTTTACGGCACTCGGGATATAATGCAAAAAGATGGCAACAACGATCATTGCAAACTCCTATATCGGAATACCGGGGTCTGATGCATGAAGCTGCAACAATGGCCGTGCATAACGACGCGCATTGTCCTCGCGCTCTGTCCAAGTCTCTAGGAAGTGGCTGGGCTGTGAACTGTCCATTCTTGCGTAGATCTGTGCAGCACCTGAAACACCTGTTGAGCGCTTAACGGAGCACATTCGCGATCGCAAACAGTATGCACCGTCTGCACGGACTCACAACGATTTTATCAAAAGCGAAATTTATTTATTTCACTGGTGATGGACCATTAGTTAGCAGACAGGATGCTGGCAGCTGGGTGAATCCCCGGTTTTGAGGGCCTGGCATCAGGCTCGTGCTCTGCACTGAATTTGTTCGGATATGCGAGTTTTGTCTAATTAAGATGTGGGGCGAAAATCATAAATAAGAGAGGGGAAAGGTCAGCACATAGTTGGGATCTGTATATGTCTTCTTTTTTTTTTTTAAAGAAATTCCACAAGTTCCAGATCTCGGTATAGAACTAGTTACGATGAAAATGCGTGCTCAAGATCGTCGCTTCTGATAAACTTAGACGCCTGATTGCGATCGCAGCGAATTGCATTTCCCTCACCTGCAATGTCGGTTTTGCTATGCCGGGATGAGATATTAGAACTCCAAGGAATAGTTATCTCTGGTTAACACAATTTATTTTTATTAAATTTTTGTGCTTTTGTTTTATTTTCAAGTAAAAATTATTCCAGACCGAGATAATTTAGTTGCTGTACGCCTTCATCAGGAATCCATTCAAAATTAAACTACTTTGTACCAAATTGGTGATAATTTCAAACCGTGTGACACTTTATTGGTGCTTATCAGCGGTCTATTAATGAAATAAATTGGTTTCTAATGTGGTATTCGATGTGAATTTATGATTACTTTAGCTTTTTCACTACTACTTGGGAATCTGGTTGAAGCAATCGACATTGAGCCACGCGTGGGCGATTTTGCGTTTACAACTTAAGTGAACGATAAACTACTAAACAATTTTAATTCTGTTAGTTCACTAATAAAATTTGTTAAATATATTAGCTTCAATTTAATCTCAATTATATATTTTGTTAGAAGTCCTTAAAATATATTGTACATGCGATATTAAAATAATATTATACCGAGAAATTAAATTATTACATTGTATATATTTAATGTAGGTCGTGTAAAACTATTTTTTATTGACTCTTAAGGATAATTATATGAAATTCTGCTGTCAATACGAGTATTTGAACGAGAGAAACGCGCGAATTCAATGATGTTCAATCTATGTGTATGCACTACAGCCAATATGAAAAACCCGTTAATAGTAAAATTTTAATAAATCTACCATAATTATTGAAATAAACTAATTTCGATTGAAAATCTATTAACTCTGTTGAACCTTACATTCATATAATATTGTATGCGTTTGTTAATAGATAACATCTATCTACTTTTTTTTTTTTTACGGTAACTGATCTCTGACCGTTGCAACAATTCTGTAACAATTTTTTTACGCAACTTTTAAAATCAGTTCACGTAGAAATTGGTGAAAGGTCAAATTGAATTAAAACTGAAATCGTGAATGGAAATATTGTACACGTTTCCATAACATTGCAGAATATTTGTATCGAATTGGCATCTTTAAAAAGGTAAAGAATAATTAAATCGTTTAATGAAAGCGAATTTCGTTGAATATTTCGTTCATAATCAACACTAGTTCGTATATATAAAACGAAATTCGTTAGCATATAAAGTTGAGGTAGTATGAAAAGGAAAATAAATCGATTCCCTTTTGAAATTTACTCAAACGTGATCGATATGCGCCAGAATAAAGTTAATTCTATTAACCTCTAGGTTAGCAGCCAATTGCGTTGGTGGCTGTCCCTTGAATAATATTTCCTACACAGTCTGGGTATCGCGGGATTTACATAAGTGAATTCAGTTGAACAACAATGTTAGCCACACATGTGCCTTTATTACCAGCGGTCAAACATGCGCCGTACAAACATATCCGATCAGTTACGCAGGTCAAGAAATTCAGTTGATTTCCAAGTATAATTTGGCGGGCGGCAAGAACCATTTCAACTTCGGCGCTGAATTTCAATTAAATATTTCTGTAAACGGACGCCAAATGTTGACCTTTGTTTCGGGAATTGAAGATGCCTTCATAAAAGCTTATCCTTTGATAAGATACGAAATTTACTTTATAAAGGGTGTTCATATTAATTGAGGTGTAATGTTAAATTTGCCTCTAATTTTAATTTCGGTTACTGAAAATGGAGCACTATACTTACGAACAACGCGTATTTATAATTAAAACTTATTTTAAATTTGGTAAAAGTTTTGCAGAAGTTGCGAGGAGTTGTTGTGAGTGCGAGTATTGCTGAACAACCAAGGACATCAATTCGTCGTCGTTCACAGCGATTCAATAATTAAATATTTTACACAAAGATCTGCACTTATTTAAATTTGATTGGGCCAAAGAAAAAAAGAAGAAAATTAAAATTTTCATTGTAATTGAAAATTTTGGTAAACGAAAGATAAGCTGCCGAGGAGGTCACTCTCTGATATTACTTTCCATCATTAACCGCAACTGATGTACTTTAATTTCCATTAAAAATATTAGAACATTTCAAATAATTTATGGGTTGTATTCAAAATTTAAAATTATACCTCAAATTTGAATACCCTTTGGCCTATGTATAGTGAGGCATAGAGTATTTGCTGTTAGTTTGTTCTAAAAACGCCACTTTTATTTCAAATTAAATCTTTATCCATGAATTTAATTAGAAAGATTTTCAAGATCGTATTTGAAGATATCTTTTAAAGGAAATGACGAATTTATCTTGAGACCCCACAAGAAAATTTCTCACAGCCTTCCAGCACATCGGATCCGTTGATAAATAGTTCCTGACGCAGGATTGTTGTAATACGAATTCAATGAAATTAATAACTGCTTCTTAAATTAATGCCACCAATGACGGAACATCGGTGAAAGTAATTTTTCTGCTATATCCGAAAATTGTCTGGATTGTGTTATATTGCGTGTCCGCTAACCCGATACCCTGCGGTGAGACCAGCTCAACAAATATCGATAGCACCTTTCCTGAATCGTTGTTAACGATATATCAAGTTTGACAATGACCCGACGAAATTTGATCCACCACCCACGCTGGCTGGGACACGTCTAATCGGCTTCATGGGAATCTGGCCGCGATCCTGTGCTGGATGGCTCATCGGAACTGCAGCACGAATCCACTGTTCCGCGCGTATTTCATGGTCACACGTACACACATTTCAATGTTCGCTGTCATGTGAAAATTGTTGAATTTTAAAAAAGGTATCAAAAATAAAAACAAAATAAAAATATTCTGCAGAGACCTCCGTGGCTCAACCCCATTCGGACTCCCTGGAAATCGTGGGAATTACGGGAGTGGTCGGGCATGTATTGACATTTCCCGTAAATGATATCCCAAGACAAAACTCCGACGACTCCGACGCGATTTCAGAGCAAACTTTCTCGGATTATTAAATAAACAAAATTTTATCTGGCGGCAAGCAACTTGCTTACTGCCTTCCGATTAACAATTGCTCATTTCTGATAAGCACTTATTTATTTACTATCTTCATTTTTTTTCTTACTTTCTGCCTGTGATCCCGGCTCATTGATCGTTGTGGGTTCGATCGCCTCAGTGAGTCGCCTTACATCAAAAAATCGATCGCCGATGTAGAAAAACTCATCGTGGGAACCGCGATGATAACTGTTATGGGGCCAAGAATGCATTCTTCTGCTAATGTTCCCACCTGGGGAGACATCTTTTCATTTTCCCCAATTCTCTCCGTTGAATGGACATACAGAGTTTTAGCGATAACGCGAAGAAAGACAGAACTTATTAGGAAGGTCGGGGATTCACACTTATCGTAATCGGTAGTTCCTGCAAATTTGAATAATCTTATCAGCTCCTAGACGAAGAATCTAATTACCCCAAGGAAGTGCAATACAAATTTTGCTAAAGATCATCGCGCAAAATATGTCCTTTTATGATAAAAAGAAATATGAGTCGCAGTAAATAATAATATATGTTCCATATATGTATATAATATAGCTCAAGTTTCAAATTCGCAATTTCAAATTCAAAATATTTTGGGATAACAACCGGGTGGGGGACATTTTTTTAATATTACAAAAAAAAAAATTCAGAAAAATATGTATTCAGAAATGAGATCACGTCTTGAACGAGCAAAACGAAGAATCCCAAGACCAATGTGTAGGCGTCAGTCTGGAATTTGAGCCGACATCCTCGCGATTCAATTACCCTCTGGGACATTTGAATTCTTTAGCGTGAATTCTCCACTCACAAAACCGTAATTAAGGACGGGCGGAGAAGGAGGCTCCTTCTGGGCCGCGCTGAGGGCTAATTGGAGCGGAGGAGGTATGTATTCATGAGGATACCCTCCAGAGTTATTAATGACACTTCGGCAAAATTTTAATGAATGTTTTATGAGGCTGAAACTTGTTATTAAGTCTTTCAGATAGATTTTGAGCCAATACCAATAGAACGTAAACGATCCCTAGAGCATTTTCTAAGAAGGCCAAACTTTCAAAAATCTTTTTAAAGAATAAATGTTTTTTGAAAAAAAATATGCATTTAATATTGTCGATCGCTGAAGGCGATAATCCTTGGTACTTACATGGATCCTATTATTTTTTTGAAGTCTACTTTATTGTTTGTGGAATCGTGAACGAACTGGAGTTCATTATGTTGGTCCAAAAATAAAATTTTATGTATTATGAAAAATGAAATGAAAAAGAGTTTTATCAACATTTTATTATATTAAAATAAATCTCAATGCAACCGAATGAGTTCCTGTGAAAATGAATGTCGCACTTGATACCAGCCGAAATCCTGTTGACAGTAACACCGATTTCCTGGTGTTAATTGATTTTTAATTAACTGTAATTTAAAACAGGTAAACCTTAGCCAGAAAACATCGTTCGTGAAATGTTCCCTAGCTGAACGGTAAGCGGGGATAGGCAAATGCGATGCGATAAACAATTCACGCTACATATGACCCAAGTCGCGGTCTCCAAACCCTGCACTCTATCGGATAACACGGACTTCATTAATCTCAATTACCTCGTCAAAGCTAATTACTGCAGCATGAACCTCGGTCGGCAACTCGTATTTCAAAAGCGTGGATTGCGGTGCGCTTGGCCTATCCGAGGCGAGTAAGATGGGATGCACCGGTCGCCGGAGGGGGGTGAGTGTCCATTTAATGCCACTGACAGAAGGTGGGACACCGAATAGAACTTGGAGGCTTAGCAAGTCCCCTTGATGGGGTCACTACATCAAATTGATTCCCCTGCAATTTGTATAGTGCGCGGCAATTGTGTAGTGTACATCGTCGGTGGACCGAATCCAATAATTGGACGCAGTGGTCGAGCTCTGCGGCTCCATTACGTGAATTTAATGAGGGTCCTTGAAACCGATGCTGCGGGCGTGGGTTATAGGTCATTCTCTGTGACGTCATTGCAGGTAGATGAATTAACTCCTTCAGATCGCCAGTTTGAACCATATCAGATGCAATTCTTTTTAACAGACCAAATGAAGATTGCAATCGATGTTTTCCTTGTAGCGCAAATCTCGAAGGAGTTAAGTTACTTAACATTATCGACTATTGCTGTCCCATTAAGGTTTGCAGAAATTCACATTAGCATCATTCCCAACTTGATGCTGTCTCCTCCTATGGAAAACGTCCACTAGGTCCACTAGGAGCGATACAGGAGCTCCGCAGATTTTGTCATGCTGTGTTTGTTGTAAAAGAGTATGTGCTACATCCACTCGGCATCTGCGTAACTAATTAAATTAAACGTGTCCCTCTCCGGGAATAAATACCCTTATTTGTCATCGAACTTCAGATCATCGCTCGGATTCCTTTTAATTGGCCGCCACTTATTCAGAGAATTTTTCCAACAAACCACTAAAGTGTTTTTCCGATGTTCATTTTAATTGGCACAATTTTCAGTTTATTTGTATACAGAGAAAAATACGTTCATTTCGAGTGTTGGTTTAATTAAATTAATTCATCGAAAACAAGACATTTCATATTATATAATATTTACAAAGTTGTTAGATTTTACAGTTGTAAATTGTTTCGTGGATTATCATTATTTTCGAAATTGTTGTACAGGAAATTAACTTGTAATTTCTTCCAAGCAGTTAAATTTATTAACTAATGTTATCTTGCAATAGTTGTACTATGGTTTTGTTTCCTAATGATTTTAACGAAGTAGAAGTAAGATTGTTAGTACTGAGGAAAATTATATCTGCCAGTAGCGATTGTTGTGCCCCATGGCTTAACTCTTTTATTGCTAAAGTGGTTCTGAATTTCTGTGAAAATCAACACTGTTTTCCTCTGGCAACATCTTCTGAGCAATTACGAAATACTAAAGTTGATTTAATTATTGCACAAAAAAATAGTTATAATGACGATAGATACATGATTTTATTTACTTCACATGTTTTTGAATTGTTTTCGTATTTTTTACATTATTAGTAAAACTATAGGAGGCGTCTCTCTTTTCTCAACAATTCTGAAAATATCTGAACTGAAAGACGATGGTCTTCAGTCTTCGGATGCTGTTTTTGATCTATAATGGATGTCTACACAAAACCTGACAAGATACCTTGGGTAATGTGCATTTAAACACGCAGTAAACTACGCCCTTATTAGGAGCTCCGGCGACGTGGCCAGTTAGTGTAAATTTTCCAGCCAATTTCTCGCAACTGATCAACACATCAAGTGAGGATGGCCAACGTGACTGGTAGAGATCGGATCGGGTCCATCGGCGGCAGAGGATCACCAACCAGCGGAAGCATAAAGTTTTGCGCGCACGTGCCTAATTTACTGCTCATAGAAAAATCAGAAATAGGAGTTCACGCAATATTTTCACCCCACTGTTCTTCGATGTCGGCCATAAATATTCCTCAGCCGCCGGACCAACAGATATCAAGATTAATTTATTCCGGAACGGTCGCACGGCAGCCAATCGGTCCACCGGCAACAGGTAGAAATATGGTAACCTGATGCGCGAGGAGCAAACGTCCATCAAGTTTATGGGCTGCTGAAGCGAGGTGCACAACCTCAGTGCCATATGCGGTCATTTCGTACACAATCAATCTTGGCAAGGAGACGATTCGCACACGGAATCCGAGCATCATCCGTGCTGGACCGAAAGTGCCGGGTCCTTACCTGGTGGCCAATTTCGATTGTTTGTTCCATCAGACGGAGATGACAGTCGTTGCTACCCGGGTCCAAGTTGGGGGAATCCCCTATGCAGAAATTATCACTGGGTTCCCGGGCCAGAGGTCTACTCCAGCAAATGCACTTTTGGCTCTCGGCTTTGATCCGGGGACCAGTGCCATGGATATTCGCTGAGGACAAGGAGCACATTGACAAATATAGAAGTGGCGATTTGTTGCAGCCGAACGAACAATAGTCACCACCGATGTTCGGATGAGTTAGAGGGCGGCAACAGGCCGTGCGGACGTACAGGTGCTTTGAATCTAATTTTGGTAAATGGCCATATTTGATATAACTTATTCAGTAGATTTAATTTCCCTAAGGGGAGTTCGGAGTTTTGCACAACTCAGTGTGGAAGAGATAACTCGGCAATTTGCATTAAATATTGCTTCCTGGCTGTGTAAGGCGGTGCGTCCTTCTGGTACTACACGCAGACGGTAGATGTGCGTGAAGAATGCGTGCGCTATTCACCACGTGGTAGCATCCATTTGATACTTAGCAATGCTAACGGTTTTTAGGAATAACATTCTCAGAGTATAAATGTGATTCCCCACAATTCATTAATATTAATTGTTTTTAATCGCTATAAGTGGAAAAGGCCTTTTGCGTTTTGTACGGAATCGTTTTCCTCTTTTTCTTCTTCTTCTGGCAGTTTCTGCAGAATTTTTGAAAGGATCTCATACATTTCATTTTGTTACGCATTTATTTATATATTTGTTTTTATGTACCTAAACCTAATTGCGGTTTTGTAGAGAAGCAATTACGTTAATTGTTAACAACTGTTATCCATTACTGCATAATTAACCTTTTTGAGTATCGCCGAAATGTCCACTGTTTATGGCAGTTTTATTATTATTTTGTTCCTATTCGAATAGTCTTTTATGTCGGCTTCCTGACAGAGATTTTCCGACAAGATTAGCACGTGAAATAAACTGTTTTTTTTTTTATAAACCTGGAATATTGTTAGTTTTATATACAACTTATAAATGTTCAGTAATTTGTTTCTTGTTTTGTTTTGAGTTAGAAAGAACACAACTTTGAAATGAGAAGCAGAGAATAGTATCAATTAAAATAGATATAATAATTTTTTTGTTATAATTATTATGATCTACTTCCGTAAAGAAACTGAAATTACCGTTTTAATCTTAGTGTGAGAAAGTAAAAAACCCAACAACAGTTATTGCTTTATCCCTGCATAAAATCGGATTGAGCATCATCCTTACTGCGTGTGGCAAAAACATAATTCAGAGTTGCTTTTTGTGTCGATTTTAATTGGAGTAATTAAATTTTCATGTGCATGAATTATGTCTTACCGTGCAACTTAAGATTTTCACGCAATTTCCATCTTTCAAGTTGCGTTAATTCCCAGTTTTTAATTCAATTGGAAAACATCCTTCCAGACAATTTCGTTTCATTGAAAAATTATGATATTTTTACCAAAATGGCAGCCCTTTAATACATCTTTCTCCGAAGATCGATTGCGAATATTATTTCTCTGCCACATCAAATGACAGACGGCGGAATTGCTGTCAGGACAATTACTGGTTAGCACAACAGAAATCAGAGGCTTCCTTTGGCGCAATTAAGCCAGAGTTCGTGGATGGGATCCGAGAGTCCATCGGCAGTCAGCCAAAGTCACGTTCATATGTTTAGTTGTAATTAAAGTGAGTACAATTACGTAATGCATGTGTATACCACAAACATCTATGATACATGCGTAATAATGCATTTTGCAATTTCAACTAAGGGATGCTGTTGCATTGCAGGAGGAGCATGCATCGAGCCGACAAGCCTGGGATACTATTAATTTGATTTTATATTAATTTCTGTAGAGTGTTCTATGTGAACAGGAATCTCATGTGCATCACATTCCACCTGTCATTTGTACTGGGAACATGAAAAGGAAGCAATGGAAGATTATTCTATCAACAAGATAAAGTCAGCCAAGTTCCGATGATCTATTGACAATCCCTGACATGAACATTGGCTGCTCCAGTGGCAACAGTAGCCGCGGAGACTGCGTGCCCGGCAATTAATCTGACAAACAGTTTAAGCAGTGGTCCAGCAGGAAAATGCCATAATTAAGCTGTCCATGAGTTCATCATTGAACATCATCGGCAGGAGAATTCAGGGGAATCACCTGTGTGTCTATAAACTGCAAATTTCCGCTTTTGACACAAATTGCTTATATATATGATATTTTATTTAATTATTTATATTGATTTTGTAAATCAAACATTATAACAGCATGGAATATTTGAATGTTGAATCTACATTTAAGATATACACAAAATTGAAATTGTGTTTTGAAATTTAAATGAAGCATGCAAAACAGGAGGACGAAATGAGTAAATGACCCCAAGACATATGCGAAATTCACCTCGTAAAATGAAGTTATTTTAGCATCGTAATATCATATAATAAAAAAGCCGGGGTAAACTCTTTTATACCATATAATTTCACCGTCAAATTCATACACTTTCTACTTGAAATGCTGGGGATAATTTTGCCACTTTATGTTACAATAAATGTTAACTTGAAGTCGGTATTTTAAAAGCACGGTTTCAAGATTCCGCAGGGCATAGTACTTAAAAAATTGCACGTGCTGAATTCACGCGGATTTGACGTTCGATCTGCAGGTCAAAACACGATGAAGGATATTTTTACGTTAGCCATTTAAAAAGACACCCAAAACGATCGGACAATATTCGTTGAATTTTTTCCCCATTAAAGTACAACTTATTATGACAGGCCTCACCTGAGGGTTCTGGACTGGAGATATTTAAAGGTGTAATCATATTATTATTTAGTACATTTCATTCGTTTTGTTGTTCCTGCTACTGGAAAGAATAATATTAATTGTTTTAATTGTGTGTGTCTCATTTGCAATACAAATTCACTTCGTATTTCATTTTAATGGAAGAAAGCCGAAAAGTTTGTTGATTTATATTCTTTTTTTGGGAAAGTAAAATGACTTCATTATGATGGAAATATGGAATGTGGAAAACGATTAATTTCTAATGTTTTATTTCTCTTGTTATGTACTGTTGTTAACATGAGAAACTGCATACTAAAATGCACTCTCTCGGGTTTTCTGTGGAATCTTAACAGCTTCTATGAAAAATTCAACCCTGTGCTTATTTGCACCACAAAACCGTGTCGGTTAAAAGATAATATCAATTTTGTTCGTTTTTTGTAATCAATTAGTATGCCCCGTGTGCACATTTTAGCGACAAGCGCCAGACAACCGTGAGTGTTATTTCCACAACAATAGGACACCGCGTCTGCAGTGGGCAAGTGCAAAAAAAAAAAATAAAACGACAACAAAAAATATTAACACTACAGAGAGATCATCCTATCTATCAGTCTCTAACGCTAATTGCATAATTAATTCCTGTTAGAGGCTGCTATTAGAAAATGTATTGGACACAGATCCGTCAAGAATTGCAATGAGGATCGCAATGAGGATCGCAATACCAGTACGGCACGCTCAGATATGTCGGAAATTTATGCGCGTGTCAAAATAGTCTATGGCAGGCGTGCACGTACCTCTATTCCGTAGAAAGTCCATCCAGATAATTAGAAATTGAATTATTATTGTTGCCAGCACTAAGCGGTTGTTCCTGTATCGGCACGTCTCAAGGAATGTCCGAGATCTTCGGCGGATCGATCTTCACGTTTAACAACTTGTCAGTGTTTCCCTTGAGGTGAAATTAACGTTGACTAAAGTCGTCTCGGAACTTTAATAGTTGGTAGCACGACATGGACCCGGATCGTTTTAATGCGTGTTTCAATTCAGTGAGGATTTTGTTTTTACGATCAATGATAAGATCAACAAATATCGCAGCAAGTTTTGAGGAAAAAAGCCCAGAAGACAGGAGGGAGTGTGTTTTTCGTCAGAATCTTTTGGTGATTTGAAATGACACTCTAGAAATTATATCTTCATCAGCTGCGATGGTTTAGTAAGCAACCTTAATTGCATGAATAATGAATTTAGTGTTGCATAAATTTCACGGTGATTTACAAATGATTTTGGATCTGATTATTAAATTACCTTAAAAAAATCAGCGAGGATATCAAATAAGAAGATATAGATTTCTTGGAATCTTGTGCGCAGGTAAAATAGAAGTCTACTACTTGATTATTCATTCATTGCCAAGGAACAGGTGCAGAGCGTACAGAACCCGTTGCAATCTAGTCTAAATATATTGTAGTACCACTGATCGGTGAGACATTTCTCTGACGCAGACTTTGGATATCAAAATTTACGATAATACCCGATCGGTGCAGAAAAACTCCCACAGGATGAAACAAATAAATTTCACTCGAACCGGGCGCAATTCAAGTGATATCTGTCCACACACCGCGAAACACAAAGCCCAGAAGTGAATTCCTGGTCATCGTTAAAAGGAACAAAATACGCGTGGATGTCGTCGCGATTGCCCGCGATCCGCACAATCATCCCCGCTGGCTTTCGTTAGCACATGTCGGTAATTTGGCATGCATTATGCCATTCATATAGCGTCAATTGCTCAATAATTTTCTTTTAATTAGCTTGAGAATTAGGCCTTACAGAGATGCTTTCCATAAACATTGCATTTAATTTGGGGAGGCGCGTCTTGTGTTGCGCGGACAAGACAAGTGGCAAACTTTCATGCGCATTATACAGAAACCCACCCGGACTTTCGCAGAAATTGTTTTGCATCCCGTTATGGTTTCCTTTCACTTTGCACGATGAATTATTGAAAAAATGACTGGGATGGTGGCTATTTTGAATCTGGCAGATTGAAATATTGTATCATTTTGAGGCAATTGAAAAGGCAATCGGGAATCTTGCGCTTCGCCTTAATTGACCTGTGCAAACAGGTAAGTCAATAAAAATTTTTCGGCAACTGGCCCGGTTAACCTTTCTGTGCACTTTGATGAATGTTCCCCAATTAATTTCACACAGTGCAGATATTATTGGGAGTTAACAGGCTCTTACCCCAGTCCGAGGGCCGTTTCCTTGGCACCGGGTCCAGGGAAAAAATAATAATAAAATAAACATGCATACATTGAAACCTTCGCCTGAGAACCTGGAAACGTTTGGTTTCCGAAAATTGGAAACCTTTGATCGAGTGCTTGCTGTGCATGGCAAATTACTTAGGCTGGCTAAGTGACCCGGGAAGTCTGTTGTACAGTAAGAACAACTGATGCCTCACTCTGCCGATCTCTTCTAGACAACGAGCTCATTACACGCCACATTCGTGCGAGTGTGAAATTGGCTGGCGAGGTGTTTCTTTTAATTTATCGCTTACAAAGGGGGCTCGCGACCGCGCAGAATTATGAACAATTTCTCACTCAACAGCTCGGAACCTCGCGTATTCACTTTTCGCCAGACTCTTGATAAATTGAATGTGAGTCTTGCGATCATGTTGAACAAAGAATTGTGTTCGTTTTATAATTCTATCAAAATGGATGGATCACGCATTCAGGAAGTTGAGAATACTTTTGGCGCAAACCCCATTTTAAATTTATATTTAAATTTTCAGTATCAACAATGTAACAAGATTGCTTTCTATGGCAAAGGATTTCTTTGTAGGTTCTAGGATCGTAAATTTTGACAACCACGATTTAGTTGGGACTCAAACCACCTATTGATCATCATGAATTTTTTGGTAAAATTTCCACCTGAAACGTATTTTCCGTACTCTATTTAAAATGCCCTGTACTTTCAAGCAATCGTTTCCACTTCTTAACAACCTGCAATTACGTCCGCCATTTTGTTTTTGAAGCTCTCTACAAAATTAATATTTTCAGTACTTGAAGAAGTACATTATTTTTCATACCTGACCCACTTTTTCCTTCAATCATCCTAAATATCGTCGAAGTTATGCATTTGATCGGCTGTAGAAATTTTTATGATGCCATCTTTGTAAATTTTATCCATCGAATGAAATCTTGCAATTAATTGCGCCGCTCTTGATCGACCTGCTGCTGCCAATCGGAAGGTTGCTGTCATTGTTTTTGTCATCTGCAGAATGTATCCAGTGGATCTTGTTCGGGGGCTGAAGGTTTGCGGATTCTGACTTCAGTTCTGTTCCGCGTGACTAGGTGCACAATGGACTCCAAGTGGAGCTGATGATCCGTTTGATCGTCGCCGCAAAGAGAATCGCCGATCGTTTAAGAAATTTGTGTCTAATTGAGAACAAGACAAAAGGCTCAAATCGGATTGGACGAGGCAAAGGGAGATCCAAAAAACAATTTCGCATGCGCACTACACTCAATGAGTCAATGGATGCGCATTGAGCAGAAATCGCCTTTTTGTCCCCGTGACTATCGTTGGACATTGGGCCGTTTCTCTCATTTCGTTGTCATGACAATTTATAAATTAACTTGAATTATAAATAAATAAAAAGTTTATCCGCCATAGCCAATTTGTTGAAAATGTTGTCGGTAAGTAATTGGCGAATTAATTGACCTCGCCGTGGTCCCCAACATCGGCCGATATTTATGCGATTGCGGTATCTTTTTCGGATAAGTGTCCACCACTAATCGAGTGAGTTATAAATTCGTGAATGAGAGGAATTGGACGAGTGCATCAACTTATGGATGATTGGAGAGTCGATGACAAGTCAAGATCCATTCAATTTCACGGCGATTAAGAGCAAGTGACGTAAAAAAAAATAAGAAAGGATGGCAAGCGGTGATCAGTGACGGGGCCTCATTTGTTTTGTGTCCCCACAATCAGGGTGCAATAAATCCCGTGCAGCGAGATTATGTAAATAATTACTAATTGTGCTAATTTATCACTGGATACTCATAAGTGGGTAAACCTGACAATCCGTTCATTACACATGAAGTGCAAAGTGGATGCCGTTGTTGCTTCGGTAATTTCTGCAACAAGAGGAAATATTCAACAGATTGGCACAATCTCCTGCTTGCAGGAAATTGCAATCTCTTGATTACGAAATATTCTTCGTTATCACAGCATGAGCTGCTTCTTTGCAATTCTTGGAAAAGCCGACAAAAATTATATTAAAGAAACTGCAGAGTTAATTGCCTCGCCAGCCTTTCTTCGTCGAACTGCCGATGGACCTCATAACTTTAACTTTTATTGTTGTTATTGTTATTACTTTTTTTATTTTTTTGAAGAAAGTTCACGGATGATTCCCTCTGATCCTTTCTTGATTTAACAGATTCTAGCCTAGGTCATGCTGTGATTCCCATATCCATCGATCTTGAGTAATCGTTGTAAATCAGACGTGAAAGACCTCATTGGGGCCTTAAGTGACACCGGGAACTGCATTTCTACTCAATTTACAATTGGTCATTCTCTAGTGACCAATTCTCTGTGAAGAAGAACAATCCGATCTGTCACGCTTTAGTGAATGCACGGACAGACATAAAGCACGAGAATTTGCATAATAAAATAGCATCACTCGTCTGATGTGCTTGTTTGGTAGAGTCAGGCTTTTTCACAATTCGCGAATCGATTGGGCTGGTGAGAACGTTTCCTTAGCACAATCTGCACCTCCAGTGAGTAAGGACCGACTATCAATCGCCTTATCTGTCCACTGTGGAATCGACACGTAGCTACCAAATAATCCATTACACCGTTCCCTGGAATTCTATTATCTCCGATGGGAGTCAATAACCACCTGGGTGGGTTATTTCACCTTCATACTAGACCCCAAAGTAGTAACGAGGATCATGTTGTCTAGCGTTTTTCACCTCCGGTGCACAGTCGAATACGATTGATGCTCCAAAACAGAGAACAGTCGATTGCAAATTTGATTAACTTTGTAAGTATTGAAAATCGAAGAATCCACACCATTCTTCACCAATTCTGAAGTGCTGACAAACAAGTTTAAATTTGTTTACATTGTTTTCATTTTAATTAAACAAACCAATATTTTTTAGTTTACTTTTCCATCAAAACAGCAGTTGCGACATTTCTCAATGCGTCTCTGAGGGTGAAATCTCTTGTGTTTGTGCGCGAAGCATCCTTGACTTTATTTGGCGCAACATCAAGCCGCTTTGACAGACCATTAAATCAATCAATCGCTGATACCAAGACTAAATTAGACGTTCTATGTCTGGTGGTGTACCCGGCAATTCGTGGTGGAATTATTGCAACACAAGACAAAATTGAATTAAACCCCGACATTTTATAAATTTCTCCCATAATTGACATATCTCAGTAAGTGTGCACGCAATTAGCAACTTATCAAAGCGATATGTCTCCGACGTTGGCGCATTTATTTACTTGCCGACGAGCATTCGTGTGTAAAATGCCATGAATCGCGATTCCTTCAAGTTAAAATGGCGTACGGGGGATCCATGGCTCTTTTGTTCAACAATTCAAGTTGATATTGATGACAGGAAAATCGAGGGTAAGACAAAATGTAATTGCGGTCCCCGATTAATTAGAAAATTGATTTGCCATGTGCCCTCGCCGTAATTGGTCGATACCACTGAACTTTCCAAAACAATTCACGGAAAAAGCACTTCCAACATTGGCAATAATGTTTTCATGTGCAATTGTACGACATTTTGGTGAGCACAAAATTGTCTTATTCAAAACACTGAATGTATATTGTACATATTTGCGGATGATCACATGCCTTTATTTGTCATTCACCTTTCGTCAATTGGATCCTCAGCTAGGATAGAAGTTGTCAGTCAATTATTCGCTGATGTTGTTGAAGTTATTTTCGCGTCACATGTCTTCTAAGTTTTGTTCGTTACGCAGCACATATTTCTGAAGTGCGTCCTGCTCCTTACGACTGCTCGACGACTCTGCAATCGTCAAGGAAAAATGTCTTCACTTCTACTCAATTAACTGTCGAGTGTAGATGCGTAATTGGACTGGTGGCAGTAGTTCGGCTAATGAATTGGATGGATATTGTTCTTCAACTGCAGGCAACGATCAATTTAATTGGCCAGAAGTCCACATAAGCGCTTTGTCGACAATCAAGGAAGCCAATTATTTAACAGATAATAAATGTCGCACTTTAATCCTCATAGTGTGTCATGATTTCTTCATTAGAGAAAACAAGATTTTTTTTTCATTTAATTAGCAACAATTCACCTTGCGACTATTGCTAATCTAACAACGTAAATCTTGTCGCTGTGATTGAACAGTATGTAAAAACGTACAGGAAATTAATGGACACTCATTAAGAGTACTTTTTAAATTCTTCGTAGTTTTTATTGCAAATAAAAACAATTTTATTGAGGTCGTTACGCTTAATTAAAAAGTTCGGTAAATATCAATGGAATTGTTTCAGTTTAAAAAAAAGTGGCAGTATTAGTATCCAAGATTAAACAGAAATTGAAAATAACCAGACACGTGAAAAATTTACAGTAAGTTCAGTACGCATATATCATCGCAGGAAGTTCAATAGTTTCACACCTAATCGCGCAAATTACAACTACAGATCATTGATCGAAAAAAACGAAGAAATATCGGAGACGCATTCCGAGCCGTGGGATCTGTCTTCCACCGATCGAGACACAAAATTCTCGCTTTCCTGGAACACGTCCGTGTGGTCTGTCCGTTCTTTGGGCTGATCGAAATAAAATCAAAAATTAGTCACAAGCCATCATGGTGTCTGCGTACCTTGCAAATACGACTCAAACGGATAATATCGTCTCATGCTCGTGCGTGCAGCCAACGCAATTAAAGCGCAATGCGCACAGAATGCTAAGCGCAATGGCATACGCGAATATCTCCTACGGAATATGGATGACAGGTGAGCTAATTATTTTGCAGTAATCAGATATCATGCTTCTGTAAAAATACGGTTCTAGGAGCTGATTTGTATGACTTAAGCCATCGTGATTCCTTGCGAAAAAGAAAGGCTCCCTGCCGGGAATTTTCCACTGGAGCCAGAGCCATCCGTTCCTTGTTCAATCTTTTTCATGCCCGCGAGTGCATCATGCCTGCTAATGAACCTTTGAAAATTAAAGTCAACCTCTCCAGACTGACGGAAAATTCGATAAGTCTCATCAGGTGATGGGACTAAAGCGAAATCATACAACGCATTTCAAAATATGTCTTCCCGATCATTTGATTTGTTGCCTATAGAAATGATAAATGATGTTGCGCATGCGTTGTAGACTTCCAATGAGAACGCATGGTCCATTTTTGGTAACATGAAGCAAGAACTTATTGCATTATATTAATAAATAAATTCATTTTAGAAAATCACTCATATTGCTCTTTATTCCATTTGTTTTGTGTTCAAGATAAATGGAGGGTAATTTTATATGCTTTATATAATCTTCATTCCGTGTATGTTTGTCGCCAAATTTTGCAACGCTAATTTATCCCACTTCCCGTTAATCTACAATATTGAAACTTGATACTTAGGTAGAATTTTGGGAACAATTCAATTTAATTGAGTTTTGGGAAGGTTTGTTGGTCGCCAAGTCTTGTAAAGTTAACTTATCCAAATATCCACTTTAAGCTGCTTAGAGAAAAAATTTGTAGTACCTATACTTAGTAGGTTTATGAATGTAACAGGTAACTATCGTTTTTGATTTTGACATTATATTATTTAATCTATGCATGTATTTAAAAAAAAATATTTTTACAAATATGCTTTATATTTAAGAAAATGTTTCTCGTAAAACATTTTCTTAAATTAATATAAAGCATATTGTTAATAATATTTTTTTTTAATATATATGGGTACCTATTTGTTAAAAAATTGATTGTTTCCCCTTTTGAAATGATTGTATTAAAAAAAATTACTTTGTTATAACAGTTTTTGTTGAAGAACATTATAATATTGGTGATTATAGTTTTGAGTTTCTCAATATCATAATTATGTTGCTGGAGCTCTAACGCCGCGAAGTTGCGACCTATTTTCGTCGCTTTTACGTTCTCAATTAACTCCGCGGCATGAGAGGCAGGTGCATTTATGTTTCGTCAAAATATATTCCCCGTTTACCGAAAAACACCTTCCTGCAGTTATTAATTATGCAGCATTACTTTTACGGGTCAAATTTCTCGTTAGTCTTGTACTTATACCTGATGTGAACTTGCAAGACGTCATCAAGGAAATTAATGGTAATCTCGGCCTGCAGCTGTGGCCACAAAAAAGACACCGCGAACATAAATTAGGAGATAGTAATTTCGATATCAATTTAATCGACTTAATTTTGCTGGAATCGATCATGAATCAGTGAAAATTCTTACGATGAGGACTCACACGGGAAGAGAGGGAGGAAATTGGTAGGCTGTCTGCCAACAGATCCCCGTCACGGGAACTCGGAAAAAAGATATCACGAGCCTTCATGTCTAGCTGATAGCTTCTGAAACTAGCGAATAAATCAGAAATCGAACTTGTTCCCGTGTGATTTTAGCAAAAAGAAGTCCTTTGCCATTTCATGAGATGGAAATTATTCATCCCACAAGTCATCCGCTGAAGATGATTTACAGCGGTCGTCCAGCGAGATTGTGGTCGCTGAGGGCACAGCGAGGGTAGCCCAGGGCGGCACGGGGCGACACAAGAGGGCACCCAGATCCTGTGTATAACAAAACAGAAGGGAGAGGAGCTGCTCATTCAGTAGGAGTTTCCTCTGTTCGAAGACGTCCACATTGATTTCCGTCGATGATTTATGGAGTAAACTGTGCAGCACTTGCATTTTTCGCAACAAGTTGCACTGGAATCTGATCACTTTAAGAAGTGGGCGTCGATGGAGACCACAGACCAGCAGGTCCCCAGTGCGCGAGATAAGATGGGGAGCATGTTCTAATACGTTCGTACTACATTTTATTGGGTCCAGTGGGAGATTCATGAATAATCTTTGATGAATTATGATCCTGGAGGTGCTGTTGGCAGGGACATACATTTGCATACGCGAATGAATAAAACTTATTTTAATAATTTTGTCCATTAACGTACTAAGTTCGATTAGCCATTCCCGATCGCTTTGCATATTAACTAATAGGAGGCTCACTTCCGCGTATCTAGACCGGGCTGTTTCGCGTTATTCATTTTGCACTGTGATCGCTCGGGGGGAGACATCAGGTCCGGTTGGGCTGCTCTACGATCAGGCTTTATTTCATATTTTAATTTAATAAACTATTTCGCTGCGTATGAATCATATCGCAGGAAGTTTTATGGAACCCTGTTAATTAGACCACGCAAATTTATCTCCGAGCAATTCGTGTCCTTTTTTTCGTAAATTAGTCATTCGTAGATCGCATATAGAGATCAAAGTATCTTTAATTAGAGAAACTTGTTGCTTTTTTCCGCAAATTTGCATACAGAAATTAATAGTGGTAATGAGTTGTTAAAATGATGTTTTTTAGAATGGATGGGATAGTTAATCATTTTTCTCTATTTGTATCAGGAAAGTTCTCTATGAATTTATGTTTGACTTTTTGCTATAATTATATTGAAGTTTTATCACAACTAAGTGATTACCTGAGAATTATGTTTTATTGGTGGTCATTTAGCATTATTAATTTGCAAGCAATTACCACTATTTATAATTTCCTATTTTGTGTAATTTCGATGAAAAGCAAAAGTGATTATCAAACCTGTTCAAACCGCGAACACCTTACACTTCGCAATACCAAGTCAAGGTTGAAGACTCCACATTATTCGTGGATGTAGTGAACTCCCCGGAATATTGCTAATTATTAAAATTGAAATAACAATTTAAAGCGTGTGTGCCAATCGAAGGAAATTGCTTCTTTTCATCCGCTTCACTATTACGTATTTACCTGAAGCCTTTCTTCGCATGAGCGTGGATGATCCGGAGCGGAAGTAATTGCAAAACTACTTGCTCTTTTTCCGGGGCCGCAGGGGGATGAGCAAAAAAATTAATTACTCAGAACGTTCACGAGATTGCGTGAAATCCCACCAAATCGGCGGCTGTCAGGGAGGTCAGTGGGACAATTTTGGTCTTTTGCTTGTCCATCGTCGGATTGGATTATCTGGAAGAGCCTGAAATGAAATCATTAATGAACGGAACCGAAAGGAGAGAGGCCGAAGATGCAGGTAATTCCAATTTCAATAACAACATCCGCTCTGGTGCCCACCAACTTCGGCTTCAGTCCAGAGCCCATGGCCCACAGGCGCAAGGAGTAAAAAGCCGTAGTAGCCATAGTAATGAGCCACTGGAGTTTTTGTGTCCCGGCGGCGGATCAACGGAAGCTGAGCAGAATCTGAAGATAATTCGATCTGGATTTGATAGCAAAATCAAGCCCGACTGAATCGGATGTGTCCAGCGAGGGGGGAGGGGGCCTGGATCGAGCACTGAACCGTGTGCAATTGAAAATTTCCTTAATTAGCTAGTCGAGCGCATCCCGGGGCGAGTGCGGTGACAAAAATTTCGGTCTTTTTGCGTGCAGTCGTTAGTGAGGTCCGTACGTGACCACGAAATTCGTTTTTGTCATGCCACCATCTCGCGTTTTTGCATAATATCATTATCATTTCACACTCGAAGGGTTAATCTATGGATAGAGTTACAGTATGTTTTTTTGAAAATGGATAGGGGCATTTTTTTTTAAACAAATATTCCAAAAAGAACAAAATAATCAAAACTGCCGGAAGCAAGTTATGCTTTTAACGTGATGCACCTCAAGATCATGTTTAGATTTTTTTAGTTTTTGTGGAAATTGAGATTATTTTGGGGAATGCGCTTCCGACTTGGGTCTTCATTTAATTCACCCGCAATGTCGGTAGATCGTGTTTTGCGCTTTGCGTTTTTCAGTAACACTTTTTTACCTCTTTTAAGAATTGAACTTAGAAAAGATTAATTGGCTTCAAGACACATGAATAAAAACAGCTGCATACAAATTTACAATAACAATTATAATTATCTGTTATCCTCTGAGTCTCCTATTGCAAAACTAAATTTTAAATAAGAAGTGTTATGAGTTATTATGTAATAATAAAAAAATGCAATTCTACTAATTTCAACTACAAAAAAACCATAATAATGTTTGCTGTTTTAAGATGATATTATATCTGAACCTTGTTTTTTAGTTACCTTCGGTTAATTAGTTTAATCGTCGTGTATAAAATGACTTGCCGTTTTTCCATTTTATATTAAAATAAACAATTTTTTAAGTTTTTGAGTAGTATTGGATTTCTCCTGTTCATAACCAGAAATGATTTATTGTTTGTTGTTTTAACTGCAATATTTTTGTAATTTAATATTTACCTCTTCTTAATGTAGAAATTTGGTTTGTTATTTTGAACGCAAACAAAAAAAACTCTTCTGTTTATTATTCAACAAAGTCTACATATTAATTATATAAATAACATAATTATTACCTATATATTGCAGATTATGATTATGAAAAAGACAAGTCACAAATTTTAAAAGATTTAGATATTTTGTATTAATTTTTTTGTGTTACATGCAAATATTATGAAAACGAATAAATCATAGGCACATATTATGGAACAAAATCTAATTGCCCCTCTCATTTCACTCAATTTCACTCATTTTACTTCGTTTTTTCTTAAATTTTACTCGAGTAGGTTCGAGACTTCGAGATTTCTCAAGCTAATAGGTCAAGTGTTTTGCTACTAAATACGGGGTTTGATCAGTGAAACCTTTTCAGTAGATTACGTAACAAGGCTTTGAAGGAAAAAAAGAGAAATGCTGTGATCAAAAGGATCTTTCCGGGCGTGAACCTCCTTTTGCCACTTCTCGTAGAAAAGAAAATTTTTTTTAAAGATAAAATATCTTTCAATCCTGAAGAAATTACCGAAGACGTTGTGAGGTATCAAAAGGCTTACTTTATAAAAGATTTAATAAGCTATTCTTTTGTTTACGGAAATTAATGTGATTTCTCCTTTTTTTATGAGTGAAATAATATATTTTTCTTTCAGATAAAAATCTTTTCTTCATTGAAATATCTTTATTTGTTTTTTTTTTGTTTTTTTTTTTGGGAGAGGGGGGAAATGCATTTACGCACTCAGATGAGTCCGAAAGCTCACTCGACGTGCCGGACTCCCTTCTGCTAAAATCCCACTCTTTTCGCCCAGCACCACCCCGGAACCGTCATCATTGACATTACTTCGGGGTGGTGTCTTGTGTTTTCTCCCTTACGGGACCACCTCCTCCTGGGCCTCCGAGAGGTTCCTCTCTTGTTGGCGGAGGATCCCCTTTGCCCACAGGGTAATCCTCCACCACGCCTCCTCGCTTTCCATGCATAACCCCGATCAGAAATTCTTTTATTAACATTTCCATTTGTTATAACAATAACAAAATTATCCTTTCAGATTAGCACACAGGATATTGTGAATTCTGAAATTTCTCAAGGGGTTTTTAAATTATTTTAAACAAAGAAGATAAACAAAAATAAAAACTTTTGGGATATGAACAAATACTCCAGAAAATGTATAGATACCCGTCCTTTCACGGCTTTTGTGGTTGCGTAATATCGAAAAATTCAAAACAAAATTGTGGAAACATTCTCGTCAACTGTCGACATTTGACAAATTATTTGAAATGTTTATAAGAGTTGTCAAAAATTCGAAACAAGAAGAATATAAGTAAAGTTCTCCTCAAACGTTTTCCTGATTCAGGATCCTTAGGTAATGTGAAAAGTTTTCCAACTTTACCTGGAGCAATTTTCTTTTACTCATATCGTAGCAATAGCTATAGCAATTTCCTAATCGGTTGTGTTCGATTTACTTTACCCCGTTATAGGTTTTAGCAGTTAAACGTTCTTCCATTATTGTAACTGTTGTAAGGATAAAATAGAAAAAAATTGTTTTTGAATATAATCAGGTGTTTTTAATAATTGAAAGGATGTCAGTGATGTTCCAACAAGAGCCGTCGAGACATTCTCTTGATCTTGATGAGTAGTTTATAAATTCATAACTAGTTTCTCTATTTTGAAATAAATTACCCCAATAAACGCAACCAAAACACTTCGAAATCTACCTTAGCCTGTAGGCCTGCCGAAAGAGATTTTTTTAAAGTTGAGACAACTAAATATCGCATCATACGAAAACAATGTATGATGTGAAAAGTTAATATTTCCAAGGAGGACGCATGTCTGTGCCATCATGAGCCGCCTCCAACCACTCTATTTTAAATTGAAAACGTTCTCTTTTCTTTACAGATTTTAATAGTACGTTAGAAAACTTTTACTTAAAACTTTTTTTTCGATTGGTGAGTCGTGACAGATGGCGCTGTAATCAGTGAATATTAACTTGGGAGGAGCGCAACTGTAAAAGGTGGGCAGCCCCTGCATTCAATCTTTGTCGAAGCCATCTACATTTCAAAAAAAAAAAAAATTATAATTATAATGCCGCGAAAAGGATTGTGTATTTTTTTGTAAATCAGTTTTTTTTGTGAAGTTGTAAACGTTGTGGTGTAAAATAGAAATTAGTTTTAAAGAGAATAGTTTGAAATTCTATTTCGTAATTCAATTATCGAAGAATATCTTTATAATGGATGACTTTTCAGAGGCTGCTTTCGAATATTTACAAAAAAGCAAAAGTCTGTGAGTAAAATGAATATTTCAATTTATCTTCATTATTGAGATGACTAGATGAGCATTCTTTTAAGGATTCTTGGACCCCGTTGTTTACTTCAGCTGCCTATTAGAAAACGCATCAATTCCAATTCAATATTCAGATTTTAAATTTTAATACTTCAACGAGAGATCTTGTAGGGTGCGCTTCACAATTTTCAGTTCCAGAAAACGTTACTTAACTAAATATTGGTTTAAAAAATACTACGCATACTGCTTACCAAATTATTGTGGGGCCATTGATGGGAGCCATATACCTGTAGAAAAACATTCTAATTGTGGCGATGAATTTTTAAATTACAAAAAATTTCATTCGGTCGTGCTACAAGCTGTACTCCTTGAGTCGTGGGGAAATCAGCTATATATCAACTAATTTTACTTTTAGGAAAGAGATTTACAGGATTTACAGGAGGATGATTGAGGATAATCAGGAGCTAATTACAAGAAGGATGCAGGATAAACAAAAATCACACGACAAATTCAGCTCACTTCAGCTATTCACTGGTTCTAGTACTAGATCATCGATTCCGTATTTTACTTCCTGCATATTTTTAGGGTTTTCATTATTATCTTACAAAAAAGACTAGGGATTAGAAAAATCTACCGGTTCAAACCGAAAACCGCTGTTTTCGGTCCTTTTTTTGGTTCGATTTTAACCGGTAATTTTTTTTAAATGCAATAACCGGATATAAAAAATTAATATATACATACATACATATATTCACCCTGAAAATATAACACTCCTTTTTTGGCAGTCGTGTAAAAACCGGCAAATTAGCTTTGTTAACATAAAGAAAATATGGTAAATTTCTTAAAAACAATGAAACCCTTTTTTGCTTATTTATTTTGTTTTATATTTTTTACAATGGCTGTGAAAACAAGTCACTAATCACTAATGGATAGATACAAACAATTAGAGTATAATTAAATTTACTCTACTTATTCGAAATATTTGGAAATGTTGAACTGTTACCTATTTCAATTATTAAGTAAAACAAATGTTTTCCCCTTTGTTCGAGATATTTATTATTGTTTATCTGTTTTATCAGAACAACAAAATGTTATTTTACAAAAGCTAAGAAGTTTGTTTCAAGAAAAAGATAATAAAGCCTCTAGAGCGAATTATTGTTATGCAAAATTTGCTGGGAATGAAAACAATAGGCAACTAGCGGAATCTACAATTCTGAGGAACTATTTCTAATACAATTAAACCGCGATAGGATTGGTCAAATGGTGGCACTTAGAAAACCATTGACCGAGCGAAGATCATTGAAATAAATTTAAAATTTAGGCTCTTGTGCTACTGAATGAACTACTTTAACAAAATCAATTTTTTCAATATTATTTTTAATTACACTTTGTGTTGCTTATAGAAAAACGACATTTTGTACATTTTGTCTAACACCATCGATATATCGAATACAAAAATGTATTGTAATATCGGTCGTAAGCGTAACTCGTAATACAATAAATAATTAATTTACAAAAACATTTCCGATAGGAAATTAATTAGCATCTTCTTAAATACTTGTACAAATAAAACAATTATAATTTATAAAGTTAAATAATATTATCATAAATTACAATTGACCATTTCACATGTTTTCGTGTAGATACTGTCGATCTTATTTTTCATTTTTTATGGTTTTTGATTTCAAAGTGTAGGACGAAAAAAAATCTATTGATAAAAAAAATCGAGGTGCATTATTTTTCTAAATATTAATCAATAATATTTCAATTTTTAGAGCATTAAATGAAATTATGGAGTAGTTTATAAAATTATAAGAATTGTTTTTAAATTACAGAGAGGCTGTTTATTTTTTACAGTATTTTAACATGAATTATTTCTAATAGGATTTCAAGTGTAAATTTTTTTTGTTAAAAAGCACAGTTCTATTTTAACATCGATTATCTATTTTACAAATTTTTTACTACCCTCAAAAATGTCCCGAACTCTTCTTTAATGTTCACTGAAAATAAACCTAAATTCAATTTGGTATTTATCCTTGTATTTTTGTAACAGCCAATTTTAAATTTATTCACAGTTTTTGACGATTCCTTGATCGTTTTTCTATTTTATTAATATAAACAACAACAAAAAAAGAATATCTGAAGGAAATCATTTAAACAAAGTTTCTCTTATAAACAAATTTTATAAAAAATAAAGCCATCCGTCAAAACAAAGTAAAATTATAATTATCACTAAGAATACAAGTTCAGCTTTAGCCTAAAAGTCTCTTAGCCTAAATTTTCTTAAATGTAATTTGTAGTTTATGAATATTCGGCAATGATATCCTTCACACTCACATAACTACCCGTAATGAAACCGAGGATCCCGAAAAGCATTAGTGCCACATTCTTCCACAAAATCCAGTTGAATCGTCCCAATCCTGGCTTCTCCCAATATACAACAATTTCTATTAGAGAGGGGAATATGAGGCCCAAGGTGCTCAAGCAAACTGCTCCTATCAATGAGATGAAAGGACCCAAGTTTGGAATAGCAGCAGCAATGCCAACAGTGCAGATCTGCAAATTATATAAAAACATGTGTTATCAATTTTATCTTAATATTATTCCATACAGGAAAATATTCAGGGGCGATTCTTTTTTTTTAAACACGAAACGTGAGTTTAATCAACATCAACATTTTGCATGACTGAGGCAGTACGAATTATTCATTCTAGATATAATAAGACGCTATTGTTGCTGGCATCAAAACGTTTGCAATAGAAAGAGAAAACATTTTTTTCGATGAGTAATAATTTTTAAAGCAATTAAATAAGTGGCATTAACCCTTGTCTTTTTTCTATTTATAGTGCATTCAAATTTAATATTTACTTCGACGTTTTGAAATCGAAAGCATATAGGAGTCTTAGAACATGTTTTGTATGTGTTTTGCGCTAGTTGTTCATTTTGAATTTTCCGCATATGTTTTCTCAGATTTTCAAAACATGAAAATTCGGTATTTATTTTTACAAAATAAAATGAGGGTAATGTTGTCCAAAGTCGTAGACAGACGTTAAGAATGTTTCTTCCTTTAAATACAAATATAAATTCAGAAATACGCTATTCTGCTTTTTCTGAATTTCTTTTCTCTTTTTTTTTAAAAAAAAAAAAAAAAGTAGGTCACCAAAGTCGGAAAAACAATGTCAATAGAGTATTGTTATAAAATTTCAGGTTTTAAATGTAATAAAAAATTAATTATAGTAAAAAATATTTACTTACCACGAGGAAAATCCTTAAACAATATTCTGCTGTATTTTGATGATGGGAAAAGTTTCCTTTTACATTTTTCCAAATAATTTCCATAGGCACATAGAATTGCAAACTATATGTCAAGAAAATGGCGATAGCAATCATTAGCTTGACGCACTGAGCGGGTCTGTAAAAAACTCATATAAAAAAAAGTATATAGCTAAAGATAGATAGACTCACATTTCCGTTGTGGGCAAATTCAGTGTGATACTGGCTTGTGTATCTGGTCCATATTTAAGGTATCCCATAAATCCAACTGCTGAATACAAACTAACAACAAATGCCATTCCAAAATTGAGTACTCCTGGACATCCAATGAAATGTCCTGGGCTTTTCATGTTGTTCTCCAAAGACATCACTACTCCGATCCCTTCAAGGGCGAAAATAACCGTGCCGAAGAACATGGGCATGTGAGTTATACTAGCAACGGCGGGACGTTCATTAACTGATGGCAAATCGCTAAATATGTAGTAGAACGTAATAACGACTCCGGCTGCCATAAGGATATTCGCGATCATGGAGAATGGAGTCAGGAATTTCAAACTTCTAATTAGATTTATGAGGATTAATGGCACCAGCAGAATCACAATGTAAATCCGGATGTTGAGATGAAGATCGGGCACATAATGTTCCACAACTTGTTGAATATTTGTCGCCACAAAAACAATGTACACACAGCAGCATCCAACCAGATCCACCACCAGGAAGGAGTTCACCAGGAACCTCACTAACCGGGAATACTTGGCCAATGGTTCTGGTCCAGCCAGGAAAGCTGTTTCTGCAACATCTGCGAATCCCAGTGAAGGAATCTGTCTCCGTCGACACAACGTGTGGGCGCATTTGACCAAAATATGAACACAATACGTGCAAATACCACCCACAAGAAATGTTGCCACCAAACCGAACCACAATCCTGCATTCAGAAAGGCCATTGGCATCGCCAAAATGCCGGACCCCAGCGAACCCTTCAGCAAGTGCACGAGAGTTTCTGTATCTCTGCAAATAGATAAGTTATTTTAGACTTTCAAGGTTACTGCACGAGGTGTGATTAGAACACTCACGAAGTTGGATGTGCGACCTTCCTGTGCTCGAACGGATTATAGTCTCCAGCTTCTTCGTCCTTGGACATTTGCACCAGGGGCAGTGTCGATCCTGCCACCTGTTGTACCGGAACATCATTCATTTCCGCTTTGTATCTGTTCCAGGGTAACATTTCATACATGATTATACACGTTAACTACTACTTCTTATTAATTGATTTATGTTTTTAACGATTACAAATATTTTTTTTTTTAAGAAAATAAATTATTCACATACTTTGTATATATGAAATTCGCGGCGTCCCTTGTCGCGTTCTGCTTCTTCGGATCATAGCTCGCGATCACTGGTGGGATTTTCTGCAAATATAATTTTAAATGAGACAAAATTTCATGAATTTTACGTATGTAAAACGATCGTGCTGTTCGTTACTGTTCGGAATTTTATATATATATATAAATAAAATGTACGTATACAATCGAAAATAGTGAAAACAAAATGTAATTTTAGAATTTTTATTTCTGTGTGACATCACGGCTGGTGCGGACAGGAGCACACCTATTAAAAAAGGCCTTTTCATTATATAAATGCGTAGTCGATGATTATAAACAAAAAATTCACGTCACAGTTTCGCATGTTTCCCCACATTAAATTTTGGCACAGATCACTTTTAGCATTGCGGGACAAGATTGAATTTATTCACCTCATCCTTGCTATTGCCATCCATTTTATAGATTTTACTTCCCAGTTTTTTTTTCAAATTGTGTGTGGAAAAAAATCACAGTGTACAGATCGAGATTTTGGATATATCCGATTTCAAAAAATATTTTATACAGGACTCTGGATCTGCACTATTGGGAATACTGATCCAAATTGAACTGATCTTGAACGGTGTTGTGGGTCGCCCCTACTGGATTTATTACGACTTCCCCTATTTGATTGAGTTAAATCTTTACGGTACTGTTTGCCAAATTACCTAAATGACATAATGCGAACTGAGTTGAGCACCAACATTATTGACGCCAACGTATTTTGAAATAGACCTCCATCCATTGCTCTGCACATCTCCCAATTTCCCCCTCATGTGATCCTCCACGATCTCCAGCCGAGACAGAAATTTAAGCGAATCCCATTCAAAAAGCTCAGCACTTCTTATCTGTCTTCAATGGATGATCTGGTTACTGTTTAATTCTCAATAAATGGACAGGAAATGGCACGTAACATAAAAGGTAGCAAATTTCGGAGGAAGAGCACTTAATTATTGTTGGGGAGCAGTAGAGTCCGTATTAGAAAGTCACGTTAATGATGAAAAGTTTTCAATTAAATTAACCAATAGTTTTTTTTTTTTTGCTAGGGATCGCGAACATAGAACTCATTTAGCATTTACTTGCAACATTTAACGGTCACAAAATTGAGGACAAGACTCACCCAAAAAACCAAAAATGATGGAAAGTTATTCCTCTGCATAATTAACGCCTGCAAAATCAACTGAGCTGTTTGCACGATCGCGAGTTACTCTTGAAAAGTTGTTAAAGTTAAGGAGATCCACATTACAAGGACAATGCTGAGTCTTCAACATTGTTCCGTAATTAACATTTATTTGCATTGAAGCTATTGGAAAAGTACCATAGATATACACTCGGGTAAAACTGATCACACTAGCATCCATAAGATGAACTTACGTCTTTAATCTACTTTTAATTATCTCTATCAAGAATTATTTGAGTTTATGATTGTTCTTATCATTATAAATATTTGGCTATTTCTAGACCAAATTTGGAACGTGGTGCTGTAGTTTCACGTGCTTATATTATCAGCAAATAACCATTAAATTTACATTCTGTTTTGATAAAGGTGCAAATAGTGTTTTTATTTCAGGACTTTTAACAGTTTTTGTTGTAAATAACTTACAAAAATCGTACATTTTTTATAATCAAATGCTGTTCTGAAAACGAAATTGTTTTAATATATTATCAATTTGGATCTACGTCTGAGGAAATACCACTTTATATTGTCACCCCGACATTATTTCTTAATTGAATTTTCACACGCCCACGTGAAGTTAAATTAGTGCATTTTAACGTCATATATCATATAAATGTTGTTATTCCTAATAAACAAAAAATATTTTAAAAATATATGTATGAGTAGAATTAGTGGAATTTACGTTTCAACTATATCCAAATTTGTGCTTTTGTTAAAAACATTATTTTTTTCATCATTCAAAAAAGAAAAAAAGAAAAAAAGACCAACGAATTTTTTAAACAAAAAATTCCTTAAGTCATATGAGACATTTTGGAAATATGCCAGAAAAAAAATTTTATTCGCAAGCATTTTTAGTTTACAAAATAAAAAACGGTTGTTAGACATATTTCTAAGGACGATAGTTTACTGACCCCTGGCAATGAGTTATTAGACAATAGTTCGTGCAGTACATTGTTTATAGAAAGCAAAACATATTTCAAACATAAATAATAAATATTATATGTGAATACGCAAAGTGTGAAATAAATTAAGGAATATTCCACAACAGAAAAAGAGGAGTAGCATTGCGTGTTCTGTCCTGCCTTGACTCTGTTATGTTTTTCATTCCAAAGTCATTTAAATTCTTTTAAATGTTTTAATCAATGGCTTTTAAAAAACGAATCGAAATAAGTCATAATTGAAACAAGACAATTAATTGTTTTCGTGATCGATGTGTCAAACTTGGATCTAAGGATTCACTTTTCAGGGACGTAAATGAACCTTAATTAAGTTGAAGGAGTAAAATCATTTTAAATTTGTCTCAATCTTTATAATTGGAACGGCAGCCAATGCCAGAGCGCCAAAGTTAGCCAGTCACTAACTAAAACGCGACATGCTCGCGATACTGATCGAAAATTCGTTTAACTGGTTAGAGCCAGTTCTATACGAGAAGGATTCGTCTACATCATCTACGTAATTTTCTCTCTATGGGATTCTATTTTTGGACAAAATCATTCCACCACATGCCACTGGTCTTAATAGCAGCACCCGCAATCTTCGCGGACAGCGGCTAGCATTGATCATCATTTTTTTTCAATAGAGATTAAATAGGGATGGGGGCGGGTGCCAGTGGAGCGGGAGGATGCTTTTGGTGGTCGCACGTGATTCCTCTCATTCCCAACGGAAATAGACGTTCTATATGCGGTCGGATTCTCAACTTCCCGTGAGCATTTTTGCTCGAAGATTTTCGTGCAACGTAGAAAGCTTATTGCTTTTGAAAAAGTGTAGTTTTTTGGTGTTTTTTTGTTTGTTTTTCTTTGGTGTCTACGAGTGAAATTCTTGAAGGAAAATTAGTTAATTGCAATTAAGTTGTCGTGGATACCAATGTACTTTACAGTAATTGTCGGAACTAAACAGCGCGGCTGGTGCCAAATGCATTCAATTGTGAAAATATTAAAAATCTCAGTGCCAACATTTATTCCTCTTGAATAATCCAAAATGTGGCATAACGAATGAAATCGCAATTGGAAGGCGCCGAAAAATTTCATTAAAACCAAACGCCTTCGCCCATTTTTTATTTTTAATTGTAAAATATATTGGTTCCTTGAAACACGTGTACTTCATGCAATTAACAGTTCCGGAAATTGTTTTTAGTTTATAAATGCAAAATTGAACTTAAAGGAAAATAACAATCATTTAAAAATTAAACATGAAATAATAAAAAAGGACACAGATTTTCAGATGGTTAAAATATTGAAACAAACAAGTATCTGTGCAGTATTATTTTTGGAGAATGTTTTTCTGTGTTATAAATCCAGTTAATTAAATTAACATTAAGTGCCAAAAAAATTAATGAAAATGCAACAAAATGTAGGAAGTGATAAAACACATTAATAATTTTTTTACATTCGATTTCTAGTTCTCATTGAGTTATGGTTGTGGTGTTTCAAAGATACTTTTTTAAGATACTATATATTTGCAATATGTTTGTGAAAGAAACTTTTTTCAATTTTCAAATTACTTGAAACAACTTTTTTCAATCTACCGATTTACTATAGTGAAGGGGATGACTCATTCGTCCCAGTTTTAATTAAATTATTATATAACAATGTTCAACGAAATAACTTCCATGTTATTTATCCCAGTTAAAATCACTGGAGCTGATATAATTGTTATACTGAAAAAAAATTCCAAGTAGCTCCGAAGATGCGTCACTTGACATTGAGAAATTTTTTTCCCACCATTTCTACATTTATTTTTTGCCCGAATAATTTCTGCAGTCTTTTTGCAAAGGGTTAAAGTGTAACACACTTCAAATTTCGTGAATATTCTTAATTCCCACTTAACATACTTGAATACTATGTTAAAATTATTTAAAAATTCTTCGTTCGTTGACAGATTTCTAATACCTAAGCATTTTGCAAATTACAGAGGAAAGTTTCTAATATATTTTTATTTGCTAGGACTATAAAAGAATGGCAGTTGAAATACCTTGAAGAATTTATTAATCACTCTTTAATAAAAGAGTTTTGATCACCGCACGTGATCAGAATTCCAGTAGGTAATTGAACTGAAACTTTTGTCTGTTGAAAATTAATTTAGTTAAGGTTATTACAAAAAAAAAAGAATTAGCAAATTCAGCCTTGGATGCAGTTGACTGACTTTCTAACACGCTCACACATTTCTCTTAGTGGAAGAAGTCATCAAAATTCAAACAGAAATTTAAAAGAGGTAAAGGTGATAAAAGGGTTAGTCACACCGACACCAAAAAAATCTTATGCAATCTAATTGCGGCTAACAGAAGAGCTTGTTAAGACGATTCTTATCACAGACAACATTATTTCTTATCTAAAACGAAAATCGATTTACTGATATTAAAATTAAACAGAACTTTCTATTTTGAGAATGGTGAATGGAAATTTTTAATATTTTTTATTGTTTAAATGATTTCGAAGTCAATTTGTTGTATCTAGAATCAAGTATAACTGATGAGGATTTTTTTAAATCTTCACGTTCGCGTGTTCTCGGTGTTATACAAGTAACTAATAATTACCTGACCTGGTCTTATAGTACAATATTATATTTATAATAGTAATGCCGATTTACAATTTTTAGAATTATACAGAAACAATTGTAAAATATTTAGCTAGCGTGAAAACAATAATTGTAATTTGTATTGTTGGGAAGCTGAATAATAATCGACAAATCTCTGCACGTCATTAAAAAATATGTAATTTAGGTAAATTATATATTAGAAACTATAAAACATAGGTTTGACGTATTGTAAAATGAACCTGGAAAATTTGCAGGATTATTTTTAAGGACTGTATAGTGTATAGTGTATAATCATAATGTATATTGTATAATCGAATTTTTGTTCTTGATTCTGCAATGGCACGATTAGCGAAATGTGATTTTAAAACCAATTTTATGGCTTAATTTAATTCGGAATTAGATCCTCTTCTCCCTGACGTAGTAAAATCAATCATTGTGATAGTATTAGTCGCCTACTAGTGACTATAGTAAATGCCACACAATCCTTTCGAATTAACTTTATCTTACACAATCTGCTTTATTATTCCAGACAATTGCGACAATCAAAGCGCTTCTTGCATCATGAATGATTTGTGTCCGCGGCATAAAGGACGCGTTCATTACGTCATACTCAAAAGTAGATTATACCACTTCGATTAGAAGATTAGTTCCCCATAAATTTCCCCTTGACTCGTGATTCCCGGCTTCCATTATTAATTAATATATTTTGCGTGCAAAGCATTTTTATTGTTCGCGACAATTTTTTGCGTTTCGTTTTAATTATTATTATTAAAAACCGCTGATTCGGCAGAAGATTGACACCATTTTCGGTGATAACTGATTCCATCATATTACGTCTTAAATAGACTTTCCGACAGTATTTAGTATGATAAAAATTGTGCTAATAGGTTCTTTGCATAAGTAATATAAACAATATGTATAAGTAGCTTTACTGATTAACTTACATTTATTTTCCGAAGTTATTGTCACCGCAAAGTGTTCGCAATACATCATAAAATATCCAACTTCAAAGGAAAAAAAAATCTTGGCGCATGCAGATCAAATTTCGAATTTGCGCTTACTACAAAGTGCAAAAGTAAAAGGAAAGGGGTAAACGCGACGTTGGCTGAGCAAATTTGCATGATCACTTGCAAAGTGTCAAGTTCATGAAAAATTTCTTGTTTATGAAAATTCAACCAGATCCCATGGAACAATTATTTAATGGTAATATGAAGAAATGTTTTTAATACAACAACAAACTTCAGACTTTTCAATGTTAAAAAGGCAATTTTGAAAGTTTCCATTATTTTGAATTCGCCTTTTTGTGCTTTCACGAATGATTTATAAACACCAATGAAAATCTCTTTTGAGGGTTGTTTCCTGAATAATAATATATTAAAAATATTGAAAATTCCGTCAGAAAAATTGTTGTAAGCAAATCCTTGCAATGTTATTCGTCAAATATTTTTCCAATTTCCATTTCTGAACAGTCTAAAATGCAAAGCACCCCAATTTGCCGCAAACTCTTTAAAACAATCTTAAAATAGTTTTCACGTAAATATTTATTATTTGCCGCCATAACATGTTCTGTACACCTCCCTTATAACCCGAAGTTCTCCCACAGGATGAGAAGGTGGACAACTGACAATTAAGGAAGGAGAAAGCCCCCGCAAGTTGTGCAAAGCTATGCAAATCTTTCGCTTCAACTCGAGTGAAGGTCACCCCCTCTCTAATTTGACTGTTTTAGAACTTTTTGCACTTATTCTTTTTTTCGAGCATGGTTAGAACACGCGCAGAGATCGAATGGGTTAAGTAATCTGCTTTGATCGTGCGGGTTTATTTTTGGTTTGTGGACAAGATTGTTTAGTTGGTTTAGACAAATTTTTCATAAGAAACATTTGGATAAACAATGAGAAAGTTTGTGTGGAAGTGTAATTTCCCCCTTTTATGTTCATTGTGTGAAAATTTCAAATTTTGTAGTAAAATAAAAAATTAATGGATCTTCATTTGGCGATCGTGTAGAAAGTTTTTGGAATGGTAACACCTTCATCTCTTCTGCTTCTCAGAGAGTATTATTTGTTTCCTTATATCAGTCAGCATAACCCTTTTACTGCCTAAAAACAAACATAAATAAAAAAACAGATCTCTGCGATCGCGACCAAGAAATTCATTTCGCGAATGAAGAATGTGGAAAGAAGTACTTAGACGCTGCCGAAGATCTCTTCCGTGGGCAAACTTTGAGACGAACGATTTGGTTTCGCGCCGTGTGCCGCCGCGACACACATGAGGTAAAATCGCGAATGGAAATTTCCACTGCAGGCGCGCGAATGTTGGGGAAGGTACTTGCATATTTCGCGCATTGTCGAGTACAACAAAATAAAAGAGACGAAAAAATATGCTAATTAGTCAAAAATATTGTAATGAGTTAAAGGAGGTGAGCCGTCTCTGTAAACAATACCAGCTCGTTTCTTTTTACAACCACCTCGCCGCGTGACCATTTTCCGTACAAAAGAGATCTACATTGCACTTATAGTTTTTTTTATTGAAATTTTATCAGCAATTTATCCTGAGGAAAGCATTCGCGAATTTTATCGCTAATCAATATCACATGTGGTTTCTTATCAGTATTATTGATAAACAAGCGCCGACTGCAGCAGTTCGGAATTATACATCAATCCAATTTGTCGATCCAAAATTACAGCTACAAATAATTAATTCAAATCACTGCTTCAAATCCGCGAATTTATGGCAACAGTTTTCAACAAATGTTTTTGAGACGATTTTTCAAAATAAACAACGTAGTAGGTGTAATGGGCATAATTTCAAATATTTATACAAAATTTAATTTCAGTATTTTTTTTTATGTTCTATGACTACATTAAATGACAACTGTATCTTTGAATGGCGAGAACCGGAACACAGGTTTTTGCGAAATCACACAATTTCTCATTTCCCAACCCGTGAACTTGACTGCCTCAAATAAAGCACACTTTTCTATTTACGGCAATTTCACAGATGTGCTTTAGCGCAAATATATTTTCTGAGTACTTGTAGTTTTCCTAGCAGATTATACAGCAATAAGTTCTTGGAATACAGCAAATATTTAAATGTTAGTGCAAGCATTGTGCATTTTGAAAATGATAAGACGCTTTTTCTAAAAGCCATTTTACTTTACTATGTACATAAATATTTCAATTATAACTTAGGAGTATATTGGAAGGCATATATGTTATTAGGTACATCTGTGCGTAGAAAATATAAAAAGATAAACTTTTAAAAATGAAAGCAAATAAATATTTTTCAAAAAATATACCGATTTCACTTAAGATCGCGTACGGCAATTATCTGTTTCGACCGATTTCTATTTAATTAAGATATCATCTACAGGAAGATTGTCCACTCAAAGCACATTTTTATAATTTCGTAATCGAATAGTAACAATTGAAGAGTTTAACGAGTAATGTTTTTAAGTGTGTTGACTCAGCAATCATTCAGAAGAAAATTTGAACCCACAAATTATCCGAAATACTAATTTTTAATTTTCTCAATGAAATATAACCAACCTAGATTTACTTTTACGTGCGAAATTCGTGCGTATAACCTGTCAATAAAACCATATGCACAGATTTTAATTCCCTATAATAGGTTCTTCCTACGTGGAACATAACCTGGACAAAAGCCATTCTTGCAGCAGCAAAGATCAAGTATTCGAGGTGGAAATCTCGTTCAGACCAACGAGATCGTGTTAATGCAGAAATCATCGGCAACAAGACCAAAAGATCAGCAGTTTCCAATCCTTCCGCACACGCATTCTAATGCGATCAGCGATCGTGCCATATAAGAATGGAAAATTTCCAAGTAGCGAGGGCACCACCATTTTGTGTCCTCTCTTGAGAAATCCACTGATCTAGACTTAAGCCATGTTAAAAACCTCGAAAAAAAACGGAGGATTTAAGCAAACATTCAGTTTGAAGGAAAGAGTTGCGAACACATTTGATGGACTTTCACTTCAGATCGATCCTCACTGCTTAATATGTAGAGCCGCCACTTCTTTGGTGATCTTCAGGTTATTCATAGCCAAGAAATCGATCACTAGCCGATCGAGCTTAGCTAGTGATTCCACCCTCGCCCCCTTGAAATGTTCCACTGGGTAAACTAAAAACTTTTTTTTTGTTTCTTTTATCTTATCGTCGATTTCAGGGATGTGATTTAACCACTATTATTGTAAATCGATCGCTCATTGAATTATTGGACAATGCATTGGCCTAATGTGAGTCAGAAGCGCCGCATTACATCATTTTCGTTTTAGTGTGCACTAACAATAAGAACAATTCTAACTCATTGCGGAACATAAAAATCGGTTCAGATAAGTACTGTGCACCTAACCAACCAATACATGTGCTAGACACCGCAAATACGCGCCTATTTATTACTTTTATCGTTGAAATCGTTTCACTATCCAACTGAAAATTTCTCTAAATATCTAGATGTCTTTTTTAATTTGGAAAAATCTAGACAAAAAAAAGAGACTTTTGTAAAACACTCAATTGAGAAGTACTTACAGCGTACTGATGAGGCGCCAGGGGTGTTTGCGAATCACTCTTATGAAAACTCATTTTCAGTTTATTTCAATTCACTTGTTAAATTTTTAATAAAATACGGAAAAATTAAAACAATGCAGTAGAGATTCTCGAAGTTGCAAGAGGAAGTTTTTTTACAACAACCGATTGTAGTCTTTACTAGAAGCACTTAATAAAAACGACAAAAATTAAAAATTGTATAAATTTTTTATTCTACTTTGTTTACTGTATATTATGAAATATTTCGCTTTTTATTGTTTATAAATAAGCTCAACGTACATCCGAACTGCAAGCGGTTTAAAACAAGAATGCCAACATCAGCGTCCGCAGCCAAGACAATCCCCGGTTCGAGTTCAGATTCGATCGAGTAGCCAACTTTCCGGCCTTCTTTCTTTGCACGAGGTATAGGTGGGTTTTTACATAGGCGATACATAAAATTTGTAACTCATACACCGTTGTACTTTGGGGGAAAAAAACTTTTCATATAGGTATTCATGTGTATACACATGAGTCATACACATATCGCGGGCACATATAATTGCGCGCAATCTTTAGTTATTCTGGGAACTGTTTGAGGCTAACGGCGAGAGCGATAAATTTTTTTGACCAGGGGCGTACATCAAAATTTCAATTGAGACCTGCTGAAACTTTCGTTCGCGGATTTTATGTAAGCCTATGTTTAAGATTACCATATGTTGATGCATCATGTTTCTCAACATGAGGATCGTTCAGCTTTATTGTTTACTAGATCAGCTGTTGTTTACGTTGATGACATTGACTTTCTTGTGTGTTTTTTCTTCTCAACTTGACGAGTTGTAATGAATTTGATAACAGTTCATGAATGAAAAGTTCAATCAACTTGTAGCACACCTGTATTCGAAATTGTTGATCTTTCAGCGGTTTAAAGTTCGCTACTATGTGATGATCGTTAAATTTATCATTAATTCGTTATATTATGTCCTCTTATAATTAGGTATATTCAAATATCGCAGGTAACTGAAATCATAAAATAAATATTATCCTATACTGAAATCGCTACTACGAAATGGTCGCATCCTATTTTCAGAATATTATCTAAGAGTAAAGTTTCTTGCTAAATATTTGGGAGCGTAGTGTGTTTACCATTCTATCATCTTAATTTGTTCAGCATTTCTTACATTCTTAAGCATAAAATGATCAAGTTACAAAATTCAGACGATCTAGCAAATAATTTTCAAACCAGACATGATCGTTCATGTTTAATCATGTATTCGTTGCGCTAGTTCAGCATCGTGGATGTTACTCTGGTCTCTGAATTGGAGGAACGAGGAAGGAACAAGCGAAATGGAAGACATTACCTAAGGTAAATTATTGCATAAAAAAATGTTGTGGACAAAGAAACCAAAAGGTGAGAGTGATAAAACTAAGCCACAACAAAAACAACAAAATTATTTCAATACCTGACGAACACGTGCTGGAATACCTTGAAAACTGCACCGCGTACATTTAAGTTCCACCTTACGTCAGAGAGTTACAGTTTAAAGAAGATCGTGGCGAACAAGTCAAGTCGCACGATCAAAGGTTGATTCGCTCTTCCTCGGAATTTCTTCTCATAGAAGGTTCTGGATATTTCGAAGATTCCTCATTCATGGAGCTGCTAGTTTTTACCTGTACTCGTTTTGTATATAAGAGGACTTTGGGAGCGATGAATGGAAGAAACGTGATGCAGTTCGGGATCAAACTGAGGCATATACCGGTTGCTCAATGGGTGTATTACGAAAACTTCCAGAACGATCGCGATCTTGAATAACAAAAGGAGATCAAGGGACATCCATCAACCCTTCATGTGGAGAATCGTGTGCTACCTTTATGGGGTTTGTTCAATTGATGCAGTACAACTACATACCAATTTCCTCGGGGATTAAAAAAAATTGTGTTTTTTTTTATAAATACATTTTTAATAAGTCTCTGCGTATTTGAAATCGGCAAAGGTACAACTTTTATTATTTGCTTTTTCTGCATATTTAACTTTCATTTACAAATCAGTTATTAGTTTTTTTACTATTTAAAATATTCCAAAACCAAAAAAAAATCTGTTCTTAACACCCTTCTAGTGAGAGCAGCTGGTCATTTTGTGTGCAAAAATAAAAGACATAAAACTGTATGGTCCGATCCTTTTAGGGGTATTCAAACCCAGGGGAATATATTGAAGTATTGAATGAACAATGGCTGTTTTTTTTTTTAAAATAAATGTAAGAAGAAGTGGTGATTTGTATTTGTATTGTGGATTTTCGGATCATTTGCAATTTTAAGAGGCAAATTTTGCGACATCCAAAATAAATATACCTGTCACATATTTTTAATTAGAAAATTAGACTTTTAAATGACTTACTGGACCAAATAAAACTACTTATTTGCGAATTAAGAATATTTTTTTAAAAAAGCGAGTCATTGCTTTAAGTTATATTGAAATCTGTTTAATGTCTGAGTAATATCATGGGCATCCAAAACAAACATCAAACGATACCTTTAATTTCAAATGAGCATTTCTCACACTTCATTTATCTTCAGCAAATAGAGTTTAAATTAACACCAAAGAGGAAAAAATTTACATAAAAAATAAGCGAAAAACAGAGTGATGAATCATTGCAGATTGACATACAAACTCTTTTATCTTTAGAAAGAGGTAAATTTCCACTAGGAGAAGGAGAATGAGTGGACCAATTTGTGAAATTCATTTCCAGGTAGGAGTCACGTGGCAGTGGAAATATTTTCGCACTACAATGCGCTGGTGCTTGAATGCTGTACTCGTGCTTGACGTTAGTACATTTTCGTCACCAAAAACGTGTGAAGTACAAATCGTAAAGTATTTTATAGTTATTTAACATAGAGATGGGAAACTTGTTATTCTCTTTTTTACAAATACTTTCAGGTTTTTCTCCCTCACACTGCCAAATCGTAAAACCACTATAGTAAGCAGTATCAGCATTTGTGGGATGAACCGATATTTACAATAATTCCACTCCTGTTCTAATTAACACATTTTTAAGGGAGTTCCGAAAGCACTTAGAAAGGCCAATCATTTTCGCGTTTAATTAAAGATATAATTAACTAATTTGCATTAATTAATTGTGAGTTGGTGACTGTATCAGAATGTGTCAATGGCATGAAAAATATGCTAGAAGAAATTCAGTATTTCCCGTTGAGGTTAGTTCCGTCTTTGATTAATAAAAAAATGCGATATTTCTAATTCTAATTTCAAGTTCGAGTAACTTAATTCAATGTTATTCCAACTCTTAAGAAAAATTTCGGCCTTCTGCTTTTCGAACTACATCGAATTACTCATAATAAAGAATTTTTTGAATGTAAAAAAACGTCCATGTCTTTCACCTCCGATCCATTTATGTCTTTTGTTCTTTTTCTTAGCATCATTCTCCTATTGTCAGTTCTTGGTGTATTTTTTTCCACAAAAGAAAAATTACTTGCAACATTAAGTTCACGTTTCTATAGTGATGTTTTTAATCTCAATGATTAATATGATCGCGACATCGCAGATCACTTGCAATACTAGAGCAGAAAAATATAATAGTGCAACTAAGGCCAATGGCCTCCACAGTATGAGGAAGATACTTCTTACTACTAAATTTGGTGAAAATTATTTGCGACATGATTACAATTATTGCTTAATTGTTTCGACTTGATTGAAGTATCGAAATGTGGTTCGGAATCATTTTACAGCGACAATTCTTTGTTCTAAAACGGAGAAGAAAGTGATTTATGGAGGCAGTAGTTACAATGTCGTCGGAAGACGGATTGACGTCCGATCGCAGTTGACAACAGGTATCAAACCTTGTAAGGAGTTCGCAGTTAGAGAGTAGATTTTTCATTTCGAGATCGTTACAAACAATCTGTTTTATATTGCGTTAATGTGAAAGGGGGATGGGCATTTTTGTATGAGAGATTGTCCAACATACCAACAAGGACGAGACTTATGTCATTAGATAGCTATTATAATGTACTCCAATAACTTATAATGCGGCTCGGGCTCATTTCAATTCGATGCAATGGGGAAAAAAGTTATGGCGATTCAAAGTGCTAAATTTTGCCTGTGATTGCCACCGTTTTGTCGCATTGTCCTTTAATAAAGCTCTTTTTGTATTTATGATAAGTAACCTTCATACCTCAAATTACTCAAGATCGCAGCAATTCGATTACGGACTGTAAATTCCTACTTAAATAAAAACGTTGGTGGTTCGCCGCGGTTCATTTATCCTAACAGCAAGTACATATTTTCAAAACTCATTTAATTTTTCTAGAGGTCAAACGCACGCGTAGTTTACTTAGAGTCTCAACTCTCAAGTGATCGCAGCAGATTCTTTATCATCTTCGGGTAGTTCATCTAGTGCTGGTTTGACGTGGTATAAATTTAGACATCCCAAGCATCTTAATTTGGACACTTTAAGGATTCCTCGAAAACTTTCCACTATACATTGATTCAGATGCAATCAATTGAGACTGATGTCCGATCACTGAACGTGCGGGGGTTGGGGCTAAGGCTGGACGTCAGTTGAATTAATTGAACGTGCGACTTAACGAATGCGCGTTAATGAAATTAAAGTGATCGGCGTTCTTTTTGGAGTCAACTGCACAAGCGCAATTGCCTTAACCAATACTAGCATAGAGTGAACTATTATGCAATAGTATTTTACTTAACTAATATTTATATAATTTATTCACAATTCAACTTCCGTATACAACATTCTAAAACTCCTTTCGTCTCAGTATTCGTACAGAAAAATAATGATATCTAATTTCCTGTGAAATTTATATCTAGCATAATATCTATTATTATGAACTATATTTCAATTCAAGAGTATAAGTAGGTAGATGTGTTAGATACTTTTAATATGACGGTTGATTTTTTTTAACACATCACGATATTTTGTTGAATGAACTGTGTAAAATTTTAGTCTCATTATTTTTAGAAAACCAATTAATTAATTAAAGATTCTTGAATCTGTACAAAATTTGTATTGCATAATATATTGATTATGTAATTACTAATTGTTAATGAAACCTCGTCCATTACAAATTTTGTTTATTATTGTACATTTTACGAAAAGCTCTTTCGCCATCTTCTAGTTCATAGCTGAAGTATTTCATTCAAAGTTTTAGGAAGCTTTTAAAAATGTTGTTACTGTTAAAGCTTCTAAAGATTTTTGACCCAAGTTTGTAAAAAAACGTAATTTTCACAATGTGCAAACAATTAAATAATTTTTTATTTGTTCTTTTCGACCGGTTGCCTGTTGTTACTTTTTTATGTTCAGAGTCGACTCAAAATTAATTGTAAAATTGGGAGTACGTTAGAATAATGAACGCTTTGATAGATTTGCTAACATTTTTATATGTTTTTTAGGTAAAATCGAATCAGATGATCTCATTAGCCATTAGGTTTACCTTGGCCATGCGCATTGAGCAAATTAAGCGGACATGTAACTACTAAATTATTACATCAGATGAGGCATACCGCGATTTGGCAGTCTTACGACGTGCGTCGTTCTTTACTAGAAGGTTTCTGAACATTATTCATTCAAATGTTTTTTAAACATATTTTTATCTTTCCAGCGGAATGATATCATTTCTTGTAACATTGGAAAAATACAAAGCTCATTAAATTTCATTTTGGAAGAAGAATTATGCAGATTTATTTATAATTAATAATGTTATATAATTCACAAAAAAAATATTAATTTTTGTACGTTAAATGTTTATAAAAATATGTATTTCTGTAAATATTCGTGTTTGCGTCAGTCTTCAATTGTTGTCTTCATTGTTAGATCCATCATGGTAAAATATATCACTAAAACTCGCAAGAGGCCGAACTTTGTTTCCATTTAGCCCCATCAAAATTTTGCAAATGGAAACGGCATTTTATTTGCCGAATTTCAAATTCGCAATATTCGCGTATAACTCGGTATGAAATATATAAATTTTTAACGCAGGAGAACTAAAAGGAATAATTGTTGATAAAACATTTCTCAACATCAAAACTCTAAATCCTTTCCGCTAAGCATTGGCGTTAGTTTAAAAATAATTGTAAATACGCAGTTGTTTTAAAACTCTTGTAAAAAATCATAAAAATTATATTACGTCAATAATTGTAAAAGTTTGGGTAGGATTCAGGTTTGGTTTACCAATAAATTAAGAACTACTATTGAAATTTCAAGGTAAAGAAATTCGCGATATTGAGTAAATTTATTGATCTTGAGTAATGCTTTACATAAATTCATTTACTTTTTATTATCTCTAGATAAACTCTATAGCCTACATCAACCGAATATGAAGTAATTTGTCCCACGCAACACTTTTACGATGTAAAGATACAATTCGTTTAATAGTTTCGTTATCTTTCAAACTTACTTGAATTAAGAAATCATTTTTGTTTAATAACAGATTTTTTGATGATTTTGATAGTTTATAAAACAAAAAGTAACAACCAAACATAGTCATTATTTTATTAGTCATTATATTTTATTAAAATATGGGGGAAGTTGTCACTGACATGTGTAAAGCTTTCCACATAGAAATATTTTAGTTTCACTCAAAACAAATCCTTAACTATTTTAAAAATTACAGCCTGAAAATCAGTAAAAAAAACTTTAACCGCCAAATTAAGCGATTTTGTTTCTTTACACTCGGTACCAATTACAATAGTTCCATTTTGTAGGTAGATGTTTTTAAATATATTACAATACCATAGTTACACTAGCTTACACTTTGTTCAATTAAATTCATTATTCATCTTCATGTAATGTGTACCAAAACTGATCACTTACCCAGTCATGTTCCTATCGAAACGAACACACTTTCCGAAACTCACTTTCCGTTTAGTCACAAGATCGGTTGAGTTTGCGATCGGATGAAGACAACGCTTTTCCTCTTTAGGCCGGTGACTATTAACTGAATTATAAATGCGAGACGTCTTGAGACGCTGGTCCCCGTCAGGTCTGCGGCAAGGTGTTGCTGGTAATGAAAAAAGTGTTTTCAATCAATTGACCTCATAATGAACGCTCGCACCAATACACATGCACGTAATGCAAGTTTCGTTTATCGCAATTATTATTAATGCACGTACAAAATGTGAAGACAACGTCCAAAATATTCAAGTAAAATTCTTGATCACCAGCACTACTCCTTGAAGCAAAACCAAAGACGCGATCAGAAAATATAATGGTTAATTCGAAAAGTGATATAAATCGGGAAATTGTGTAACTTGTTTGCGAACTATTGAAAGAAAACTTTGGAAATATCGATAATTAATTAACTGCTCCACCAAAAATGAAATGATTCATTTAGCGGAAAAATTCAAAGTGATTTTCACAATAAATCAATGTTCTTGAAACCCAGATATTTCTTCTTGACAACAAATAAAACAAACAAATCGCGATCTTCACCCTTTTTTTGTTTTTTTATTGAGCTAATTGTTTTTTCAATATTATATAAAGAATTCTTACTGTGTAATTAAATGTTATCAGATGTAGGAGCGTCAGGTTTTTTATTGTCTTCTTAAAACAATAAAATTTTTAGCTGTAATGCACGTCGTCTACTTTTCATGTTTTGTCGTTTTAAAATGGACGTCTTTTTCCTTTCACGGGAATCGCACAATGTAAGCAAAAAGCAACATTAGACACTTCAAGTTTAACTATAAAGTTTCGAATTATCGGTTTCCGTAGGATTATAGTTTCAAATTCTAAATCTTCATAAGTGACACTATTGCATATTGGAAAGGGTAATCCTTAAAAAAGCTTCTGCTCTTTCTGATTTCTCATTGCGTAATTAAAAAGCACTCCACTACATATCAATCACTAAATCTTGTTCCTAATCAAAACAATGGTATCTATTAAATTGTGTCGGTCAGCACTTGTACATTGTTGAATAATTTTCCATTCGTTGATATTATTGGACTAATTTTACACACTTTTCTAAATTATTTGTTAAGTATTCTTCTGCATAAATTAATTATAATTATTCAAAAAGTTCAAAGGAGAAGCATCATAGTAACCAATTCCTTGCATATATTCACAGCTGTAAAAAACCCGGGGATTGTTATATTAAACAAAAGTGTGCAATTGTTCCACTTGAGCTATAGGCACATGTATTTCCACTGTTCTACTTGTTCTGAAGCTAATTAGAATTCAGATTTTTTATTCACGTCGTTATTATTCTAAGCTGCCATTTTTCTTTTGAGATCAAGATTTATTTTCCTTTCTAGTTCGATTTCAGATGCAAATAGTTACTACAACACGGAACAGTAGTTTTAGTGCTGTAATTGTATATCTATTAAAATACTTACATATGTTTAATTAGTTCAAATAGTATTCTAGGTTTAAGAAACTTTGTTCAAATCAATTGCACGCACTTTTTAAAAGAACTTGAATACCAGAGCAACACACTTCCGAAGAGGATTAAACAGTTCTGCTTGCGCGTAAAAATTGAAATAAAAATTTAAAATGTTCGTTACTAGGAAAAAGCTTTGTGAACTCGAGTAGATTAACGATATGTTACTATTTTCTCGTGATAACTCTATTGCGTTATCGACGCTTACTTACGGCTCGCCACTAGTAGTCGCAGCGTTTTTACCAGCGATTGTATTTTAATGAAAGCGCTTTTCAGCTTATCGAGGTGTGTTCATGCAGCTTTACGACTGTTACTCGGTTATCTAAATGACGCCGTTTTTATCTGATCTTAATCCTTCAAATACATTTTAACGTTGTCTCTCAAGTGGTACTTAACTGATCATGTAATTGTATAAATTTTATTAAACGTGTTGCTGATTTATTCCCTGGGTACTTATTTCTGTGATTTTAATAAATTTTTTAACACACCAGAAATTGTAAAACATTATTCAAAGATATGCAACAGTTATGTAAAAAATAATATTAGGAATATAAAAGTAATAACGGATTGAAATTATAGTAAAATCAAAGATGCCACTTCATTAAGAAATAATTTACTGATCACATCTAAAAGCGAACATATTTTTAGGAGTAAACAATTGGTGTAGGCCGGCGCGTCGTTCTTATTTACAAATATGGCTAGCCACTAGGAGATAATTTTAATTCCCTTCAGATTTCAGCCAGCGCTTCGGCCTCTTTTATATTATTAATAAATGTTTGCTTAAAACGGTAAACTATTGCTTGCGTGACTATTAAAAGCAAATATTTGTTGTCAAAGGTGTTGTATGTTGTTAATGTGTAACTCCAGAACTACCTAGTTACAACATTTTAATTTATTCATAATCAGTTAACTTTATAATATTATAAAAAAATCTACCGAGGAAATTTTCTAAACCAGAAAATAATTAATTGTTCTTCGATTTAATTGACCTTTCTTCAAACGCTTCATGCATTTTTAATTTTTATTTATAATCCGAATGAAAATAAATCTCGTGCTAAATCTAGACACGGTAAAGCTCACAATAATGTCAAATGTGCTCTTTTAAAAGCAATTTCAGTAATTACTTAAATTAAAAATCCAATTATATTGGTATTTTACGCTAGACCGACAAAAATAATTACTTCACACCTTCACTTTTTCCAACTGCCAAAAAATATTTTTTTCAATTCGAAATCGCTTATTAGAAAACAAATGGTAATCCACCGCGAAATATAATTTTCTGTATAGGCAAAAACGGGTTCGACCCGCTCCAACTGGAAAACGCGCTTAAAAATAATTACGTTTCATTTGCTGGGGAATTTGTGATTTCCCAGAATTTCGGTGCAGGACGAGGGCGAAAGACTTGTGAATTAATTTTGTCAGCGATGCACTGAGTACAAATAACAAGTTTCGCCATGACGATCTGGGAGAAGTGGATGATTCGGGGATCCCCTCGGGAGACACTTGCAGAATATTAATGCTACGATGGGATCGTCAAGGTAAGGTTAATTGGAAACTGCGTCATTTTTTTATTTCAAGCATCACTTTTTATTGCAGACATTCAATCATGGAGATCGGAAATATCAGTGATCGAATAAATGCAGAACTACTTTGTGAGATCACATTGTTGCTTATATTTCATTTGAAAAGTTTTAATACAATGCAATTTTACCACTCCAGTAGCGGCAGATATCCAACTATGTCCATGTATAATAAATACATAAAATAAAAAACTAATTTAAATATAATTTATAATCTGAGTATTATATCTCACTCAAAACAATTGAACAATCAAAATCGGTGTTCACCACTTCGCCAATGTCCTCGGAAGAATCATTTCTAGGTAAGACTTTCCAACTTTCCAACTTTCAAAAATCAGAATTCAAACCGTTTCATTGCAATATTGTTTTTAATTTCAAACTTTTCCGCTGTCCAATTGACACTAATACAATTATATTATATTATTTCATATCAATCAAATCGCGAATTGGAAATTCTTGCACATTGAAATAATTGTGTGTTGAGGTGACAAGATATCATCGCTTGAACTTTAACTACCCTTGCTGCGTCAATTCACCGCGGATAACAAGAAGTCCTCGATTGAATCGACGTACGTCCACGATTGCGGTGGAGCCTTATCGAATTGCGGGGGTTTATCGCTTCTCTATCGCATTCAAATGTTGCACAGTATCTTGTTGCTCATCAAGATAATGGTTCTTAAAAATTCACATTCCAGATTATAATGATAGGTACATACAGATGTATGGGGTTTCATAATGTTACATATTTTAAGGTTTTTTTACTTTAGGGTCTCTTTTGCGTCACACGTGTCGAAATCAAAATGCAAGATATCAGCATATCTCCACTGACTAGACAATGACATTGGTAAACCGAATAAAGTTCTAGATAAAAACAAACAATTAAACCAACATTTTCCAGATTAAGTTAACAATGAATAATTGAAGGCTTCGACACCCTTGAATTATTATATTTACGTCATCTTACAAATTATATTTCAAAATATATGAAAAAGGGCTTTTTGGGTGCTCTTTACAATCCTTTTGTTTTTCAGAACTATAGATTTATATTGCAGTCGCGTTGAATTTATAATTTTAATCTATATTGAAATTTGTCAAAAGGAAAACTACAGAAGATTCAATGAGGTATCAATTAAGATTTTCCATTTACATAATCGTAGTTAACAACATTTATTCCCGGTGTGGTAAAAATGAAACCAAACAGAACTCTGGTAGTGATAATCCCATTTGAAATGTTTTGTGTAGAAGCGTGGGTGCAATCAATAAACAAAAGCACCTGTTGTATTTGCAATAACATGTGCAGAGCAGTGGTGGGAGGGAAGTAAATATTATACTATGTTAAACTGCGTGGAAAACTTACAGGAAATTTTTCGCAACATGGCACTGTACAACGAATGCGTTCTAATATTTTATTCTTGTGCATTTGGTGAAAGTTTTAATTTAATTTCACTAGTATTTATAAAAACTTATAGTTTCATTTCTATACTTACAACCGTTAGAAATTTCTCCTGATATTGTTTATAAGCACAACACGCGTATTTTTTCAATATGTAAAATATTTAGAAACAAAACATTTAAACGCTAAATTTAATATATGGTTGTGCGAATTCCTACATCACGTTTTCTTAGTTCAGATTACAGTAGGTCCCTAGCTGGTGATAATTTTGCACAAAGTTGGCATTTAAAAAAACACAAATATTTACTAATATATGTTGCTACTGTTCAATACTAATTCCGATTTGATTCATGGCCATCGGAAAAATTCCCGGGGCTATATGGTACACGTACACGTGGGGGTATAATAAATTTTCCCCAATGTTTCGACTATTTATAATGCTTATGCTATACCAGATGCGATCGATCGATCAGAGAAATTAAATCAGGCAGAATATTTCAAACAGTTCGGTTTTATAATATGACGGCACCGTTTTTCAAAATGGAGTCAATTTCTACGACATTAAACATTTTCATGCCACTATAGTTTATACCTATTTTCATTGATATTTTATCTAAGAAAGGGAATGAGGTATTACTGTTAAATTACTCGTTCAATATAAAGTTTAATTTTGAAACAATGTAGGTACAGAATGGAATTAGCATTAATTGACAATAATTACTATTTTCTAGTGGTCGAAACTGGAGTTGTCCAGTTGATCAAACGCCGTTTGATTTTTCCACAAAAGTCTGCTGACTTCAGGTACTCCACTAAAATCTGTAGTAAGTTATAATATCGAACACTAATCTTGAGACATCTTGAAGTCGAAAAAATCTAGTTTCGCTTCGATCGCTCATTGGCGCGCTGTTGTTCGCTCGAGATCGTTCTTAGCTCAGAGGTAAGCTGCCTGTCAATTATTAAAGCTATCCAAAGCTGACTGGTTCGCGACTGCAGCCTGTTCGCGGATTCGACGTACAAAAGCGCAAATATACTCTTATTCACCTTTGGCTCTAGATATAAAAATTTTCGTTCACGTAGTTGTACTTAATCATACAGAGAGCCAATGGAGAGTATTAGTTGCTAGCCAACAGCCAACTCGAAAGCATTACTCGTTGGGACTTAAGGTAGATCACCATCTACAGTGCACCTGTGACCTACCTGCCGAAAACTACAAGGTAGTCACCTTCCTTTGTGACCAAAAAACCAAATCGGTTAAATATATTTTAAAAAAGTGTATTGTAATTTGATATAATTCTCAATTTTCTGTGTTCTTAAAATTTGAAAAGTGAAAATATCAATTGTGGGATTTTCCTGTATATCAAAAGAGTTGTGACTTGAAGGTTTTCCATGTTCACCCAGTTCTTGCAGCCACTAACGGAAGATTGCAGACGGACTTTCTAGTGGACGTAACTGGCTTTTCAAGGACGCTTGACTGCAGAGCTTAAGGTACGGAAGTTTTCAGCGCGTTCAAGACAAATCGTTCAAGTGTTCACATTTCTGAAAAGCAATAAATAAATTCATATTGAAGTGCAGCGAACTATTTTTGAATTACTTATTTCGTTGTTGATTGTTAGTTAAATTTGTTAATAAATTAATGATAGCAAACTCACGTAAATCAGACATTAAAATTTTAAATTAAAAACCGTCAGAACTGCAATTAGTCATTCATTTATTAATATAAACTGTTTAATAGTATAGATATAATTTTTTATACGTTGAAAGAGTTAATCTCAAAACTAGCCACCACCATTCTTGCATTGGTCACGTTGGTAATCGAATTAATGAGCTGCAAATAGTGACTTTTGTTGTTTATGCTGGTTATACTGGTTGATTTTAAGACAAATGCGAAACGTTTTTTAAAATTAAATCAGTTTTACTAGAGTGCAAATCATAGAAAACAAACAATGGGGGGGGGGGGGGGGGGGGTGTATAACACTAGCTTCAAAATTCCAATATAAAATATATTTAATAAATATTCCCAATAATGATTCATTTTATTAAAATGGAAAAAGACCAATAAAAAAACAATGAAGCAAACTTTGACATCGTGTTTTGTGTACTTTTGAAACACTTGAACCAATAATTTGTTTTCTCTTTTATTGTTCTTGGAATTCCATGGCATACAGTAGAGGCTTACGTCCTTCTTTGGAATTTCCTTACGCTAATTAATACTTTTGTTTTATTTTCTTCACATTTTTTAAAGCTGGCTTTTAACAATTCAATGGTACATAAATTTTATTTACAATGGTCTTATCAACAATGATAAAATTAGAAACAAATTTTGAAAAATTCCTTGCTGCACCTTTTCAAAACACATAATTCCTGGTAATTCCAGATAACTCAAAATTTAGATACTAGAAAAAATGTCTAAATAATCTGTGCACACCCAAGCAATATTTTACAACCTCCTGCAATAAAAGCGCGGATTGAACAATTGCCACATCGGCCAATAAAAATCAGAAATGCTTTAATTACAAAATCACAAGACAATTTTACAAGCTTATGATGCGATGTAGAATAGAAAATCAACGTTTATGTTGGGTGGAAACAATTTATAATACAAAGTTTTTCTTTCATAAGATATTGTCTTTTTTTATCAATTATTATATTAGTTGAAATTTCCGACATTAATAACAAGATTAGTATTTTTAATATACGAATGAGCTCTTCTACTTTTAACTAATTTTCAACTACAATAACCTTTAGGAGAAACTGCTTTACATTAACATAAACCTTGAGTAGTAAAAAATTGACGAGCATCTAAAGAGAGCAAAAAACTAAAAAAAAAAATTACTTGGCAGATTTGTATGAAAACAAAGTCAATGACCTGCTTTAAAAATAATAATAAGCATCTACAGTTTACATATTTACTAATTTAATGGGCCAAAAAAAAATTGAGGTAGATTCTTGTAGTTTTGGCTAAAAACACCAAACTCCGTGATAAAATATTTTCCTGCTACAAAAAAATATATATTTTACGTTTGAAAAACATGGCTAGAAAATTATGCAAATCGAAATGGAATTCAGGAAGAAAATTTGCAATATTTATAAGGAAAATTCATAGAGTTTTCACTTGAATTAATTTATAACTTTCAGATCGTATTGGGGAGAAGTTTATGTTTTCTATTTCATGAATTATATTAAAAAAAATCACCTGAATAAAAGACAATAATTAAAAAAATATCCTCACAGAAATTTTTTCTTTTTCTTTTTCGATTCCTAAAACCCGGAAGTATTATATCTAATTTAAAAAAAATTATTAGTAATACTTTAAAATTTATTATAATGTCCTTAGTCAGTAGTAATGTCTTAAAAAGATATATTTTTTTACTGCTTTCATGAACCATCTTACAAAAGTATTACAAAGTAAATTATGTAATGAAAATAATAAAGTTTTTGTTTCACTTTTACGTCATTGCTAATAGATACTAAATATTATAGATAAGTTACGTTGATATATATTTAAGAAAAATACATTTTTCAATGAAATTTTTTTTTTGCATTGGAAAGTTTAACGGAAAACAAAGTCGCAGTGAACTCAAATGATATGGCATAATTTGTTGATGGCATTAATCATTCCATTTGTTCCACATATTTAGAAAGAGATATTAAAGATTTTATCACTGTTTTTTAAAACTCTCACGGATGTGTCTTTATCTTTATTGGCACTTTTCAGATTGTTTTCATCCACTTTGTGTTTTGCAGAGATTTTCCTGAACACTTGAATAGTATCTATATTAAAAATGATATACACAGCTAAAAATTGATATTTTACGAATATGTATAATAAATGTAATAATCGATGTTAATTATTCCAATAGAGACATAAGCACGATGTAAGAATCGAAATTTTTCAAAAATTCCTTAAAATAATCAGAGAAAGGATTATAAAAAACCTATCGCTTCTCAGTGCAATATTTTTGGTAATCAGGAGCAGAAAAACAAAAAGCCATGGCAAAATGTGAAAAACATCTAAAACCATGTTCGTATTTTCGTTAAAATTATGAATAAGTGCAGACAAGTGTTGAGCAAGAATTTTGACCCATTTTAAAGTGATTACTATTGTCTCCAAAAATTACATTGCTTTCTTTCCAGTTTTGGTAATCACAGTGAAAATATGTCTATTATATTTGAGTTGATAAAGTCGAAAACGCGACCGCATTCTGATGGGGAATTGTATGAAAATCACGGCTGCAAATTTCACATCGTTTGTCCTCCAAGGCCACAACTTCCTTCAGTTAATTATTTATTAGAATCGATCGATTTCTACTTGTCGTGTAATTATGATTAAATACCGAACAGTATTTTCAATGTTTTCAGATTTCTGTGCAACCGATGCGAACTAAGTAGAATAATGTATTCTAATTTGCATAAAACGCACACACTGACCTCACAGTCGCTGTACGCACGAGTAGGCTGCAAGAAATGAAGTCATTTGCAGCGAAACAATTAAATTTGCGTAAGTTCAGGCGAGGTAGATTTCTGCCGCAAATTAGATGGAGTAAAGAAGACTTCTCTCAACGCCCAGCGAGTGGAGCATTCCAAGAGTTCACCGCGCTCCAGCTGGCATCATTCGCAGCACACGCAATCCCTGATTACGCAGGAGATCTTTGAATTTAATACGATTAGGCTAAATCTCAAACTGTTTCTGATGGGGAATTACGGAGAAGTTGACAGATATTATTTAGTGGCTTGATCAAAGGCTTCCATTTTTTAGTGCCCGTAATTTGTTGACGAAAAATCTTCAACAGTTTTAACATGTAGGTGAGAGCATGATTGCAGTGCACTGACGAAATCTCGAGTACTTTCAATTCAAAGTTGATTTTAATTAAGATTCAGCTTCAGCCACCAACGCTAAGTCACTTCTGTCCGCCGCGCCGCGCCGATTTCAGTTGGGTTTTCTCAATTACAGATATCGGGGATTTTGCGGGAATTTCTTCTGAAACGGTTTTTCTAAATATATTTTGGCTTAATGCTTTTTTACGTCTTTCTTTACATTGAAGTTTACTGTAAAATTGTTTTGGGAGTTTCCCTGGAACTTGTCCTGTAACCAAATTAGAAAAAATTTTTAGTTTTATGTTTTTGTACAAATAAGAATTGATTAAGCACACTTGATTTGTAAATAAATTTCGCAGTTCCGCTCTTAAATTTATTTTAGTTTTTTAAGCACGCACATTCAATATAATCATTGAACCAGAAAAATATTGCAAGGGAATTTTTCTGCTGAAACGCTCCCATAAGACGTAAATCGTTTTCTTCCCCACTCAATTTGCATTTCAATATAATTGAATAACAAAAAAACATTTTAGTTGCTATTATACATGAAAACTACGGAAAACAACTTTATTGAATAAATTAAAAATAGTTGAATTCAGTTCATTTATTATGTATCTATTATGAAAAAAAAGATTTAAACAGCAAATAAAAAACGGAAAGCAGAAAAAATATTTTTTTTTTTTTTTTGTATGTAGAATGAACTGCTTTGGGTCAAAGGAGTGAAATCAGCAAGTTTAATTTAAGAATTGATATAAAAAACTCGTTTGCAAAATTTTATTTAAAATGTAGGTAGATATTTTCATTTTTTTATAACCGGTTTTAACTTTTGATGAAATTTTTTTTATAATTTTAAGTTTTTTTGTTTTTTGAAAGTAAAATTCTACGAGAAATCAATCAATAGAAATATGTTTTTAATTCAATTTATTTGTAAAATAATTGCAAATATATGAATTATTTAATTTTCCATCTATTTAATTATCTTATTTTTCGAAGATAAAAATTGATGAATAAAATCATCATGTGTCAGTGGCGTAGATATCATTGATGAAGTATCTAACTTATCAAAGTTCTAGAAAATGTTGAAACATTTGTTAAACAAATGTGTATTAACACGAATCCTCTCTACTAAATTTTCAAAGTGCAACTACTGATATTGTTTTATCGGCAGATTGCAGCAATCGATAACGACCTTTAAGAACTGAATTAATCAAAGTCTTCCAACGTTCGTTTTAATCCATAAAAAGCCATCTTCAGTTATATCACCTCAATTGGCAATGGGCTTTGCAATTGTTGACATGGAAGATTGTGCTGCGCTGTGATCATCTGATCAGTGACATTTTGCAAGGTTTATTGAATAAAAAAGTATTTTAATAGTAACGGAATATTAGTGACCAAACCAGCGACTTATTGGAATACGAAAGTTTTGTTCAAACTGAAAATAAACAAAGTTCATTTGAAGGTATTTTCCAATGCGACGACGGTGATGTAGCAATTGTTTTGTATATGATTTTATTTCTTTAAAAAAAAAATTGATTTGAAAATACAAAAAACTGTATTATTAAAAAAACGCCTTGATTTATTGCAAGAGAATTGAAATATCATACATGAGGATCAAACAATTTTTTTTTATAAACATATTTTAGTTATAGTGGGAAATGTGTGCAAAATATCTTCAGCTTCTTGTTCACACGTGTAACTTATTTTCACTGAGTTCAAATTTTTAGTACTAATAAAAAAAACGTTACGTAACTTAATACAATAAAAACAACAAAGCACTAAGAAATAAATTCCGGAAATCATTTCCCTGAGAAACGAAATGTTAAATTTTGTATTTGAATGTCTCAAATATTTCTTATTGCATTGTCTTCTGTACTCAACTTTTATATGGTTCTTGTTACTTGTTTCTTTGTGATTGTGATAACTGATATTGTTAATAAGACTCAGTAATGCATCTACAGCGTAGAATTCCTTTCAATCGATTGCAATCATGATTTTGGATAATGTCATTCCAGGAATGCGAGTCGTGCTTGAAAAACATGATAAACAACTCAAGTAGGTACAGTAGAAATGAATTTTGCAAAATGTTTTGTTTTTAAATCTATTGTCTATTATTCTTTTACTTGCAGACGTTTCTTACAATTCAGTTTCGTTCTTGGTTCTTTTCGCCTTCGTTTTCGTTTAATTATAGCGACGCCAAAATATTTATGTCTGCCCTAGGAATTTTACACTATTTGTTGTTTAAAAATAAATCCCCAAATTAATACACTTGCAATTTATCATTCGAGTTTCGTACAAACTCTTACAAAATTTAAGCATTGCAGGATGCAACCAACGTTACACGCATTGCTCAAGAATTTCAATTTTTATATATGTTTTGAACATAAATTTAATTTTAAGAACCGTTCTAATAATAATACTCTAATTTATTTGCAGATATTTTATAAAACGGACTTGGGGATAAACAAATACGCAATTACAAGAAAAGGTATGTTATTTTAAAATCATATGAATATTGGATTTTGATGTGGGTTGATGAACTTATTGAAAAATATGACACGTGAAAGGTTGGTGAAGGGGAATTGACAAAATATTTTAATAGATTAGATTTAATAGCATTATAATTTTATCTTCAAGAGTATTGTCTAATTAACGGAGAAAGTGTTATCAAATTCAATAACAATTTGATGCAAGATGTTTATCTAGAACAATTGGTACAATAAATTGACAATAAATTACTTGCAAAATATTTCTGTTCAAATTGTTGTAGATGATATCGCCAACATGATTACGATGGAATTTGTCGGAAGATCAACATTCAATTGATTGTTCATAACTAGCTTTGATTTGTTCAACGTAGATTTTTTTTCGCTTTTGTTTATAAAATCAATAATTTGCGCGTTTTCATGCTAATCATTGAAAACGAATTCATTTATAGTAATTGATGAATCTTTGCTCAACAAATCAACCAAGTAATTTCCATATCACACGTGACGAACTTTTGCAACCAACCATTTAATTGCTCCAACCATGATAGCAATTTTCCTGGATAGATAGCTTAATAAGTTTCCAGTGTCAAGTTCACAAATAAAATGTTTAAGATGTTTCCGTTGCATTTGATTTAAATTGCAATAATAAAGCGCCATTCACATTATTCACCGGTAAAATGTCGTTTGCCACTTTAAAAATATTTGATAGCGAAATGCGTCTGCTTTTTCAAAACACGTGAATTTTATCGCAGTAGAATGAATTGATGTTGTAAATTTAAATTAATTTATTTTACGTTTTTATTATTATGTTATCTTGAATTATTGAAAAAACTTGCATTTAAAAGTAATTGAGTGTTGCTTGATATTTTTTGGGACTGTTGTTCAAAATAATAATCTCCATTTTAAATGGAAGATGTTTGCAACTCTTGTTTTATAATTTATTTTTTCCTTTGGGATTGCATTGTTAAATGTTTCGATAATAAAACGCGACAAAATTGAAATATTTGACCGTCTCCAGCTGATTGTCCGGCCGCAATTTTTCAGACTAATTGAATCACTTGACAAAATCCAAACACGTGGTGACGTTGACCAAGGTACTTGGCATTTGTAATAATTATTTTAAGTGTCTCATTCAGCTTCGGAGCTCGTATGAAGCTGTCTGCCGGCCTCATGGATAAATTCGTGATGATCGCGCGATCTGTTATGAGGAAGTGGCAGTTTGTTTCATTTTTATTAAGACCTCAGTGAATGATATTTTTTATGAACTGCGCATGACAAAAAGTAGTAAACGGGCACCTACCCCGGGTCCCGGGTCCCATCAGAACCACTCATACCAAATTTCAACATGCAATTGCTTGTGAATTATTATCCCATTGCACGAAGATTTCGTTTTGAACCATCATTTAATTTGCAATAATTTTATAATTAGCCGCCACTTGTGAGCCGATGTGATTCGATACTAATGTTTGAGTTGTCGATATCTATTAATCGGATGCTGTATGCATTGATCTTTTCAGCTGAATTCAATTACTCGATTTTATTATTCTGCAATAGCGCCGCATTACATATCAGACAATCGTATGTACTCGTTTTCTACTTACTTCAAAGATTTCGTAGGTTCCACTTATTAATCCATTTAGCGCACATAAACCAACCTTCAAATGCGGTGTTAATTAGGCTTAGGAGGCTGGCGTTGTAAACTATCTTTTGTAGCACAATTAGTAACACTTTCAATGAGTTAATTAGTTTTGTTTGGTGCCAAGTAATGAGCACCTCAGACATTTAACAGAGGGCACGCAAAGTGTTTTGTGGTGGTTAAAAGACATCACTGTCTCCTGGTGTATAAAATTGCATATATTTTTATGTCAAGGTCGATTGTATAAAAACTTATTATTAGTGGAAATCTTAACTTAATTACTTTTAATGACGATAATTAAATCAATTCTAATCAAATCGTGACAAATGAGATCCTTATACAATTCATGAAGTCATCATTTTGTTATAAAACGTGAATGAAAAGGTATACTTCTTTTCGATTTGCCTGTTTTTATATTTTATAGTTAAATATAAAGATATATTTACCCTAATTCCAAACTAAGTTTCGTTAACTCCAGAAATCCTTGAACCTAATAAGATCTCGTTATTGTACAGTGCGAAGAACATTCAATAAAATAAAAAAAAAAAATTATACAATATTTGCACAATAAAAATTGTTCTTGCATTGTAAATTAATTAAAAGCAGTCACACGATTTTAAATTTGTTTTCATCATTCGACAAGAGTGGAATCAGGATTCTGTAACCAACTGCGAACCACTTGTAAATAAATTACTGCTCCATAATTACTTGAAAGGGGTAGATAAAGATAACGCTTGATGTATTTATAATGAAATATGATAAGGAAGTTTGGCTTAAGACCAATGTTTTCGTGTAAATACAAACATTGTGTGAGAAGATTTTTCTAAAACAGAAAAGAATTGGTGATAAAAAGTCCGCTTTTGTTTAATGGGAGTTCAACGGTTTATTTACAGTTATGTTAGTTGTGAAAATGTCTTACAATTAAAACATTTTCCAGTTAAAGTACAAATGCTGATAACTAATAACGATATATGATATTAAATATTGTTGTAAATAATCCTGCTTTGTTTCGAACGAACGTGAACAACTAATCAGGAAATGTTTGTTAGTATCAAAAGTCTAAACAATTGGTTCGAAGTCGTCATAAACAGATGATGTTTAATTACTCCGTAAAAACAATACTTATCAACAAATCAGTTGTTACTACGGAAGTTCTTAACTGTTTCATTAGCATTTATTTGACCAACCATTTCATGTGTTTAGAAAAATACATTTTAATAGCAATTTCCTCTTTGGAAATCTATGAATATTTATAAAATGTTGTAAGGAAAATTATTACCTTATTTCAAGCAATACCATTTTGAATTATGAAGATTTCAACAATTATTTTTAAATTACATCCTATACATACCTACATTTTGCAAATTAGCTTCATGGCAAGTAGGAGGCAGATAATTCCCAACCTCAACTCAATTAATTAATGTTTGAATATTACAAAAATAAATTTTATTTAAGTTTTCGAAATTACGACATGTCATCCACATTGGTATCTCGAGAGTAATTGCGTTTTAGGCGAAATTATTTTATCGCATTTTCAAATTCTAGCTACTTTCACGTCAAATGGGATCAGATGATTACTTAATCCTCGTTAACCTGTGCAGTGCTTTATTGCTCAATCGCTTGTCTCAATATCAATCAGATCCACTCACATGTAGCGTAATCCGCGACCTCCAATTCCGAGAGCCCTTCAACTTCAATTGAGTGTTGGATTGCTTGGATGTTAAACAACATTATTAGTGCTCTTCATTGTATTTTTTGTTCACTATGTTAGTTAAGACATTTCGTGACTTATTTAACAAAATACTTTCGAAATATTGATAAGATAAATACTATTGGAATGAATGGCGTCAAGATAAATGTTCTAACTATAAGAGTAAATATTTTGTGTCAGTCAAGTAGTTTGCACTGGTTGTTGGAAAGAAATTGCTGCACAAAGGTTTAATCAATAAACCTATTTACATGTTTAACACTTTCCATGGAAAACATCTCTAATTTATTGTGTACTGTATCCTTTTAGCAATCGTGAATCGCAAATATGAATAAGAGTGCCGCAGGTCACAATAATCTTGCTTTCGTTGGCGATAGTGGAGAAAAAGCGTAAGATAAATTCATTTCGATAATAATTGATTAAAAAGTTTTGAATGACGAACATTTTAGTGGGTCTCAGTCAGCCAATGACAAATGCAACTATGTAATTGAACTAACTGAAAAAGGACGACTGGCTCAGGAGGACGACTACGAACCGTATCAGCACAGAAAAGTTGACCATCCAACCACGTAAGCAATGCATTCTGAGCTAAGCACTCGTTATTGAATCCTTTTTCCAGAAATGCCGATACATTATTTCATCTCCTTAAAGGTTCTCTTGGAACCGGCATTTTGGCCATGCCACATGCATTTAAGAACGCAGGATACATTACGGGAACCGTTGGCACACTACTCATCGGAATTTTGTGCACATATTGCATTCACTTAATTGTTAAAGCTGAATATGTGCTTTGCAAAAGGAAAAAGGTAAAAAATTGTATTAATCACTAATTACAGTTTATATGATTGAGATTTAATTACCTTTTATTCAGATTCCGGCAATGGGTTATCCAGCTGTGGCGGAAGCAGCCTTTAGTGAGGGCCCAATTTTCTTTAAACGCATCGCGCCCTATATTCCGTAAGTAAACAGGAACTATCTTGTTTATTAACCATTTTATCAATAATTATTCTCAGCTATTGTTTAGGATTAGGCAGACTTCGTTTTTTCCAGGAACAATTATTTTATATCATGTTAAGACTTCTTTAGCATTAAGCTCCACTTTGGCCAGATTTTCAATGATAACAATATTATTGATTATCGACATTTCTGCCAAGTACTTAGATATGTAAACAATTGAACCTGCTTCCTAACCACTTCATTCTGGAGTATGTTTGTTGTTGTCTCTTTATCCAAATAATTTTTTTTTTTTTATTAAAATTTGTATTTGCTGATCTTTATTGACTGGTGAAAATTTTCCATTTCAAAGTTTCAGACGTTATCGTAAATGTGTTTGTGATAATTCTATTGTTTACATGAACGATTTATAACATTATTGGAATGTTTCTAATTGATCAGCGTAAAAAGGTATTTGGAACATTTACGTTTACTTGAGACGATTCCAATTCTTTTTGGAAAAAAGTTGAATCATTATAAATTTTGTTAAATACTTTGAGTAATAATGGAAATTTGTCTTACCATCTTGTGCTATTGTTCCACCCATACCATCTAATGTACTGAAGACTTTACTTAAATTGTTACAGGCACATCGTGAACACATTCCTATTAATCTATCAACTGGGTACTTGTTGTGTGTATGTCGTGTTTGTTGCTACCAATATCCAGGCAATTGTGGACTTTTACTTGGAAAGAGAAACCGATGTACGACTGTATATGTTGGTGATCCTGCTACCACTCATATTGATCAATTGGGTAATAAAATATTGAACAAATTAAAAAGAAAAATAGCAAATTTTCAAGAGTTACATTTAACATTAGGTGAGAAACTTAAAATATCTGGCTCCATTTTCGACGTTTGCAAATTTCATCACAATGGTGTCATTTGCAATAATTTTGTATTACATATTTCGGGATCCAGTAACTCTGGAAGGAAAAGAGGCTTTTGGTAAAATTAATGAATTTCCACTGTTCTTCGGAACTGTTCTATTTGCGCTGGAAGCAATTGGTGTTGTAAGTCCGAATTTTGCTTTTAATTATCATTTATTAAAATACTTATTAAAACTTTCAGATAATGCCCCTTGAAAACGAAATGAAAACACCGCAATCTTTTGGCGGAACTTGCGGTGTTTTAAATATTTCCATGATTACTATTATTATTCTGTACATTGGAATGGGCCTTTTTGGTTACCTGAACTACGGAGACGCTGCCAAAGGATCAATCACGTTGAATCTTAATTCAGAAGAAATGTAAGATAATTTTGTGTTGAAATATTGCCGAATCTAAAAAACCGTATTTTATTAGTTTGGGTCAGTGTGTCAAAGGAATGCTGGCCTTCGCCATCTTCATCACGCACGGCTTAGCGTGCTACGTTGCCATCGACTTAACGTGGACAAATTATGTCGTTAATAGATTGAAGCCGGACGCCAAAACCTTATTTTGGCAATATGTGGTTCGAACAGCACTTGTCCTTGTTACATGTATAGACCAAATTCAATTGACATTTCACAGATATATAATTGCAACATATTTTTATTACAGTCTTGCTAGCAGTAGCTATTCCGAACCTGGAACTTTTCATTTCCCTTTTCGGAGCCCTTTGCCTCTCCGCACTTGGTCTAGCATTTCCAGCTATGATTCAGATGTCTACGTATTGGTACGATTTTACAGGAGCAAGGAAGACATGGTTAATATTTAACAATTCAATTATTATAATCATTGGTATCATTGGTCTTGTGGTTGGTACGTATACATCCCTGTCGGAAATAATAGCGACGTTCTTCGGATAGTTGAACAAATTTGCCATGATTTGCAACAATTGAACTACATTCCTTAGGATTAACTTTGAGATGTGATACATATAGGAAAGATAGTAATCCTTTGCTTTTATCGATTTTTTGATAATTGCTTAGGTTTCATTGATCAGTCAGTTGGACATATTTTATTTTTGTACTCCTGAAGTATTATTTTCAGTAAAAAGTGCCCTCAGGAACTGTGTTACGCAAAACTTTGACACTATTTATCGTGTAAGAACTGAATTTGTTAGTGGTAGTATTAAGAACTAACTTAAGATAATAAATGCAAAAAAAAAACAAACAGTTTTGATTTTAATAAATGTGAAATATTGAATAATGTGCAAACATTTTGAGTTGCTTCTTTATGCCAGTTGCATGCACTTATATTTTATTTCAAAAATCTACAAATATAAAAATCAAAATAATTACAAAACTGCTTAAATGGTATATTTACCTAAATATCTGGGATAATAATGCTGTAGATTCCTTAACGTTTCAACTTCTCTTGCACTAGCATCTCCGTACGCTTTCAGAGTATTTGATATTAACAAATATAATACACAGGAAACTAGACCGAGACCAATAATAATTAAGAGAATATCTTTTATTAAATGTAAGAAAAATAAAGGTTTCTTCTGTCTATCGTGAATATCCAGGATAGCAGGGAATATGCAACACAAAGCTGTCGTTACCATACATCCAACTACACTGAAATAAATTCCTGCAATTGGTACACCAAATCCAATTACACCTAAAACGTTATTCACAAGTAACAAATAATTTACAAGTTAATTTAGTTAATTTAGTCCTACCACAGATTACTCCAATGGTCACACGAACAAGGTTTTGAAAAAATTGCTTATTTTCTATGAACTTATCTTTTTCCTTAACATATTCAAACCAAACCATTTCCACAATGACCTCAACTTGCGACGGAAACGCTAAGAAATAAGAGACACAGACCAGTGATTTTGCAACAAAAGTAAGGCTAAAAAGGAAAACGTTATATTAAAATATCTGTATAAATTTCAAAATGCTCACCGTATATTCGGAAAATTACTTAAAAAGCTGTTTGACACCGTGTCCCCAAATTTCCAATAACCGAAGAATCCAACCGATATCATGACAGCCATCCAAATCGACATTGCTACACTTAAGACTCCGCGGGGTCCCGCTAAGTTTTCTGGTGTTCTCATATGCATTTCCGCCACTAAAATCTTTAATTTGTATGAAAATCAAATATTGTGTTTTATTCTATTAAGGGACTCACAGTGGAAATGGCATTCATAGTTTTAAGATTGATTCCCAAAAACAACGAATAAAACTTGAACTCTTTGAAGACTTTTCTCTTACTCAAACTCGGCAGATTGTTAACCAAGTAATCAATGGCCATCCCAACACCTTACAAGAAATCGAATTAAAGTATGTATTAAAAAAATAAAGATATTGAAATATGTCTACCACACATAAATGCGATGTTTTGCATAATTGACATAATCGTCAACTTCTTTGTATCTAGAACTATGAGCAAAATAAATAACGGTACGAAACATGTAAAGATCCAAATCCTTAAAGTGTTATTGGTATATGAGAACTCGTGCATGTGTTGTGCAATACTTGTGAGAAGTGATATGATATTCCCTATAATATTAATAAGAATGCTCAAGAATGCGAGATACCTGGGAAAGAGATATTCACAAATTACTAAATTAAAGAAAATTGCTTAAAATACCCAACTGCCTTGGAGTACGGCGTCAACCATCTCGGTCCGTCACGCAGTCCCAATCTTAAAATTTCCGGCACACTCAGTATAATTTTTTTTCGAATCTTGCACACATTATACCTTAATTGAAGCTTAAAGAAACCAAGTAATTAAGGATATGAGGATATTTCTAGTTATCATTACCAATTCATTTATAATATAAATATAAAAAACTGTCATTGATAATAACATAATAATTCCGGCGAGCCATCCTATCAATGAAAATGTTAACGGCACAGCCATTAAACCAGAAGAGAAAACTAACGTTATTAAATTAAATGTAGTTTCTAAATCGCTACAAAAAATTCATTTATAGAAAACATTAAATAAATAAAATGATGAATGTAAAAACTTATTGTTCTTACCTTGTCAGGCGATCTGTTTTGCGGTTCTTGAAAGGGTCGAATTCCTCACCCTCTTCGATCTCAGTACTATTGGCAGACATTTTGAATGATTTATTTTGCAATAAAATGAACTTTTCAAATAGAAAGGACAACGTTTACAGAATTTTTTTAATTTACAAACATCGACATTTCAACATGGAATTTTATGCAACTTTAACTGAAATATTTCAAACGCCAACTCATGTTTTTTAGTTAAAAAGTCCAGCAGAGGGTAACAATTGAATACAAATTTGAACAGATGTAATTAAATGCTCAAATCGCTTCAAACCGAATTTGAGGCAAATGTCTCTCCCATTCACATTAGTTTTCTCATAATTAAAATTAATTCATTATTAGTTAATACATTGAATTAGTTCATCCATTTAATAATTTCACTTTAGAGACTTTAGACGGTTGGAACATCGGAAGGTAAACATCGATGTTCGATATATCGATGTTGAAAAAATTAAAATATCGATGGTGCGATTTATCGGATGGTACAACATCGATGTTTTTCGATGTTTCGATGTTTCGATCCAAATGAAATTTCGGAGATTTTTGTTGCTTTTTCAAAGGTAAAACCCAAGCACCATACGTTGATTGAAAGTTGAAAGAAGTAGAATGATATAACAAAGACATTAAATTACAGAAAAGAAAAAAGAGTGATTTAATTCCAAATTCTAGCTTACATTTTTAGAAATTAATATATGTGTATAATAGCAAAATTATATGTAATAGTTCTCACGATACGACCCGTCTTTCCGGTAAAATGTCGGTAAATCCTCAAAACTGTTTATTTGTTAGAATGAAAGCTGACGCTAAAGCAATAAATTTTACCGCGTACTTGGGTATAATAAAGCGATTAAATAATGAGCTCAAGACTCAGGTACCAAGAACGATTCCAGATGAGGAATTCGGTTCAGTTGGGTTGTGATCACATACAAAAGAGTTGTCCTGAATATTCAAGTACAAGTTAAAACAATAATTTGTGAAAGCGTAGGTTGCAGTAGTTATTTGAAAATCCAAAGAGGATAATAAAATTTTATTTTATTTCATATAAAATAGATTTTTCAAGAAACATTTTTTTTCCCGATATATCGGTAGTAAAACATCGATGCTCCGATATATCGGAAGAGAAAACATCAACGGCAAACATCGATGTATTGAGAACAAAAACATCGATGTTTTTAACATCGGGTGTTCGATGTTCCAACCCTACTTTAGAGATCCTAAATCTGACCCTCTTAAGAGGCGAAGAGGTTGGATATATCTAATAATTGTGTATGCAGAATTGAGAATACCAAGAGCGCATTCAGAAACTCAAACATAATTAACTATAGTCAACTATAGTAAACTTTGGCCGTTCAAAAGCTCCGCGGTCAACTACAGCATAACTGATGAGCATAACTATTTATCGTTCAAAAACGCACGTAGTTAAGTAGCTGGTAGTAAACTTTTTACTATACTCAGGAGCAGGGTTTTATCAGTTTTCTGCATCTTGTTCGAAGTATTGTAAAAACCATGTACTAGAAAATTTTATGTTAATCATTTTCACACCATACACACCCATTGAACAAAACTTAATACACAATAGTGAAATCGAATCCTTTTACAATCATAAACAATAGTGAATTCGAATCTTTTCGTTTGTTTATGATTGTTTAGCCATTTCCGACGTTTGTTTAGACCTACAACCAAAGTTATCCAAAGTTAAAGGACCAAAGGTGGGTGTGTATGGAATTCCTATATAACTTTGGTTGTAGGTGTATGCAAACGTTGGAAATGGCTAAACAATCATAAACTATATTTAAATCGAATGCTTTTCGTTTGTTTATGATTGTTTAGCCATTTCCAACGTTTGCATACACCAACAACCAAAGTTATATAGGAATTCCATACACACCCACCTTTGGTCCTATAACTTTGGATTACTTTGGTTGTAGGTCTAAACAAACGTCGAAATGGCTAAACAATCATAAACAAACGAAAAGCATTCGATTTAACTATAGTTTATGATTGTTTAGCCATTTCCAACGTTTGCATACACCAACAACCAAAGTTATATAGGAATTCCATACACACCCACCTTTGGTCCTATAACTTTGGATAACTTTGGTTGTAGGTCTAAACAAACGTCGAAATGGCTAAACAATCATAAACAAACGAAAAGCATTCGATTTAACTATAGTTTATGATTGTTTAGCCATTTCCAACGTTTGCATACACCTACAACCAAAGTTATATAGGAATTCCATACACACCCACCTTTGGTCCTATAACTTTGGATAACTTTGGTTGTAGGTTTAAACAAACGTCGAAGCTAAACAATCATAAACAAACGAAAAGCATTCGATTTAACTATAGTTTATGATTGTTTAGCCATTTCCAACGTTTGCATACACCAACAACCAAAGTTATATAGGAATTCCATACATACCCACCTTTGGTCCTATAACTTTGGATAACTTTGGTTGTAGGTCTAAACAAACGTCGAAATGGCTAAACAATCATAAACAAACGAAAAGCATTCGATTTAACTATAGTTTATGATTGTTTAGCCATTTCCAACGTTTGCATACACCTACAACCAAAGTTATATAGGAATTCCATGCACACCCACCTTTGGTCCTATAACTTTGGATAACTTTGGTTGTAGGTCTAAACAAACGTCGAAATGGCTAAACAATCATAAACAAACGAAAAGCATTCGATTTAACTATAGTTTATGATTGTTTAGCCATTTCCAACGTTTGCATACACCAACAACCAAAGTTATATAGGAATTCCATACACACCCACCTTTGGTCCTATAACTTTGGATAACTTTGGTTGTAGGTCTAAACAAACGTCGAAATGGCTAAACAATCATAAACAAACGAAAAGCATTCGATTTAACTATAGTTTATGATTGTTTAGCCATTTCCAACGTTTGCATACACCTACAACCAAAGTTATATAGGAATTCCATACACACCCACCTTTGGTCCTATAACTTTGGATAACTTTGGTTGTAGGTCTAAACAAACGTCGAAATGGCTAAACAATCATAAACAAACGAAAAGCATTCGATTTAACTATAGTTTATGATTGTTTAGCCATTTCCAACGTTTGCATACACCAACAACCAAAGTTATATAGGAATTCCATACACACCCACCTTTGGTCCTATAACTTTGGATAACTTTGGTTGTAGGTCTAAACAAACGTCGAAATGGCTAAACAATCATAAACAAACGAAAAGCATTCGATTTAACTATAGTTTATGATTGTTTAGCCATTTCCAACGTTTGCATACACCTACAACCAAAGTTATATAGGAATTCCATGCACACCCACCTTTGGTCCTATAACTTTGGATAACTTTGGTTGTAGGTCTAAACAAACGTCGAAATGGCTAAACAATCATAAACAAACGAAAAGCATTCGATTTAACTATAGTTTATGATTGTTTAGCCATTTCCAACGTTTGCATACACCAACAACCAAAGTTATATAGGAATTCCATACACACCCATCTTTGGTCCTATAACTTTGGATAACTTTGGTTGTAGGTCTAAACAAACGTCGAAATGGCTAAGCAATCAAATACAAACGAAAAGCATTCGATTTAACTATAGTTTATGATTGTTTAGCCATTTCCAACGTTTGCATACACCAACAACCAAAGTTATATAGGAATTCCATACACACCCACCTTTGGTCCTATAACTTTGGATAACTTTGGTTGTAGGTCTAAACAAACGTCGAAATGGCTAAACAATCATAAACAAACGAAAAGCATTCGATTTAACTATAGTTTATGATTGTTTAGCCATTTCCAACGTTTGCATACACCTACAACCAAAGTTATATAGGAATTCCATACACACCCCCTTTGGTCCTATAACTTTGGATAACTTTGGTTGTAGGTCTAAACAAACGTCGAAATGGCTAAACAATCATAAACAAACGAAAAGCATTCGATTTAACTATAGTTTATGATTGTTTAGCCATTTCCAACGTTTGCATACACCAACAACCAAAGTTATATAGGAATTCCATACACACCCACCTTTGGTCCTATAACTTTGGTTGTAGGTCTAAACAAACGTCGAAATGGCTAAGCAATCAAATACAAACGAAAAGCATTCGATTTAACTATAGTTTATGATTGTTTAGCCATTTCCAACGTCTGCATACACCTACAACCAAAGTTATATAGGAATTCCATGCACACCCACCTTTGGTCCTATAACTTTGGATAACTTTGGTTGTAGGTCTAAACAAACGTCGAAATGGCTAAACAATCATAAACAAACGAAAAGCATTCGATTTAACTATAGTTTATGATTGTTTAGCCATTTCCAACGTTTGCATACACCAACAACCAAAGTTATATAGGAATTC